>CM055827.1:21425620-21858938 GCA_029582265.1 Zoroaster sp. YZ-2022
AAAGGGGCCCAGGAGTTAGGAAGGATTCAGGTTATGTGTAAGCAAATGGACCTAGGGAGTTAGGGTTAATTTAAGCAAACCTACAGTATAAAGATTCTCACCTGAGTCATGTCCAAATGGCACATGTGGAATGAAAGGAGCTCACCTATAATTTAGAATTGAAGCAATATTGTTAAATAGTAGTTATTGGCCTTACATTTTCAAAGGAAAAATGGACAAAACAGAGTCATTTTACTGGTCTTAGGACCGGACAAAAGAAGAATTAAACATGAATAGATAGAGGTACATGTACCTTTGCATAATGCATGCTGTCTAGCTAATAAAACTTCCCTTCCCTTTCCAGGTGTTACACCCACACAAGCCATGCTTTTCTTTGTTCACTTTTAAGCTTTTTTATGTTTAATAACGAAACTACCTTTGTAGATTACAGTCGACTCTCGTTAACCCTCCTACTGTTTGACCATTTGAAACCATTCAAATTTCCACTTACCAAAATGCCCATTGGTTTTGTACACACATGGTGATACCATTTTAACAGTGTTGGTAGCAAGCTTTATTACCATTCAAATCCATTCAAATGCATAGAGGGTCCATTGATTCACCACTTAGAAGTATCCAAACAAGGTTTTGTATTAGCTGTACTACCATTTGGAAAGATCTAAACAAGGTTTTGTATTAGCTGACCTACCATTCAAAACCATTTAGGGGAATCAATACCGTACAGTTATTTCACCATTCAAAACCACAAAAGCGAATGGTTTCTAATGGTGGATCAACTTGTATGAAAAAGGTACCAGGAGTAAGAGGGTTAATATCATGGACTCCATGTATTTACGCAACGATGTGCTTGCTTAGCCCCTCCTACTCTAGGTGCACTTTAGTGGGAAGTTGCTATAGTGGTCAAAACCAGTCAATTGACCGTTTTTGACTGTTGAATCAACTGTGCACACATGGGCACTGGTGACTTGTTTTGACCATTTGGGTAGCTGCCACACACTGTGCTATGACTGCTGGTGACTGATAAGATCATTATCAGCTTCAGGGGGATCACTGACTTGTTTTGACTGAACAAACAATGATAGGGGTGCTGAAGGCTGCCAGTTTTTGACTGATAAATCAGTGCAGGGCCATTTAGGCTAAGAGTCAATGACTTGTTTTGACTGATAAATTAATTTATTTTGACCATAGTGCTTAATATCAATCCAAAACGCTGACTCATTTTGACCACCATCCACATTACATATACCAATTAAAAACAGTCACCTCATTTTGACCAAAGTGCCTTTACCAGTCAACTCAAATCTTGTCATAGTATAACCAGATTCAAGTCGATGCTTAAAACTCATCTTATGTCACAACTCTTCAAAGATGATGTATATTTGTAATTGCATTGTAGGTACATGTATCTCGGTACATAATTTGTTTTGTTTTCCCTATGCTATCATTGTATATTGTTTGTATTAATGTTTTTTCTTTGTTTCCGCGCCTTGAGCGCCCAGCAGGGTGGATATGTGCGTGCTAAAAATCTTTATTATTATTATTATTTTGACCACCTTCAACATTGCATGATAATGCTTTTACCACTACCAGTCAAAAACAGTCGACTGTTTTTGACTGATTGATGTACTTGCTACACATTAGGTTTGACAGTGTTTGACCTGTACGTGCTGTAGATATACACTGGCATGAACTTTGAAATTTTGACCCTTGTAGTAGTAGGAGGGTTAGTTACTTAAAATAAAAGCGACCGCAACTTATCACTGGAGACCCCCGTACCGGCGCTCGCTATTGTCTGTGTCTAATGGCTCGCACTGGCTGCCCATGGGGACTGACAATGCTGGATTCTGACACGATTAGCACCTCAAAATTACCTAATAACTTCATCAAGATGAAACAACAGCTAATGAAAGACCCTTTCAAATACTGACTTGCTGGTGGTAAGTTGCTGGTCACATAAAAATGGACAACAAACACTGCATTTTCTCGTAAGGTGGATGGCAAAAGACCTCATCTAATCAGGAATCTCGCAATTTCCGACCTCGTCCAAACCAAATTTTGACCCATAGAAACATGCACAGATATAGTTCGGGACCAAGAAAAAACCTCGTTTAAACGAGAATCTCGTTATTACCGAGCTCATATTAATGAGAGTCGACTGTATTCAATTTAAACTACATAGTAACATACTGGGAACAATGATCGCTAGCTACATATAGACAAAGATGCAATACATGCATGTATTTGCAAAGTAGTCTTTGCAAATAACCCATAGGTCTCTTGATATAGAATCGTCTTGGCAGATTTTGTAGCTCAACTTAATTAGGCCTAGACTCGCTCATGGCTTGTGATTGCAGTGACTTGACTCTCATTCAATATAATGAGTGACCGGTAACAACTCTGATATATACTTACTGTCCATGGGACTTGTAACCTGCACCTCTTCCTCTTCTGGCCTCACGTCCCCTGATTACCATAACAAAAAACTTCGTTAGACAAATTTGTCGCCATAATAACTGATACCAGGTAAAAGGGATCCCCCTATTTGGTAATACACCTGCAAAAGTACTGGAAGATGGTTCTATAACACATTTCCTGTATGGTTAATACTAAGGGAATAACAGTTTATCATACGGTCTTTACCGCAGGTTTACGACCGGATTTGGGTGTGGTCACAGGCAATAAGGACAGAGCCGAATGCAAGGTCCTTATCGGCCATGACCACACACAAAACCGGTCGTTAACGAGAAGACAATGTCACTGCACTATGGTCACTGGTGTGTGCGTGATCAGAGCGCTGGTTGGTTGCTCATGTTCACAAAACACGTGTTGAATGATCTCATTGGTCAAAAGGCGATGTGGGCGGAACCCATTGGGGGAAAACAATTCATGTGCTTGCGCCTTGCCGTGCCCCTGCCTTCTAAATAAGGATACCCCGTACGTCATGTTGGCTTTGGATTATTATTTTTTAGGACATGATTTTGGCCGTACTAAAATAATCTTATATTAAATTATTATAATGAGCGTAACTCTCAAGCCGCCTCTCATGTTTGTTGTAAGCGTTTGCCGGTGCCTCTGTATTCCCCGGCGGCATGGAAACATCCGTGTCTTGGCTGCCCTTAGAAATCCCTGGATGTCGTTGTTTCCGCGTGAGAGGGGGAAAGGGTCATTTCAGCATTTTTTCCCGATCTTTTCTGCCATGCCACGGCCGTAGCCCGTGCCGTTACATTACGCGAACCTGCGCACGCTGCCTGTGCGTGTTTCCATACGTGGCACCGTCTGGCACATGTTTCATTCGCGCAACATATCATCCACTGCCTTACCTCCGACATCAAACAGCCATTTACTTAGCTGTATAACTTAGTGGCTGTGATATTAAGCTGGCAGGCAGCTGGGTACAGCAACTTCATGATATTTTGCTCGAGTGTTTTCTGGTTTAGACTCTGGCAATATACATGTACATGAACATGTGCTATGAAAAGATACACTTTCATATGAAAATCTAGCATAGATAATAATAATAATAATGTGTGGACTTATATAGTGCACGTATCCACCAACTGAGTGGTGCTCAAGGCGCATTATATCATTACCCCTGGTCATAAGGCTCATAAATCATTCCTGAAACCATCTCAGCTCCCTGGGGAGTATACAGCTCAATTGCTGCCATTACAGAGCATACAGGGCTAATCAACCAACTCTGCCCTCACAGGTACTCATTTAACCCCTGGGTGGAGAGAAGCAATTATGGTTAAGTGTCTTGCTCAAGGACACAAGTGTCACGGCCGGGATTCGAACCCACATTCTGCTGCTAACACCAGAACTTGCGTCTGGTAAGCTAGACCGCTCGGCCACGACACTCCATAAGATTGGTGCAACGGTAGCCCCATTCTAGGGCCAATGTACATGTACAATAATGGAGCGATTTTTTTTCTTCAACTTTTGATCTGCTAATTATTACAACCTAAAACTTAGTGATTAGGTAACCTTGCCCAAGCAAACACATTTAGCATAAAATCCGTTATTCTGGGATAGCTCACTTTCATGAAATTTTCGATACTGTTTTGAAATTTAAAAAATAATGATTAAAATTTCACCAAAATTACTGATCTCACAATAGCAAACTTGCCTAATCACAAAATTTTAGATTGTAACAATTAGCAGATCAAAAGTTGAAAAATTGCTCTTTTTTGTACATGTGGGGCTAGGGCCAAGGATACAGAGGGAGTCCAGTGTATTGGCCCTAGAAAGGGGCTATGATCAATGGCAAATGTGTACGCAAGTGTCTCACTGCATCTGAATATAAGGTATGAAAATGTTTGTATTGCGAATACAACCGAAACTTGTTAATGGTCACTTGACCCTGTCAGAAGATCGTCAATTTTACTATGGCTGTTTTGTGTGCACACACTTGCTGTATTTTATTAGCGTAGATACGACCACGTGATGTCGCCGATACAAACTTTAAAGAGACTAACATCGAGCAGTTTTAAAAATTGTTGTTTTTCCGTTGACTTCTCTCTTTATAAATTTGAAATCTGCAAACTACCGATCGTCGTGTAATATTTTCGGGCCGATATGTCACGAAATATAAATGTAAGTAAAATCACAATTTTTTTGGGCCGCTTTGATAGTTCGACATGCAAGGAACGTATCTAGTGTGTCAAAAATAGTTGCAAATATCGTCAATTTGAGCGCTAAGAATTTACAAAATTGAGACTGTTAGCGTCAATGGAACCAGTGTGTGGCTAAGGATTCAGGTCTGTGGCACACTAGTCACAGGTTTTATAAGGAGAATTTTTTCTCAGCGCTGTAAATCGCTGGAATAAATTGTCAAATGACATTCGGCTCAACTTTAGTACCATGACTACACATATTTTTAAAAATGCCATCAGTACTCATTAATGCTGACATATTATGATTCCATGTACATGTATAGTGATATATAGGCCTAATGTACATTTATATGTTTACACTTTTAAACCTAATACTATGTTATGACTGTGTATATTATGTACACATACTGTAAATATATCTTGTATATACTTTTGTACATTTTAAATACATGTAGTGTAGAATACAATAATGTTTTAATCTGGACCTCTTGGGAGACCAGTACTTTGTATTGAAAGAGATATCCAGAATAAAGATAGAATAAACAAACAAACAAACAAACAAACAAACCTATAGTTGAAAGAAGGCCAATCCAAATGATAAGCCAATCAGTGCAGACCATAAAATCTTCATGGTAGCAGTCTAAAATTACCATACACTCATGGGGATGTTCAAATACTGTGTCTAAATATCCTTGCAAGTTCTTCACTTTCATAACATCTCACTCAACATAAACTAAAAATATTTGCAGTTTAAACCTTTGAATTTACCAGTTCCAATCAAGTGAACCTTTGAACAAAAATTTCAAATAAACGGAAACTCATCCCCCAAAAATCCACTAAAATCTGAATTTGGTTAAGTCAAGTGTTTAGATGTGTTTATTTTTTCATCATATATCGATAAGTTATCCTTGAAAGTTATGACTTAAAACTTATTTACAAATGCTCAAAGTTACTCTCCAAACCCCTCACACAACACCGCGGAGGGATCTCTTTTTTTCCAAAAAGAGATCATTACATGGTGTACCCAAAAGAACTACATGTCGTGGCCGAGCGGTCTAGCTTACCGGATTCAAGTTCTGGTGTTAGCAACAGAATGTGGGTTCGAATCACGGCCGTGACACTTGTGTCCTTGAGCAAGACACTTAATCATAATTGCTTCTCTCCACCCAGGGGTTAAATGGGTACCTGTGAGGGCAGAATTGGTTTGCTCTATATGCGCTAGAAATGGCAGCAATTGAGCTGTATACTCCCCAGGGAGCTGAGATGGTTTCAGGAATGATTTATGAGCCTTATGAGCAGGGATAATAATATAATGCGCCTTGAGCACCACTTAGTTGGTGGATACGTGCGCTATATAAATCCACACATTATTATTATTATTATTATTATTATTATTATTATGTAAGAACATCTAGCTCAACCATGCAAAGCCTCAAATCCTACATAAACGCTCTACAGAGAGCAAGCAACCAAGTACCTCAATAGCTATGAACAGAATTCCATCAAACGTTCTAAACTCCTGAAACAACTTAACCTTCCTGAAGAGATGCAGAGACTCCAACATCATTCCTACAGGCCTCTAACTCACCGACCCAGTACGCAACCACAAATCATCACGCATCATCAGACAAGACATGCCAGCACAGCACTTCTTCAAGAAGGCATCGCCACCACCCGCATCAACCTCCACAACAATGATCAAGTCATCACAAGAACAAAACAACTCCTTCAAGACACCTTAACCCTCCTACTTCTGGTACCTTTTTCATACAAGTTGATCCACCATTTGAAACCATTCGCTTTTGTGGTTTTGAATGGTGAAATAACTGTACAGTATTGATTCCCCAAATGGTTTTGAATGGTAGGTCAGCTTATACAAAACCTTGTTTGGATCTTTCCAAATGGTAGTACAGCTAATACAAAACCTTGTTTGGATACTTCTAAGTGGTGAATCAATGGACCCTCTATGCATTTGAATGGTAGTAAAGCTTGCTACCAACACTGATCAAATGGTATCACCATGTGTGTACAAAACCAATGAGCATTTTGGTAAGTGGAAATTTTGAATGGTTTCAAATGGTCAAACAGTAGGAGGGTTAATACAAGAACAAGATTTTAACAAGATTCAAACCCTGACAACCAACTAAAGCAACTACGTTTTCAAGACCGCCCGCACAAAACAGATCAACAAGTTCATCAAACTGCATAACACCAAAATTAAAATCCAACAGGAGAAAACAAATCCAAGTAGGGTTTTCAGGTGAAAAATTATTCCTAAACCAATATGCTCAATATTTATATCAAATTAAAGGTCTTGATGAAAGAAATACAATGGTTTTTAAATCAAGAAAATCGGACGAGTAGTTTTTGAGGAATCCTGTTATATTTAATCAAGTATACAGCATTCGATGAAGCCTGACTGTCCATACACTGTGTACATCCCTAATGGCAACAAAACCGTTGAATCAGCCTACACACAGTGATACACACGCACAGCATTCGTGCTCGTTTCCCTCATAAGAGCTTTTGAAAGGGTGTAAAAAATACACTCTCTGCTCAAAACTAAACACAATTACGGCTCAAAAATTTTACATAATTTTATGATAGAAAAGAGGTGTAAAATTCATTCAGACATCGCTCTTACCTTTCAACTTAAAAATTTCACCTCAAAAAACGGTGTTTAATTTGTTATCTCTTCATAACTTCGGTTGTAGAGTAGCTGTGGAGATCGAGCAAGCATGGGTATGTAAAGGAGCCCTTTGACTTAATATGGAAACCCGTTTTCATGTCAATCACAATGTACTCGGGCACGGAGACAGCTCCGAAGTGGATGCCCTCAACAGAGCGCGGCAAATTTTACGGGCCGAATGCGCCCAATCTCGGAACACTTCGCGAAAGGCTGGGCGGGACGAGAGTGGTTCATTCATAAAAACCTAGCCTTTCGCACGTACTTCCGATTGCTATTTTATGTACATTGTTGGATAGCTGAGACTATAAGCTTTCCAATGAGCTATTACATGTAAGATTTCGACAGGTAAAAGTAATAGAATTTTTTGATTTAAAATTTATGTTTTTTGTTGCAGGCGACAATAAGGTGAATTAAACTACATTTTATGCCTGAATTACTCATCTCAATTAACATTTCTAATCATATTTTCATCAATTCCAACTTCGGCAGCATGGCCCAGCTCAAAACGCGTCCCTAGCATGGACATGACATCTTATGTAACACATTGGAGCCTTCTCTACCCATTCATCGTTTCAAACATCGATTTTGATTGACCAATTTTGTAATATTTGTGCACCCGCAATATCACTTTCTGACCATTGCTTATGTTTCATATCTAGAGCAAAACATATAAAGTAGGGTTTTCAGTTCGTACGTGCTTGACCGAAGGCCTCCACACGCACAGCGCATCGCCCGCAACAAAAAACATCAAAATTTGAAATCAAAAATTTGTACTACTTTTACCTGTCGAAATCTTACATGTAATAGCTCATTGGAAAGCTTATAGTTTCAGCTATCCAACAATGTACATAAAATAGCAATCGGAAGTACGTGCGAAAGCCCAGGTTTTTATGAATGAACCACTCTCGTCCCGCCCAGCCTTTCGCTAAGTGTTCCGAGATCGGGCGCATTTGGCCCGTAAAATTTGCCGTGCTCTGCTGAGGGCATCCACTTCGGAGCTGTCTCCGCGCCCGAGTACATTGTGATTGACATGAAAACGGGTTTTGCTATCGAGTCAAAGGGCTCCTTTACATACCCATGCTTGCTCGATCTGCATAACTACTCTACAACCGAAGTTACGAAGAGATAAAAAGTAAACACCGTTTTTCCGAGGTGAAATCTTCAAGTTGAAAGGTAAGAGCGGTGTCTGAATGAATATTACACCTCTATTCTATCATATGTGAAAGTTTTGAGCCGTAATTGTGTTTAGTTTTGAGCGGAGTGTATTTTTTACACCCTTTCAAAAGCTCTTATGAGGAAAATGAGCACGAACGCTGTGCATGTGTATCACGGTGTGTGTAGGCCAATTCAACGGTTTTGGTGCGATTAGGGATGTACACAGTGTATGGACAGTCGGGCTTCATCGAATGCTGTATACTTGATTAAATAAAACAGGATTCCTCAAAAACTACTCGTCCGACTTTCTTGATTTAAAAACCATTGTATTTCTTTCATCAAGACCTTTAATTTGATATAAATATTGAGCATATTGGTTTAGGAATAATTTTTCACCTCAAAACCCTATATTAGGGATGACAATCCAAAAAATCAACCACAACTTAACAGGCCTGCAATGTGTTGAAACCAGATATCTTATTCCCAGAAGCCATTTGCTTTTGGTTTGAAGAAAATCGGCCCAGGCATTCCAGAGTTTGAGGTCATTAAAGGGTATGGCCTTCGTCCAACCTATAGTAGGGCCTATCATGTTACGCTACATAACCTCCAAGGTGTCCCGTGGTCCCTTTGGGAGTTCAATAACATTATACAAAAACTGTCCATTTTCAAGGAAGTGAATCTTGAAAAGTATTTGGCCATTTTTTTTTTCATTTTTGGAAAATCTGTAGAAACCAGCCTACTCTTTCACCCAATCAATCTGAAAACTAGTTGCCATTGATGCCAAATTAATTAAGATTTTTTTAAATATGCCTTCAAACTTAACGAACTTGTTGTGGTTGTGACAAGCGCGTGTGGCCACGCTCGTAAAAAAAAAGCCTGATTAGTCTGATCCCGGCTCAGTTTAATGCGCGTAAAAGTGAGATGAATCCCAGACCGATGACTCATGCATCGCTGGCTAGCCGGCTGACAACGCGTAAACAAAACCTCGCCAGTCTGATCCCGGCTCCGTTTACTGTGCGTACAAGTGAGGCGAATCCCAGACTGATGACTCATCATGGATGGCGCCTGGCTAGCTCACCAACTTTTTTCGCAGTAGAACAGGTCAAATGAATATCGCTATAACTTAATGGGACCTCGATGTCAAGGTACAACCCACATACTGTCGGAAAGAGCACGAAACGGGCATTCCATTGAGGTACGGATGAAGGCCGTACCAGTGTTAGATCCAAAATTATTCGGTCTCAAAGTCTTTCTTTTGTTTTAAGACCTAATTTATTTTTTATTTTTTTTAAGTACATTTGAAACAGTTTTCTGGCTACAAATCTAATTTTACGCTTTATTTTGATACCAAGATCGTCAGGATTGATGATTGGAACGCAAAGTCCCCTCCGTATAAAAATGGGTCTTACCGCTAATTTTTTGAGGACCATTTTTGAGCGGCGAATTTGACAGTTGATTTTTCCGCTTTGGGCCATTTTCGGGCTTCGTTTCATCTTCAGCTCGACAGTAAAATTCATTCAAAAACTTTTTAAAGTGTGAAACATTAAAAATGGTGCATGAATCTATTGTGTTATGAGTTGTAGCTTTGTTTTCTAGTGATAAATATATTTTTTAAATTATCACTCGTAACGGAATTTTTTTTAGCACTTTTGATGTGAGGGCGCTGTTGCTTTTGTCCTCCCTACCTATATAAAGAGTCTTTCGAAGCGGTGACGTCACAAATCGCTGCTGTTGGCCAATCGCTGCTGTTGGCCAATCACGATCGCGCACGATCACTGTGAGGGCGCTCGGTTTTTTTCCCCCTTACCGGCGATCATAAAACCTGTGTAAATAGTGGAGCTAACGTTAAGTGTGAAGTCACATTCAATTTCAAGTCAGTTAATGGTCGAGTTAGTCGAGTTATGTCTAGTCGATTAACCCTCCTATGCCCAGGCTGAAATTTGGCCCAGTCAGCACGACACTCACAGACAGTCACTTGAGTATTTTTGGGTGCATTTCCAATTGGTAGGTCAAACCACAGAGTCACACACAGCTGTGTATGACTAGTGCACTGCACAAAGTCAATGGGTTGGGAGTTACATACAAATTTTGAGTGTCTTTGGGTTTGACCTCCTATCACACAGCCACATGTGTTTGCATGTATTTGAGTGCACTGCACAAAGTCAATGGGTTAAGAGAGACATAAAAATTTTGAGTGTCTTTGAGTGTTAAACCTATAGGAGGGTTAATGGGCCAAATGGCAAGATGGTTAACGGTCAATTCGGTTAACAAATAATGCTGTCCAGTCAAAACGTCCACTGGTCAAAACGTCCACACCGTCCACAGTCAAAACGTCCACAAGTCAAAACATCCACACATGGTGATTGGTTCTATACTATAGTCATGATCGTTCTACGCCTGGCATGCTTTGCGTTTGCGACAGGTCGCATCGTAAGAGCTTTGTGAAATCGAAACCCAAACCCGTCGTTAATGAACAAAGAAAATCCTAATTACTGCAATACTGGCATTGTTATTTATACATATTAAAAAGAATGCATACGTATGCGAAGTGGCATTCACGGGTTGCGCAACATCGAGTTATTAAAACTCACTTTTTGTTTTAATCATGAAATAGATCCGTTTATTTTTCTTTACAATACACTAATTATTGTGAGAATTAAACTTTAAAACCAATATTTTAAAGCAAGGAAAACAGTTTGTAACAAATTAAGGACAATATCTGATTAAAAATAAAATGATTATGACCAATGCCATGGACGTTTTGTCACGTGGACGTTACGACTCATTGACTGGGTCTGTGCACGTTTTGACGTGTGGACGTTTTGACGTGTGGACGTTCTGACCGGTAAGCCAAATAACAATGACATGGCTGACGGGAAGAGTTGACTGCATCAATGTTTTATCACGGTACTGATGCTGTTATATTTACAGCCGTAAAAGGCCACTGCCGGATGAGTGCAGTTCGAAGTCTGCGTTAGTATTATAGTAAAGACGTTGTAACGTTACAATTCCTACCTCATGATTCGAGATTTTTGTCAAAGCAGAACAACTGAAGTAACTATAGACCTTACGGAGACCTGGTTAGATTGTATGAAGAAGATCTACGGGTGCAGAATGTATTTAGACTAACGTTGTTGTCGCAGATATCAGAAAATCACCGCAATATTACGCACCGTCAGTCTAGCGTTAGTCACACGCAAACACATGTGAGCAACTTAACTAGTACAAAACACGAACGCTTATTTTTCGGATCCTTTTCAAGTTGTACTTGAAGCATTTAACTATAATTGATACGCAACTGAGATAGTTCTGTTACTCAATGGGAATGAAGTAAGGGGGTCACGTGTTTTATGTTAACTTAAAGATATATTCTAACTCAATCTTGATCAAGGATTCACTTGTTATGACTTATTAGACATCCATGATACTGACTAAAATAACATTTGAATCCATAACATGTTTTTAGTTACAGAAAAATATATATATTTTTTTTTAAACAAGGCGTCGGAAAATGCACCTCAGTGTCCTCGCGGCTTTTTCAGCCAATTCCTTAAAAAAGTAACTGCTCATTATGTATGCAAATCATATGCGACCCATCATCGGAGAAAATAAAATACTAATATGGAGTGTCGTGGACTCAAGTTCTGGTGTTCTCAGAATATGGGTTCGAATCCCGGCCTGGCCGGTCTCTACTCTTGTGTCCCTAAGACACTTAACCATAATTGCTTCTTCCTTCGGATGGGACGTTAAGCCGTAGGTCCCGTGTACTAGATTAAGTGATGGATGAGTAGGGGGTTTACCCTGGTGTTTCTGGTTCACATAGCAACTGCCCTTGTTTACAGGTTTCCTGGGCACCTTTGAAAAACAGTGTTTCACTGAAAGGTCTCCCCAGATTAAATAAAAAATAAATAAATAAATGTCTAGTCTGTGAGTAGCTGCACTTTGGGGGTTGTACGTGTTTCATATAGTAGACCATGGAGAATTCCTCCATGAGTAGACGAAGACTTTTTCGTAAGGATTTTTTTCTGATAAATTTCTTCTAATATTTAGTAGTTATTAGGCCATGATCTGGAACTGTGTTTGGATTTCAGGTCAGAATGTTTGATAGACGATCATAGATCAAAACCATGACATTTGTGTGCTGTTGGAGGCTGTTTGAGGAATGGTGGCTGGAATTTTGAAGTCACAGATTTCCAAACAAAAATGCAGTGACCCGACTAACCGTCAAACCGTCGCCCGTCGCCCTGGCTTCTAAAACCTCGCGCGCCGCCCGTCTAAACGTCGCGCGTAGCCTGACGGGGAGGGGGTTCTTCCGGAAACCTGATTTCAGTGTTTTCTGGCAGAGGACCCTAGACCATAGCCCAGACCTACCATACCGCATACAAAACGTGTGCTACAGTCGTGGTGTCAGGCTTTGGGGTCCCGAAACAGTTGTACAATCTACAGTGTAAAAAATACGTGTTTGTTAGATCAGTCATGTTGATTGTTGATTTTACAGTGCTGAGCGCCTATCTGTACCTCACTGTGAGAGATATTGTCGTTGCGTTAGGTCTAATTCTGTATTAGATTTTCTACATGTATTCCTGCGTTAAGTTAATAAGCACTTTGTATTAATATCGGCCACTGGGCAAGTATATTCAGTGATATTGCAGTACATTTTAGTGTGTTTGAAACGAAATTTGAAACGAAATGCTGTTATAACTTGTGGTCCCTGAATAGTACCCCTAAATTTTAAAAGATTATTCATGCAATAAACATTTTAAAAAATATATAATTCAATGTTTTTAATTAAATTAGAAATTTAATAATATAAGGGTGTAATTTTATTGATTTTATTGTTAATTTAAGTTTACATTTTTTACTTTTGACACTTGTGTATCTTTAGATAAGAAATTAATGTTTAATGACACGTCTCCTGTGATTGGGATGAAAATATATTTAAATGTTTATGTTATGAGCTTTCCTTTGAGACATTGAACGAAAAAATCTGTCAAGGATTAGTACCAGTAAATTAAAAACTCAAATTACTAATGCTGGGTCACTGTTTTAATCCTTAGCTTGTAGGTGACCACACGATTTATTGTAGTGCAACGGCCAACATGTGCAGTCGGCTTCCAATTAGCCAGCGCAGCTGTCAATCAGAATCAAGCATGTTTTAAATAACGATATTATCTTTCAAAAATTCGTTATCTTTTTAAATTCTATGTTGGGGTCTCTTGAGCCAAACAAGGGTGATATATCTTTAAAGGTCATTAACCCTCCTATGCCCAGGCTGAAATTTGGCCCAGTCAGCACGGCACTCACAGACAGTCACTTGAGTATTTTTGGTTGCATTGCCAATTGGTAGGTCAAACCACAGAGTCACACAGAGCTGTGTATGTACTGTCGAGTGGTTTTGGTTTGACCTCCTAGCCACATGTCCTTACATTTATTTGAGTGCACTGCACAAAGTCAATGGGTTAAGAGAGACATACAAATTTTGAGTGTCTTTGAGTGTTAAACCTATAGGAGGGTTAATGATTATGTAAAGATCCAGATATAATAGCCAGGAAACTTTCTGGCGAAATAGAATCATGTAATAGATGGCTGATTGAAAACAAACTTTCATTACATATGGGTAAATGTGAATGTATGTTGTTCGGTTCTAAACGTAAATGTAAAAGAATCCGTAATTTCTCTATAGAATGTAATGGTCAGGTTATTTCATCTCAGAAATGTGTTAAGTATCTTGGCATTGAGTTGGATCAAAACTTGTCAGGTATGAATACGGTTGATGATATTTTAAAATAATCTAACAATAAATTGAAATTCCTGTATAGACACGCACATTTTCTTAACAAAACTACCAGACAGATTTTGTGCTCCACGCTTATACAAAGTCAAAGCGCATAGGATCAGTAGGGGACAGGTGCCCTTTTCATGCATGTTTTTTATCTTTTAATATTTTATTTTAGATGGTTTAGGGTATAAGTTCCATGCAGGTCCCTGCTTTGCCCAGATTTTTGTTCTCAAGTCCATAGAGAGAATGGTGGCAAAATTGGAGCCAGCAGGGACATGTCGTTTAATATACATGTTCATTGTTTAGTTTTATAAATTATTTTAATTTAGATGGTTAGAAGGGTACATGTTTCATGTGGGTTCCCGATTTGCCACAGATTCTTTGTTCTCGTGTCCGTAGAGAGTGGTGGCAAAATTGGAGCCAGCAGGGACATGGGTCCTTTTAATATACATGTTTTTCGTTTTATCCACTGTGTTTAAATCGTACTTTGTGTCTTTATAATGTCTTCTGTTCCTTATTGTGATGTAATGTCTGGTTGGTTTTGTCTTTTGTGCTTAAAGGACCCCATTGGAAATAAGTCGCAAGACTTTTATGGGCTATCCTGATATTACCGCCTTCATGTACGATTTAAATTTATCTATTGTGTGTATTTGTAATTTATTTTGAATGGTGATATCAAATAAAACATAAACATAAACATGTTTTCAGTACTTCAACAGAGAATTTGTTGGTTGAATAAAATAATATCCGAACACAGCTCTGTCCCAAAACATCAAAGAGCGCCATCTATTGACACTGCAAAATAACAGATTAGATCCGCGAAATAAATAGGTGCGCCCTCTACAGATATCGTGTGATTTGTCGAAAGGTTCGTTCGGTGTGCCCACCACTGATCTCTATACTAACTGGATAGGAGATGGGCGCTGATTGGCCTATAAACTATGGAACGCTACAGCTGCCTTCGGTGCCCATATCGCTTCATTCGGCTGATTCACCATTTCATTCGGCCGATTCACCATTTCATTCTGCTATATCACCATTTCATTCGGCTACTCATCATTTCATTTGCCCAATCATCATTTCATTCGGCTAGTCTTCATTTCGTTCGCCTTTTCGTCATTTCATTCGGCTAGTCGTCATTTCATTCGGCCATTCACCATTTCATTCGCCCAATCATCATTTCATTCGGCTAGTCTTCATTTCATTCGGCTATTCACCATTTCATTTGCCCAATCATCATTTCATTCGGCTAGTCTTCATTTCGTTCGGCTTTTCATCATTTCATTCGGCTAGTCATCATTTCATTCGGCTATTCACCATTTCATTTGCCACCAAGATCAAGCTAGCCGCGGATTCAACCGCGGATTCAGCTGCAGGTTTTCTCACGGATTTAACCGGATCGGGTCAGTTTAAAAACTGGATAGGTTGGTCCAGTGCGTGTGAATACTGCACTCAATACGGTACATTTCCACACGGCCGGGCGCAGGCGAAATGAAATGATGATTGCGCCCAGCCTCTGTCGTTAAAAGCGTAATCTTATAACGCCAAAACCACGATATGCCCTAAGGTGAAATGTCATCTCCATAATTCGTTAACAAAAATTAACAAAAATTAACATTATAGGGGGCACAAATTGTTTTAACTTTTGATGAGTTGGTCACAAATACTCTGCATTGTGTAACTATACACGGCATAATACCGGCGATAATGGTACATATTCTAGCGTCACTTTAATTATGACCAACTCGTCAAAAGTTAAAACAATTTGTGCCCCATTTAATGTTATTTTTTGTTAACGAATTATGGAGATGATATTTCACCTTAGGGCATATCGTGGTTTTGGCGTTATAAGATTACGCTTTTAACGACAGAGGCTGGGCGCAATCATCATTTCATTTCGCCTGCGCCCGGCCGTAAATGTACCGCATTGAGTGCAGTATTCACACGCACTGGACCAACCTATCCAGTTAAACTGACCCGATCCGGTTAACCGCGAGAAAACCTGCAGGCTGAATCCGCGGTTGAATCGCGGTTGAATCCGCGGCTGGCGGATCTTGGTGGCAAATGAAATGGTGAATAGCCGAATGAAATGATGACTAGCCGAATGAAATGATGAAAAGCCGAACGAAATGAAGACTAGCCGAATGAAATGATGATTGGGCAAATGAAATGGTGAATAGCCGAATGAAATGAAGACAGCCGAATGAAATGATGACGGGCGAATGAATGGTGAATGGCCGAATGAAATGACGACTAGCCGAATGAAATGACGGGCGAACGAAATGAAGACTAGCCGAATGAAATGATGATTGGGCAAATGAAATGATGAGTAGCCGAATGAAATGGTGATATAGCAGAATGAAATGGTGAATCAGCCGAATGAAGCGATATGGGCACCGAAGGCAGCTGTAGCGTTCCATAATAAACAGTTGAAGTAACCGGCCGCCATGTTGGTTCCCCAAAAGGTCAAGAGTCAAATGTTATGTTAGCATACAGACAATAACAACATCTGGTTCAGCAGCACTCGGCATTGTCGTCGGTCGCGGTAGCAGTAAACCTGTCCGGCCGTCACGCATGCGTTTTAATTCTAACTTGGGGGAACAAAGATGGCGGACAACGATCCGAGCTTCAGCCAATCGGCGTAATCTCCTATCCAGTTAGGTGCCCACCGGTACCGCGGCTGGTACACTCCAATTTGTTTCACAAGATCTTGTGAAGGAAGTCGCACAGTATACGGTCATATCATGTGGTCAACACACATAATATTATCATGTATATATGCAAGTCTGCAAAACACAGCACATCGATCGCACACTATGTACATGTACATGTACATAGGCCTACATGTACATTAGGTCAATACATACACGTGTATACAATATTACTGTGTACAGTGGATGCGCTGCTAGTGCTACAGAATGCTTTATGGATGTAGTTATAACGTTTTGTTTTTACAGATAAAAAAACACAAATCTGTGGAAGTTGTTTTTCTGTCACGTTATTTATGAAATATAGTCTGACTTGTGCTCAATGATCGTAGTAGTAGAGATGTATAAAGTAGATTTTTGCTCCAATAACGCCAAAAAAGTCTCCGGTTTTCTGGTCATCGGTCGGCTTCAAAATCGGTGCGGTGACGCGGTTTTTTTGTTCAGGGAAATACTTGATACATTGTATACGATGGGACCATATCCCATACACAAAGTATGGTGGCTAAGAGAGGCCTCACAAATCGAGCAAATTTTCATACCCCTATGTAAAAAAATTCGTTTAAAGCACAGCACGGCAGAATTCCAATCGATACAGCAATTTTGGCTGCAATTGGACATCGTTTCATAGAAGAACATTACAAATGCCGACGCGCTGGTCTGAGGCGACGCGCGCGGAGACCAGAAAACCGGGCTTGGGCCTAATCACTATAATCTCAAATAAGAAAATGCAGTTTTTACTAGCCATGTTCTCATCCAACATTTACAATTTTCAAACTGCATCTGCATCAGCAGTGGCAACAATGTATAGTGTTAGTAAGATTGGGATGTTGATGCAGTGGGAATGGTAGGGAGCAGGAACCATACTGCCACCCATGCCTTCCCCACCCTCCTTCCCATACCACCCCCTGTGAATCAATTAAGTTTAATATTTCCTGTTTTTCTTATATCAAAATATCCCCCAAACCCTCTTTTTTTTAATGTTGTTACAGTACTGGCCACTGGGGTTGAAGGCGTCTATGTTACGTGAAGATTTTTATTTAAAAACTTAGGGCCTAAAAAGGCCAAATTTGAAAAATCAAAACACTTATGCAGTCTGGATTAATATTTTTCAGCAGGTAGGGGAAATATGTTTTTATTTTATTATTTATTTATATTTATTATTTATTATTTCCCCTTTTTTGGGGGGGGGGGGGGGTTACCATTAACAATAATACTGTCCCCCAAGAACAAACAAAACAACCATGACATTTGTGATGGTAACCAAGCAATCAAAAATAAGTAAGGTGTGGACTCCCAAGCCACCAGCTATTGGTCATGGCCCACCAGGCCATGCATGGACAACTCCCAAAGTCAGGGGACCATTAGATGACGGAGGAAAGAAAATAAGAAACCAATCAATTGCGGAAAACTTTTCACAGTTCCATTTCAATCATTTCGAATATTGTGCACAGTTTTTCCTTTCATTATCCTTTCACAATTAATAACTGCGGGAACATTTTGTGACGTTTTTCATTTCAATTCATTATCTTTTGGTTTATATTAAATTACTGCGTGCTGCGCTTAGTTCAAGAGTTGCTTCAATTTGACTGGCATGATCTGAGAGTCCCCCTTATTCCGTCACTTTGTTTTCATAAGTCGTAGCTTGACGGAGTGATTTATCACTCCATTCTTTACAAATTATTGTAGTTTTCCGGCTACTTTTTGATGTCCTAATCATCCCAAGAGAAAGCATGTTTGCTATCAAGGTGTTTCTACTATTTGTAGAGTGCTGCCCAAGACATAGAAAGTTCCCAAGATCAGGGGTATCATTAAGACAGTGCGACTGTTTTATCTTACCGCGTCATGCGTTCTTATTGTCTACTAACAAGCCATTTGTTTTTCAAGATATTCTGGATAAAGTCTGGGCCGTTGAAATAATTATAAATAGGTACGCCCTCTACAGATTTCGTGTGATAATGTGTCGAAAGGTTCCCTCGGCGTGCCCACCAGTACAATCCAGGACCGCTGGTACATTCCACCGATCTCTATTATACTGACTGGATAGCAGGTCGGCCTATTCGCGTGCACATAACCGTGAAGCCCCTGCACACAAGCAGCAGCCATTTTGATCCTCACAAAAAGAATGATAATACACATATGGTGTGGCCCTGGAGGGACACACAAGACCTAAATATTGACGTCAAATTTCCCCAAAGTCGCGAAATTTGACGTCAGATTTCATGTCTGCGACCAAGTTTTTCCCCAAAGTCGCGAAAGTTGATGTCAAATTTCATGTCTGCGAATTTCCCCCAAGTCACAAAATTTGAGCTTCAACAAAATGCGAAATATCTCTTTTTTGAATATGTGATGGCTCTGATAAGAGCAGATTGGTCGTGCTTTTTCAAGTCAAACAGAAATTCTGTTTCCCGTGGATGGGATGAATTTGCTGCTGATGTACACGTCGAGTGGACCGGTCTCCATCTTGGACGGAGCTGGCTGGAGGCTGCCCAGGTTCGATGGACAGTACTTGATGGTGTGAGCATTATCTCCGTTGATACCGCATAATGGACAGATGTAAGCCCTCAGCCTGGGACATACCACTTTATCATCGCTGTTCTTCAAGACGTGGGAATTGTACACTGCTTCGCTCTCGCCGTTGTTCTTGCAAAAGACGCACCAACTCCGGCTTGGGAACATCCCAACGATTGAGTCGCTGAGGACGGCTCTCTCGAGACAGCTCATCGATGGTGAACGGACGGAACCCCGTGACGGAGCCACTGTCATTTTCTTGGTCTTGCTTGATCTCTTGCTTCTGGTCAACGAAGTGGTTGTGTGCAATGGATGACTCGGAGACGGAGCTTGTCTTGGTGACCAGGCGGGCCAGGCCCAAGTAGTCGTGGAAGCGTGCAAACTCTCTTGGCTCGTTCACCAACATTTCAATTGCTATCTTGAAGAAAGTTTTCTTAAAGAAATAGAGAATTACTGCTGGAAAAAATGTGGGGAAGCGGCCTTAATTCATACATTCACTTCTAATGTTTACAGTACATGGTCGACCGCAGAAAGTCTATTTATAGCACAATAGCAGAATGTATTACTTTTTGGTGACCTTTGTGCTTCCCGCGCAAAGACGGTTTTCACCATATCACTCCACTTAACAAATAATCCAAAAACATTACCAAATACTAGCTTTTGTATAAGTTTCACTCCTAGATTGTATAAATGGGTATTATATTTAATTATCACTTGATTTGACTTTATTATGCTTGGCAAGTTCATTGCTACGGGAATAATCACTAGTTTTATATAAGGCGGATCAATTCAGACGTGTGAGTTGTCACCTCATTTTTTCGCTCTCCGATGGTTGTTTTTGTAAGCAAACATACATCACGATTTCAGGCGCTATCTTTCTAAATTTTGTTCCGTACTTTGTGATGGAGAGGACTTTTCCTTATAACTGACTACTATCTCATATTCCAGGACTGGGGTGTTTGTTACTGTTATTATTGTTGACTCAATAAATCAGAATCCAGATGAATGCAATCTAATCTATACTACTGAGTCGGTGGTCGCTTCATTCATAATTCCTTGGCTGATACTACGCAAGTAGTGTACCACATCAAAAATATTGGCATAATAATAATAATAGCAGGTTCTTATATAGCGCATTTCAGATCCACTGGATCTCTCAATGCGCTTAACAGTCAAATTTAATGCAAAATAAAATAAAATGATCAACAAAACAAAAAAAATAGCTGTGTGTCAGTTGGTTGATAACAGTCACTGAAAAGCCAATTTAAACAAATGGGTCTTTAGATGTTTCTTGAAAAGTTGCAGTTCAGTTTCGGATCGGAGAGATTGTGGAAGAGAGTTCCAGAGCCGTGGGCCTGCAATTGAAAATGTCTTGTCTCCATAAGTTTTGGTCCTGCATGAACCGATGGTGAGGAGCTGCTGTGTGGATGACCTGAGGGATCTTGATGGCGTGTAAGGGATAACAAGTTGGGAGATGAAATCTGGACACAGACCGTGGATGCCTTTGAAGATGATGAGCATAACTTTGTAATGAATTCTAGATTGAACTGGTAACCAGTGTAGGCTCTTTAGGACGGGTGTTATGTTGTTCCTCTTCTTGGCCCGCGATACCAGTCGTGCAGCTGAATTCTGTACCCGTTGGAGCTTGGCAATGTCCTTATCCGGAGAACCTAGCAGAAGACTATTGCAGTTGTCAAGTACAGAAGTCACGAAGGCATGGACAAGCACCTCTGTTGTGTGGTTGTCTAGATAGTGACGGATGCTTCCAATCCTCCTGAGTGCCAAAGAAGCTTTGCTGCAGACTGCATTCACATGACGACGCATAGTGAGGTGACTATCGAAGTATGCGCCAAGGTCACGAACTGAAGTAGAGGGCTTGACTGGAAAGGTGTCTGGAATAATTGAAGCCAGTTCTTGGGAAGGACCGAAGCGTGAGGACAAATGCAGTACTTCCATCTTACTATCATACTACTCGAAAGAGAAACTGTGAAGTTATCTCATTGCTAGGCACATCACCAGTGAAGCAACTTTATCAACGGCCCAGACTTTATCCAGAATAGTAGACAATAAGAATGCATGACGCGGTAAGATAAAACAGTCGCACTGTCTCAATGATACCCTTGATCGTGTACCGCTTTCCGTGTCTTGGGCGGCACTCTACAAACACGGCAACCGATTCCAAGATGTGGTTCTCGCTTGCTCTTGGTCGGTCAAATACTACCTGATGAACAACTTTAATTGAAACATGAGTCATTATTACACTGATTTGTAAAATCTAGCCGGTTATCTTTAATATGTAACCGATTACCTCTAACCCCAACATTTCACTTACATGTACATATATGTACAAAGTTAATTCATAAAGTGAAATGTTGGCATTGTAATCGGTTACAAAGTAAAGATACCCGGCTAGCTTTAATTGTCTTCATTTGACCGACGGCTCAAGTCCGCGAAAAGCCGACAACTTGGAATCAGTACTATGGTGTGACCGTCTGCATAGCGTTATGCTATACGAAGCGGCTCCGAGGGGGGGGGGGGGGTGGGGGGTGGACACCTGCTCCCTCCCACAATATTGGTGTATATAGCGAAGCCAGTCGTGGAGACATACAAAATTACCGCTCATTATCAGAATAAAGTATACTCTTATAGAAAGGGAAAAAATGATTATGATTCCCCGTGTTTTTCGTTTAAACGGAAATTTTCTTTTTCATTGGAAAACTGCTATTTTACTTCAGGAAAGGAAAACGAACGTAGAAAATTACACATTTTCTTTAATAATCATGAGAAGCATGGTTTTAATGTGTCCAGAAATGAGACAAAATAGGCAAAGTCCATAATTATATAAGAAGTAATCATTCACAATGAATTGTGGGCTGAATTTTCTCACAATTATATAAAATATCAAGAGGCCAGTTCATCATTTACACCAACAGCAATGCAAATGGAGTAATTAAATAATACCAACATTCAAGAGACAAAAACTTGACGTGCACTGGACAAAAACTTGGTTTCTTTACAAATCAGCGTAATAATGACTCATGTTTCAATTAAAGTTGTTCATCAGCTAGTATTTGACCGACCAAGAGCAAACGAGAACCACATCTTGGAATCGGTTCCCACCTGCTCCCTCCCACAATATTGGTGTATATAGCGAAGCCAGTCGTGGAGACATACAAAATTACCGCTCATTATCAGAATAAAGTATACTCTTATAGAAAGGGAAAAAATGATTATGATTCCCCGTGTTTTTCGTTTAAACGGAAATTTTCTTTTTCATTGGAAAACTGCTATTTTAATTCAGGAAAGGAAAACGAACGTAGAAAATTACACATTTTCTTTAATAATCATGAGAAGCATGGTTTTAATGTGTCCAGAAATGAGACAAAATAGGCAAAGTCCATAATTATATAAGAAGTAATCATTCACAATGAATTGTGGGCTGAATTTTCTCACAATTATATAAAATATCAAGAGGCCAGTTCATCATTTACACCAACAGCAATGCAAATGGAGTAATTAAATAATACCAACATTCAAGAGACAAAAACTTGACGTGCACTGGACAAAAACTTGGTTTCTTTACAAATCAGTGTAATAATGACTCATGTTTCAATTAAAGTTGTTCATCAGCTAGTATTTGACCGACCAAGAGCAAACGAGAACCACATCTTGGAATCGGTTCCCCTGTTTGTAGAGTGCCGCCCAAGACACGGAAAGCGGTACACGATCAAGGGTATCATTGAGACAGTGCGACTGTTTTATCTTACCGCGTCATGCATTCTTATTGTCTACTATTCTGGATAAAGGCTGGGCCGTTGATAAAGTTGCTTCACTCGTGATGTGCCTAGCAATCAGATAACTTCTCAGTTTCTCTTCCGAGTACAGTATATGCCAATATGTTTTCCAGCAGTAATTCTCTCTTTCTTCAAGAAAACGAGATAGCAATTGAAATGTTGGTGAACGAGCCAAGAGAGTTTGCACGCTTCCACGACTACTTGGGCCTGGCCCGCCTGGTCACCAAGACAAGCTCCGTCTCCGAGTCATCCATTGCACACAACCACTTCGTTGACCAGAAGCAAGAGATCAAGCAAGACCAAGAAAATGACAGTGGCCCCGTCACGGGGTTCCGTCCGTTCACCATCGATGAGCTGTCTCGAGAGAGCCGTGCTCAGCGACTCAATCGTTGGGATGTTCCCAAACCGAGATGGTGCGTCTTTTGCAAGAACAACGGCGAGAGCGAAGTAGTGTACAATTCCCACGTCTTGAAGAACAGCGATGATAAAGTGGTATGTCCCAGGCTGAGGGCTTACATCTGTCCATTATGCGGTATCAACGGAGATAATGCTCACACTATCAAGTACTGTCCATCCAACCTGGGCAGCCTCCAGCCAGCTCCGTCCAAGATGGAGACCGGTCCACTCGACGTGTACATCAGCAGCAAATTCATCCCATCCACAGGAAAAAGAATTTCTCTTTGACTTGAAAAAGCACGACCAATCGGCTCTTATCAGAGCCATCACATATTCAAAAAAGAGATATTTCGCATTTTGTTTGTTATGAAGCTCCATCTCTCTTCTATTCTCTCTTGTTAATTACCTAGATTTTCAAACGATAAATATAATTTCGACATAGTTAGCCAGAACGTAATATCTTCAATGTTTGTTTCATTAGCTATAAATTAGCTATATCTAATTATGAAAAATGTTATTAACCTTGGACAACCATTAAGATTGTTTCAGTAAATTTTGCAATCATATATAGCCAATAAAGTTAAGACTAACGGTATTTTGAAAACATGAATTTAGTCTCTATTTGGCTAAAATACACTGATGGAATTCATTTTTTGCGTTCAGAACACCAATGTGCTCATTGAATTTTCAGTCTCTTGAATGTTGGTATTATTTAATTACTCCATTTGCATTGCTGTTGGTGTAAATGATGAACTGGCCTCTTGACATTTTATATAATTGTGAGAAAATTCATCCCACAATTCATTGTGAATGATTACTTCTTATATAATTATGGACTTTGCCTATTTTGTCTCATTTCTGGACACATTAAAACCATGCTTCTCATGATTATTAAAGAAAATGTGTAATTTTCTACATTCGTTTTCCTTTCCTGAAGTAAAATAGCAGTGTTCCAATGAAAAAGAAAATTTCCGTTTAAATAACGAAAAACACGGGGAATTGTATTCATTTTTTCCCTTTCTATAAGAGTACTTTATTCTGATAATGAGCGGTAATTTTGTATGTCTCCACGACTGGCTTCGCTACACTCTTAAAAATACGTGGTTAAAAAGTAACCACGATGTGGTTATTTTTAACCACGTTCCTGTCGTCAACTATGCACCGACCCCAATGTTGTCAAAAATGACCACGGACAAGTGGTCAACAAAAACAACCACGTATTGTTGTCGGAAATTGACCCCATTTGTGGTTGAAAAGTAACCCAATTCCGTGGTTAAACATTATGAGATTGACACCATTGGGGTAAAGCCATTGACCACTTATCGTGGTTGTCAGCACGGATCAAATTCAAATTAAATCCCGTGGCCAAAAAAAGTTACATAATCTGTGAAGACTCCTTGAATAAACACTATGTACACTTCGTTTGAATCTCTAAAAACAATTTATTTTCTTATCATAATCATAAGAAAAATGCATAAAAACATATTAACAAATTAAAATACAAAAAAGGAAGCATTATTTTGGGGGCTTTACAACATACTTTTTTTCAAGTTTCACTATTGTTTCAATCCACTTTTCAACTTACTTTGACATCTATTTTCATTTCTAATTGTAACTAGATTTGCACCTGTGTTAGTCATTTTGGTTTTTTTTTTTTTTTGCTTTTTGTTTGTTTGTTTGTTTGTTTGTTTTTGTTTGTACTGCATTGTGGCTATTTCCCTGTCCCTATTTTCGCTGTCCCATTCCTGTATTTGTTTATGAAAGAAGTTCCCCACCGTTTCGTTTGGTTTTGTTGTTCAAGTGTGCCCGCAGGCTTCTTACTGCTGGTGTGGTGGCTTCCCTCCCCTTTCCATCGGGAATTCCGTACACCACCTTTTGCAAAAATTCCCAGGTGGTGCTGCATTGTCTGGGATACTCTATGTTAAAAACATAAAATAACTTAAAACAAAGGTCGACAGCTTTTAATAGCGAGGTAGTCGAAATGGCCCGCCCTTCAAAGATGACAAATGTCTGCGATGGCTGGGAACGTTCGCCAAGAACAAGACTAAACGGCTGGGGCCTGTCGCCTGCATCAACCACCTTTTTCAAATACGCCGGTAGATTGGTCCCAACCTAAGACATATGAAATCAATAATACCAAAAATAATGTCATTCCACGATACTGTAATGAAATAAAGGATAGAAACCAACATACATTTTAGGCGTTTGTAAATAATGTTTTTTTCTTATAGTTCTACTCTCTTTCCTAGGTACGGCATACATCCAAAGTGAAAAAGAGTATGAATACACGAATGGTGTTTTTCTTGCCATGAAATTTTAATTAAGTCTATATAGCAAAGATTTTTCTTGTTTTTGTTGTCATTTTGAGGAAACTGAAGATTTTGCTAACTTAATGGCAAAACACTGCTGATTGTGGAAGAAAAAAATTAACGACTATTTTACTTACAGGCTGTTTATCAATGAAAGAAGCAAGAGCGTCTGCATGGGTTGCTGTAGCATATTTCCCTGTTGCTTTCTTCACCCTTCCAGGAGGCAAGAACAACGGAAGGCAGTGTAAAATGGTCTGTGTGTCCTCTGTGAAATAATTGAATAAATAAAAAATGTAATCAATAACTCAACCACAATTTTTTCCATTTCATACAAGACTAACTTTACACATCCCTAAAAACAAATCAAGTTTCATTTTTAAATCAAGTGTGAATTTCTTTTCTAAAAATTATTGCATAATCGTGAGGCCCCTAAAATATTTGTCTGTCACAAAAAAGTCTGAAAACCAAAATTAGGATGCGAGACTTGCTTTTTATTTATTATTATTACGTTTTCTTTTGTGTGTGTGTTTTAAGTTCTTGCGTATTTTGTGAGTAAAAACAACAACTTTTGATACTTTGTTTTAAAAAAAATCAATAAAAGATGAGATGCGCCAAAGTTTGCAATCAAACCAAAATTCGCACGGCGTACATAATGAAACATTGTTTCTCTTTTTGGCCTTATTGTGGGAAGTTGTGCAGGGTGTCGACCTATTCTCATGATGCATTATTAACCATTTGGTAACACACTTTGTTGTGAATGGCATGTATTGCTGACAATTTTTACTTCAGAAAATATAGCAACTGTACAGATACCAGTGAAACCGGTGAAACAGACAATAAACATTGGTGACCTTTTACACCTCAAAAGACGAAGGTTCTGTGACACGGGACGTTAAGTTTGACCTTTGAGGAAGGAAATACGTCCATGGCCAAGACAACTGGCACCCAAAACCATACGTTCGCAGTGTGAAAATGCCTCTAGTTTAGTGGAATTATACGTTGATTACAACGCAAAGGGCGCTCAGAGGGCTAGCTTTCTCGTGAAATTAAAAGAAAATTAAGTTTTATTCATTAGGCGAGTCGATGATGATGGATGTTTAACGGCGTTAAAATTCAGATGGGGATGCAGTGGAAAGACAGTCGTGTGTGTCGTCGTTGTTTCAGCCAGTTCAGGCCAAATTATTTTTAGCATTACCTTTATTGTATGGCCCGTTAAATATATAATGACCAAATTAATCAACTATGGGGCCTTTGTTATAGGTCTAGTCTTCTGGAAGACGACTTTGATGTCAATCAATCCCAACGCAAATGAAAACAATCCTAATCCTAATCCCCATACACCTAGGCCTATATTACAAAAGACGTCAAACAATCATGATCTACTACGGTCGATTATTTTTAAACAAACAGATATGGCCTTTTTGACAGCTCGTAAGCCGATGGCCTTATGTCAACAAATGTAGATGGTTTCACTTATTTCCTTGTCCAAATAAACTTACCTTGGAACGTCTTTATCAGATCCTCAAAGCCCCAATCCCGCAGCAATTGCTCCATTGTGAGGTCCAACACGTTGTCAAGTATTAAAACAATGGCGTCTCCTCGCCTGATGATGCGCCAGCATCGTGTGATGAGCAGCGCGGCCTATCACACGCCGAGCTGGTATGCCGCACCAATCACATTGCTCATTTTCTTTAACCACTTTACGTGGTCAAAATTTCACAAAAGTGTGGTCGGCGTGAAAAACATTTTTAACACCTTCGTGGTCACTTTTTCTGAAAAATGACCACGAACGGTGTCAAATTATTTTGACCACTAAATTTGCAACCACGTATTTTTAAGAGTGTATATACACCAATATTGTGGGAGGGAGAAGGGGTTCACCCCCCCCCCCCTCGGAGCCGCTTCGTATAGCATAACGCTATGCAGACGGTCACACCATAGTACTGATTCCAAGATGTCGGCTTTTCGCGGACTTGAGCCGTCGGTCAAATGAAGACAATTAAAGCTAGCCGGCTATCTTTACTTTGTAACCGATTACAATCCCAACATTTCACTTTATGAATTAACTTTGTACATATATGTACATGTAAGTGAAATGTTGGGGTTAGAGGTAATCGGTTACATATTAAAGATAGATTTAATTGTCTTTATTTTACCGACGGCTCAAGTCCTCGAAAAGGCCACAGCTTGGAATCAGTACTATGGTGTGACCGTCTGCATAGCGTTATACTATCGAGGCGGCTCCAGAAGGGGGAGAAAAAACAGAAAGACAATATTGGTGTATATAGCGGAGTCAGTCGTGGAGACATACAAAATCACCGCTCATTGGCAAAATAAAGTACTCTTAGAAAGGAAAAACGATTATGAGCCCCGTGTTTTACGCTATTCAAACGGAAATTTACTCTTTTTCATTGGAACACTGCTATTTTACTTGAGGAAAGGAAAACGAACGTTGAAAATTACACATTTCCTTTAATAATCATGAGAAGCATGCTTTAGTAAATATGTCCAGAAATGAATTGATGGTGGTCCCATAAAAATAAACAATTAAAGCACTTTTTACTGTTAAATCAAGCTTCTAACAACTATAAGGAATTTTTGTAGGTCCCCCTCCCCTAATCTAAAATACTGGATCCGCCACGCCACTGCTATCATGTGCATTTTGTTTCTAGTCCCGTGTAACTATTGAGTATACACCTTGATATGTGCCCGAATCCGAACGGTGCTACATACAGAAGAAAACACACACTAAATGTTTGTCATAATTATTGTTATTTTGTGCAAGTGTGGCTTTTATATCCTGAGACAAAATAGGTAAAGTATACATAAGAAGCAACCATTCATGATGAATTGCGGGGGAACTTTCACACAAGTCACAATTCCATCTTTCGTTTCTGTTTTATTACGGCTATTTAGTTATATAATTAGCTGAATTTGATTAATATGCAAGAGGAGTCCTTCAGACTTCTTCACTTTGTCTAGAGAAGATAGGGATCGTGCACTGGACAAAAACTTGGTTTCTTTACAAATCAGTGTAATAATGACTCATGTTTCAATTAAAGTTGTTCATCAGCTAGTATTTGACCGACCAAGAGCAAACGAGAACCACATCTTGGAATCGGTTCCGCTGTTTGTAGAGTGCCGCCCAAGACACGAAAAGCGGTACACGATCAAGGGTATCATTGAGACAGTGCGACTGTTTTATCTTACCGCGTCATGCATTCTTATTGTCTACTATTCTGGATAAAGTCTGGGCCGTTGATAAAGTTGCTTCACTCGTGATGTGCCTAGCAATCAGATAACTTCTCAGTTTCTCTTCCGAGTACAGTATATGCCAATATGTTTTCCAGCAGTAATTCTCTCTTTCTTCAAGAAAACGAGATAGCAATTGAAATGTTGGTGAACGAGCCAAGAGAGTTTGCACGCTTCCACGACTACTTGGGCCTGGCCTGCCTGGTCACCAAGACAAGCTCCGTCTCCGAGTCATCCATTGCACACAACCACTTCGTTGACCAGAAGCAAGAGATCAAGCAAGACCAAGAAAATGACAGTGGCCCCGTCACGGGGTTCCGTCCGTTCACCATCGATGAGCTGTCTCGAGAGAGCCGTGCTCAGCGACTCAATCGTTGGGATGTTCCCAAACCGAGTTGGTGCGTCTTTTGCAAGAACAACGGCGAGAGCGAAGTAGTGTACAATTCCCACGTCTTGAAGAACAGCGATGATAAAGTGGTATGTCCCAGGCTGAGGGCTTACATCTGTCCATTATGCGGTATCAACGGAGATAATGCTCACACTATCAAGTACTGTCCATCCAACCTGGGCAGCCTCCAGCCAGCTCCGTCCAAGATGGAGACCGGTCCACTCGACGTGTACATCAGCAGCAAATTCATCCCATCCACAGGAAACAGAATTTCTCTTTGACTTGAAAAAGCACGACCAATCGGCTCTTATCAGAGCCATCACATATTCAAAAAAGAGATATTTCGCATTTTGTTTGTTATGAAGCTCCATCTCTTCTATTCTCTCTTGTTAATTACCTAGATTTTCAAACGATAAATATAATTTCGACATAGTTAGCCAGAACGTAATATCTTCAATTTTTGTTTCATTAGCTATAAATTAGCTATATCTAATTATGAAAAATGTTATTAACCTTGGACAACCATTAAGATTGTTTCAGTAAATTTTGCAATCATATATAGCCAATAAAGTTAAGACTTACGGTATTTTGAAAACATGAATTTAGTCTCTATTTGGCTAAAATACACTGATGGAGTTCATATTTTGCGCTCAGAACACCAATGTGCTCATTGAATTTTCAGTCTCTTGAATGTTGGTATTATTTAATTACTCCATTTGCATTGCTGTTGGTGTAAATGATGAACTGGCCTCTTGACATTTTATATAATTGTGAGAAAATTCATCCCACAATTCATTGTGAATGATTACTTCTTATATAATTATGGACTTTGCCTATTTTGTCTCATTTCTGGACACATTAAAACCATGCATCTCATGATTATTAAAGAAAATGTGTAATTTTCTACGTTCGTTTTCCTTTCCTGAAGTAAAATAGCAGTGTTCCAATGAAAAAGAAAATTTCCGTTTAAATAACGAAAAACACGGGGAATTGTATTCATTTTTCCCTTTCTATAAGAGTACTTTATTCTGATAATGAGCGGTAATTTTGTATGTCTCCACGACTGGCTTCGCTATATACACCAATATTGTGGGAGGGAGCAGGTGTCCACCCCTCCCCCCCCCCCTCGGAGCCGCTTCGTATAGCATAACGCTATGCAGACGGTCACACCATAGTACTGATTCCAAGATGTCGGCTTTTCGCGGACTTGAGCCGTCGGTCAAATGAAGACAATTAAAGCTAGCCGGCTATCTTTACTTTGTAACCGATTACAATCCCAACATTTCACTTTATGAATTAACTTTGTACATATATGTACATGTAAGTGAAATGTTGGGATTAGAGGTAATCGGTTACATATTAAAGATAGATTTAATTGTCTTTATTTTACCGACGGCTCAAGTCCTCGAAAAGGCCACAGCTTGGAATCAGTACTATGGTGTGACCGTCTGCATAGCGTTATACTATCGAGGCGGCTCCAGAAGGGGGAGAAAAAACAGAAAGACAATATTGGTGTATATAGCGGAGTCAGTCGTGGAGACATACAAAATCACCGCTCATTGGCAAAATAAAGTACTCTTAGAAAGGAAAAACGATTATGAGCCCCGTGTTTTACGCTATTCAAACGGAAATTTACTCTTTTTCATTGGAACACTGCTATTTTACTTGAGGAAAGGAAAACGAACGTTGAAAATTACACATTTCCTTTAATAATCATGAGAAGCATGCTTTAGTAAATATGTCCAGAAATGAATTGATGGTGGTCCCATAAAAATAAACAATTAAAGCACTTTTTACTGTTAAATCAAGCTTCTAACAACTATAAGGAATTTTTGTAGGTCCCCCTCCCCTAATCTAAAATACTGGATCCGCCACGCCACTGCTATCATGTGCATTTTGTTTCTAGTCCCGTGTAACTATTGAGTATACACCTTGATATGTGCCCGAATCCGAACGGTGCTACATACAGAAGAAAAACACACACTAAATGTTTGTCATAATTATTGTTATTTTGTGCAAGTGTGGCTTTTATATCCTGAGACAAAATAGGTAAAGTATACATAAGAAGCAACCATTCATGATGAATTGCGGGGGAACTTTCACACAAGTCACAATTCCATCTTTCGTTTCTGTTTTATTACGGCTATTTAGTTATATAATTAGCTGAATTTGATTAATATGCAAGAGGAGTCCTTCAGACTTCTTCACTTTGTCTAGAGAAGATAGGGATCGTGCACTGGACAAAACTTGGTTTCTTTACAAATCAGTGTAATAATGACTCATGTTTCAATTAAAGTTGTTCATCAGCTAGTATTTGACCGACCAAGAGCAAACGAGAACCACATCTTGGAATCGGTTCCGCTGTTTGTAGAGTGCCGCCCAAGACACGAAAAGCGGTACACGATCAAGGGTATCATTGAGACAGTGCGACTGTTTTATCTTACCGCGTCATGCATTCTTATTGTCTACTATTCTGGATAAAGTCTGGGCCGTTGATAAAGTTGCTTCACTCGTGATGTGCCTAGCAATCAGATAACTTCTCAGTTTCTCTTCCGAGTACAGTATATGCCAATATGTTTTCCAGCAGTAATTCTCTCTTTCTTCAAGAAAACGAGATAGCAATTGAAATGTTGGTGAACGAGCCAAGAGAGTTTGCACGCTTCCACGACTACTTGGGCCTGGCCCGCCTGGTCACCAAGACAAGCTCCGTCTCCGAGTCATCCATTGCACACAACCACTTCGTTGACCAGAAGCAAGAGATCAAGCAAGACCAAGAAAATGACAGTGGCCCCGTCACGGAGTTCCGTCCGTTCACCATCGATGAGCTGTCTCGAGAGAGCCGTGCTCAGCGACTCAATCGTTGGGATGTTCCCAAACCGAGTTGGTGCGTCTTTTGCAAGAACAACGGCGAGAGCGAAGTAGTGTACAATTCCCACGTCTTGAAGAACAGCGATGATAAAGTGGTATGTCCCAGGCTGAGGGCTTACATCTGTCCATTATGCGGTATCAACGGAGATAATGCTCACACTATCAAGTACTGTCCATCCAACCTGGGCAGCCTCCAGCCAGCTCCGTCCAAGATGGAGACCGGTCCACTCGACGTGTACATCAGCAGCAAATTCATCCCATCCACAGGAAACAGAATTTCTCTTTGACTTGAAAAGACGACCAATCGGCTCTTATCAGAGCCATCACATATTCAAAAAAGAGATATTTCGCATTTTGTTTGTTATGAAGCTCCATCTCTCTTCTATTCTCTCTTGTTAATTACCTAGATTTTCAAACGATAAATATAATTTCGACATAGTTAGCCAGAACGTAATATCTTCAATTTTTGTTTCATTAGCTATAAATTAGCTATATCTAATTATGAAAAATGTTATTAACCTTGGACAACCATTAAGATTGTTTCAGTAAATTTTGCAATCATATATAGCCAATAAAGTTAAGACTTACGGTATTTTGAAAACATGAATTTAGTCTCTATTTGGCTAAAATACACTGATGGAGTTCATATTTTGCGCTCAGAACACCAATGTGCTCATTGAATTTTCAGTCTCTTGAATGTTGGTATTATTTAATTACTCCATTTGCATTGCTGTTGGTGTAAATGATGAACTGGCCTCTTGACATTTTATATAATTGTGAGAAAATTCATCCCACAATTCATTGTGAATGATTACTTCTTATATAATTATGGACTTTGCCTATTTTGTCTCATTTCTGGACACATTAAAACCATGCATCTCATGATTATTAAAGAAAATGTGTAATTTTCTACGTTCGTTTTCCTTTCCTGAAGTAAAATAGCAGTGTTCCAATGAAAAAGAAAATTTCCGTTTAAATAACGAAAAACACGGGGAATTGTATTCATTTTTCCCTTTCTATAAGAGTACTTTATTCTGATAATGAGCGGTAATTTTGTATGTCTCCACGACTGGCTTCGCTATATACACCAATATTGTGGGAGGGAGCAGGTGTCCACCCCTCCCCCCCCCTCGGAGCCGCTTCGTATAGCATAACGCTATGCAGACGGTCACACCATAGTACTGATTCCAAGATGTCGGCTTTTCGCGGACTTGAGCCGTCGGTCAAATGAAGACAATTAAAGCTAGCCGGCTATCTTTACTTTGTAACCGATTACAATCCCAACATTTCACTTTATGAATTAACTTTGTACATATATGTACATGTAAGTGAAATGTTGGGATTAGAGGTAATCGGTTACATATTAAAGATAGATTTAATTGTCTTTATTTTACCGACGGCTCAAGTCCTCGAAAAGGCCACAGCTTGGAATCAGTACTATGGTGTGACCGTCTGCATAGCGTTATACTATCGAGGCGGCTCCAGAAGGGGGAGAAAAAACAGAAAGACAATATTGGTGTATATAGCGGAGTCAGTCGTGGAGACATACAAAATCACCGCTCATTGGCAAAATAAAGTACTCTTAGAAAGGAAAAACGATTATGAGCCCCGTGTTTTACGCTATTCAAACGGAAATTTACTCTTTTTCATTGGAACACTGCTATTTTACTTGAGGAAAGGAAAACGAACGTTGAAAATTACACATTTCCTTTAATAATCATGAGAAGCATGCTTTAGTAAATATGTCCAGAAATGAATTGATGGTGGTCCCATAAAAATAAACAATTAAAGCACTTTTTACTGTTAAATCAAGCTTCTAACAACTATAAGGAATTTTTGTAGGTCCCCCTCCCCTAATCTAAAATACTGGATCCGCCACGCCACTGCTATCATGTGCATTTTGTTTCTAGTCCCGTGTAACTATTGAGTATACACCTTGATATGTGCCCGAATCCGAACGGTGCTACATACAGAAGAAAAACACACACTAAATGTTTGTCATAATTATTGTTATTTTGTGCAAGTGTGGCTTTTATATCCTGAGACAAAATAGGTAAAGTATACATAAGAAGCAACCATTCATGATGAATTGCGGGGGAACTTTCACACAAGTCACAATTCCATCTTTCGTTTCTGTTTTATTACGGCTATTTAGTTATATAATTAGCTGAATTTGATTAATATGCAAGAGGAGTCCTTCAGACTTCTTCACTTTGTCTAGAGAAGATAGGGATCGTGCACTGGACAAAAACTTGGTTTCTTTACAAATCAGTGTAATAATGACTCATGTTTCAATTAAAGTTGTTCATCAGCTAGTATTTGACCGACCAAGAGCAAACGAGAACCACATCTTGGAATCGGTTCCGCTGTTTGTAGAGTGCCGCCCAAGACACGAAAAGCGGTACACGATCAAGGGTATCATTGAGACAGTGCGACTGTTTTATCTTACCGCGTCATGCATTCTTATTGTCTACTATTCTGGATAAAGTCTGGGCCGTTGATAAAGTTGCTTCACTCGTGATGTGCCTAGCAATCAGATAACTTCTCAGTTTCTCTTCCGAGTACAGTATATGCCAATATGTTTTCCAGCAGTAATTCTCTCTTTCTTCAAGAAAACGAGATAGCAATTGAAATGTTGGTGAACGAGCCAAGAGAGTTTGCACGCTTCCACGACTACTTGGGCCTGGCCCGCCTGGTCACCAAGACAAGCTCCGTCTCCGAGTCATCCATTGCACACAACCACTTCGTTGACCAGAAGCAAGAGATCAAGCAAGACCAAGAAAATGACAGTGGCCCCGTCACGGGGTTCCGTCCGTTCACCATCGATGAGCTGTCTCGAGAGAGCCGTGCTCAGCGACTCAATCGTTGGGATGTTCCCAAACCGAGTTGGTGCGTCTTTTGCAAGAACAACGGCGAGAGCGAAGTAGTGTACAATTCCCACGTCTTGAAGAACAGCGATGATAAAGTGGTATGTCCCAGGCTGAGGGCTTACATCTGTCCATTATGCGGTATCAACGGAGATAATGCTCACACTATCAAGTACTGTCCATCCAACCTGGGCAGCCTCCAGCCAGCTCCGTCCAAGATGGAGACCGGTCCACTCGACGTGTACATCAGCAGCAAATTCATCCCATCCACAGGAAACAGAATTTCTCTTTGACTTGAAAAAGCACGACCAATCGGCTCTTATCAGAGCCATCACATATTCAAAAAAGAGATATTTCGCATTTTGTTTGTTATGAAGCTCCATCTCTCTTCTATTCTCTCTTGTTAATTACCTAGATTTTCAAACGATAAATATAATTTCGACATAGTTAGCCAGAACGTAATATCTTCAATTTTTGTTTCATTAGCTATAAATTAGCTATATCTAATTATGAAAAATGTTATTAACCTTGGACAACCATTAAGATTGTTTCAGTAAATTTTGCAATCATATATAGCCAATAAAGTTAAGACTTACGGTATTTTGAAAACATGAATTTAGTCTCTATTTGGCTAAAATACACTGATGGAGTTCATATTTTGCGCTCAGAACACCAATGTGCTCATTGAATTTTCAGTCTCTTGAATGTTGGTATTATTTAATTACTCCATTTGCATTGCTGTTGGTGTAAATGATGAACTGGCCTCTTGACATTTTATATAATTGTGAGAAAATTCATCCCACAATTCATTGTGAATGATTACTTCTTATATAATTATGGACTTTGCCTATTTTGTCTCATTTCTGGACACATTAAAACCATGCATCTCATGATTATTAAAGAAAATGTGTAATTTTCTACGTTCGTTTTCCTTTCCTGAAGTAAAATAGCAGTGTTCCAATGAAAAAGAAAATTTCCGTTTAAATAACGAAAAAACGGGGAATTGTATTCATTTTTCCCTTTCTATAAGAGTACTTTATTCTGATAATGAGCGGTAATTTTGTATGTCTCCACGACTGGCTTCGCTATATACACCAATATTGTGGGAGGGAGCAGGTGTCCACCCCTCCCCCCCCCCCCCTCGGAGCCGCTTCGTATAGCATAACGCTATTCAGACGGTCATCACACCATAGTACTGATTCCAAGATGTCGGCTTTTCGCGGACTTGAGCCGTCGGTCAAATGAAGACAATTAAAGCTAGCCGGCTATCTTTACTTTGTAACCGATTACAATCCCAACATTTCACTTTATGAATTAACTTTGTACATATATGTACATGTAAGTGAAATGTTGGGATTAGAGGTAATCGGTTACATATTAAAGATAGATTTAATTGTCTTTATTTTACCGACGGCTCAAGTCCTCGAAAAGGCCACAGCTTGAATCAGTACTATGGTGTGACCGTCTGCATAGCGTTATACTATCGAGGCGGCTCCAGAAGGGGGAGAAAAAACAGAAAGACAATATTGGTGTATATAGCGGAGTCAGTCGTGGAGACATACAAAATCACCGCTCATTGGCAAAATAAAGTACTCTTAGAAAGGAAAACGATTATGAGCCCCGTGTTTTACGCTATTCAAACGGAAATTTACTCTTTTTCATTGGAACACTGCTATTTTACTTGAGGAAAGGAAAACGAACGTTGAAAATTACACATTTCCTTTAATAATCATGAGAAGCATGCTTTAGTAAATATGTCCAGAAATGAATTGATGGTGGTCCCATAAAAATAAACAATTAAAGCACTTTTTACTGTTAAATCAAGCTTCTAACAACTATAAGGAATTTTTGTAGGTCCCCCTCCCCTAATCTAAAATACTGGATCCGCCACGCCACTGCTATCATGTGCATTTTGTTTCTAGTCCCGTGTAACTATTGAGTATACACCTTGATATGTGCCCGAATCCGAACGGTGCTACATACAGAAGAAAAACACACACTAAATGTTTGTCATAATTATTGTTATTTTGTGCAAGTGTGGCTTTTATATCCTGAGACAAAATAGGTAAAGTATACATAAGAAGCAACCATTCATGATGAATTGCGGGGGAACTTTCACACAAGTCACAATTCCATCTTTCGTTTCTGTTTTATTACGGCTATTTAGTTATATAATTAGCTGAATTTGATTAATATGCAAGAGGAGTCCTTCAGACTTCTTCACTTTGTCTAGAGAAGATAGGGATCGTGCACTGGACAAAAACTTGGTTTCTTTACAAATCAGTGTAATAATGACTCATGTTTCAATTAAAGTTGTTCATCAGCTAGTATTTGACCGACCAAGAGCAAACGAGAACCACATCTTGGAATCGGTTCCGCTGTTTGTAGAGTGCCGCCCAAGACACGAAAAGCGGTACACGATCAAGGGTATCATTGAGACAGTGCGACTGTTTTATCTTACCGCGTCATGCATTCTTATTGTCTACTATTCTGGATAAAGTCTGGGCCGTTGATAAAGTTGCTTCACTCGTGATGTGCCTAGCAATCAGATAACTTCTCAGTTTCTCTTCCGAGTACAGTATATGCCAATATGTTTTCCAGCAGTAATTCTCTCTTTCTTCAAGAAAACGAGATAGCAATTGAAATGTTGGTGAACGAGCCAAGAGAGTTTGCACGCTTCCACGACTACTTGGGCCTGGCCCGCCTGGTCACCAAGACAAGCTCCGTCTCCGAGTCATCCATTGCACACAACCACTTCGTTGACCAGAAGCAAGAGATCAAGCAAGACCAAGAAAATGACAGTGGCCCCGTCACGGGGTTCCGTCCGTTCACCATCGATGAGCTGTCTCGAGAGAGCCGTGCTCAGCGACTCAATCGTTGGGATGTTCCCAAACCGAGTTGGTGCGTCTTTTGCAAGAACAACGGCGAGAGCGAAGTAGTGTACAATTCCCACGTCTTGAAGAACAGCAATGATAAAGTGGTATGTCCCAGGCTGAGGGCTTACATCAGTCTGTCCATTATGCGGTATCAACGGAGATAATGCTCACACTATCAAGTACTGTCCATCCAACCTGGGCAGCCTCCAGCCAGCTCCGTCCAAGATGGAGACCGGTCCACTCGACGTGTACATCAGCAGCAAATTCATCCCATCCACAGGAAACAGAATTTCTCTTTGACTTGAAAAAGCACGACCAATCGGCTCTTATCAGAGCCATCACATATTCAAAAAAGAGATATTTCGCATTTTGTTTGTTATGAAGCTCCATCTCTCTTCTATTCTCTCTTGTTAATTACCTAGATTTTCAAACGATAAATATAATTTCGACATAGTTAGCCAGAACGTAATATCTTCAATTTTTGTTTCATTAGCTATAAATTAGCTATATCTAATTATGAAAAATGTTATTAACCTTGGACAACCATTAAGATTGTTTCAGTAAATTTTGCAATCATATATTGCCAATAAAGTTAAGACTTACGATATTTTGAAAACATGAATTTAGTCTCTATTTGGCTAAAATACACTGATGGAGTTCATATTTTGCGCTCAGAACACCAATGTGCTCATTGAATTTTCAGTCTCTTGAATGTTGGTATTATTTAATTACTCCATTTGCATTGCTGTTGGTGTAAATGATGAACTGGCCTCTTGACATTTTATATAATTGTGAGAAAATTCATCCCACAATTCATTGTGAATGATTACTTCTTATATAATTATGGACTTTGCCTATTTTGTCTCATTTCTGGACACATTAAAACCATGCTTCTCATGATTATTAAAGAAAATGTGTAATTTTCTACGTTCGTTTTCCTTTCCTGAAGTAAAATAGCAGTGTTCCAATGAAAAAGAAAATTTCCGTTTAAATAACGAAAACACGGGGAATTGTATTCATTTTTTCCCTTTCTATAATTTTGCTGCTGATGTACACGTCGAGTGGACCGGTCTCCATCTTGGACGGAGCTGGCTGGAGGCTGCCCAGGTTGGATGGACAGTACTTGATAGTGTGAGCATTATCTCCGTTGATACCGCATAATGGACAGATGTAAGCCCTCAGCCTGGGACATACCACTTTATCATCGCTGTTCTTCAAGACGTGGGAATTGTACACTACTTCGCTCTCGCCGTTGTTCTTGCAAAACACGCACCAACTCGGCTTGGGAACATCCCAACGATTGAGTCGCTGAGCACGGCTCTCTCGAGACAGCTCATCGATGGTGAACGGACGGAACCCCGTGACGGGGCCACTGTCATTTTCTTGGTCTTGCTTGATCTCTTGCTTCTGGTCAACGAAGTGGTTGTGTGCAATGGATGACTCGGAGACGGAGCTTGTCTTGGTGACCAGGCGGGCCAGGCCCAAGTAGTCGTGGAAGCGTGCAAACTCTCTTGGCTCGTTCACCAACATTTCAATTGCTATCTCGTTTTCTTGAAGAAAGAGAGAATTACTGCTGGAAAACATATTGGCATATACTGGACTCGGAAGAGAAACTGAGAAGTTATCTGATTGCTAGGCACATCACGAGTGAAGCAACTTTATCAACGGCCCAGACATTATCCAGAATAGTAGACAATAAGAATGCATGACGCGGTAAGATAAAACAGTCGCACTGTCTCAATGATACCCTTGATCGTGTACCGCTTTCCGTGTCTTGGGCGGCACTCTACAAACAGGGGAACCGATTCCAAGATGTGGTTCTCCCTTGCTCTTGGTCGGTCAAATACTAGCTGATGAACAACTTTAATTGAAACATGAGTCATTATTACACTGATTTGTAAAGAAACCAAGTTTTTGTCCAGTGCACGATCCCTATCTTCTCTAGACAAAGTGAAGAAGTCTGAAGGACTCCTCTTGCATATTAATCAAATTCAGCTAATTATATAACTAAATAGCCGTAATAAAACAGAAACGAAAGATGGAATTGTGACTTGTGTGAAAGTTCCCCCGCAATTCATCATGAATGGTTGCTTCTTATGTAGACTTTACCTATTTTGTCTCAGGATATAAAAGCCACACTTCCACAAAATAATAATAATTATGATACACATTTTCGTAAGTGTGTTTTTCTTCTGTATGTAGCACCGTTCGGATTCGGGCACATATCAAGGTGTATACTCAATAGTTACACGGGACAAGAAACAAAATGCACATGATAGCAGTGGCGTGGCGGATCCAGTATTTTAGATTAGGGGAGGGGGACCTACAAAAATTCCTTATAGTTGTTAGAAGCTTGATTTAACAGTAAAAAGTGCTTTAATTGTTTATTTTTATGGGACCACCATCAATTCATTTCTGGACATATTTACTAAACCATGCTTCTCATGATTATTAAAGGAAATGTGTAATTTTCAACGTTCGTTTTTCTTTCCTGAAGTAAAATAGCAGTGTTCCAATGAAAAAGAGTAAATTTCCGTTTGAATAGCGTAAAACAGGGGCTCATAATCTTTTTTCCTTTCTAAGAGTACTTTATTTTGCCAATGAGCGGTAATTTTGTATGTCTCCACGACTGACTCCGCTATATACACCAATATTGTCTTTCTGTCTTTTCTCCCCCTTCTGGAGCCGCCTCGATAGTATAACGCTATGCAGACGGTCACACCATAGTATTGATTCCAAGATGATTTTGTTACACTACCCACCTACTCTGATCAAAGGAAACGAGTTTCATGAGGGATTCTTGGAACATGTCAGTGTAACAGCAGTAATAAACTAGACGTTAAGCTTTTGATGAAAACGCTGACATGGGTTTCCGATGTATTGATAATATTGGGCACTGATGTCCCAAGTTCTTTGTTTAGTGTTAAGAAAGTTATATTGAAATAATACATATATTGAAATAAGCTGAAAATGCGCATTAATTGTAGTCATTGTATTCAAAAGTGGCATTGTGTGTTCCTTAGGCGTCCAAGTAGTACTAACTCGCCCAAACGTAATTTTAGGCCAGACCCGATCTCCAGGACGGGTGGGTAGATTAGACTGTGAGTGGCAGTTTTTGGGGGACAGTACATGTAGGTGGCAGGAGAATGATGAGGTATCTGTACAGTATTATCTGTACAGATATTACTACAATAGTACAAAATTGCAACGAAGTGTTCGATGAAAACGAACACAGGGGTTTCTGCTACATGTAGGCCTATATTAATAATTATTGGGACACCGAGGTCTTTGTTTAGTATTTACGATATATTGAAATAAACTTTAAAAAACGCATGAACTGTAATCATTGTACACACAAATTTCATTGTTTGTCACCGAGACGTTTGAGACAATTTGTATGTGGATAAATGCAAAGGATGTAACAAATCAAGTTAATGCCACTCCATTAAATGTGTGCAACGATTCTGAAACGATTCAACCCATGTATACAAACCCTGTAGCTTGCGCTGTATACAAACACTACGTGGTCACGTAATCATACCAACGTGTACAGTTATGGAACGCCACAGCTGCCTTCGGTGCCCATATCGCTTCATTCGGCCGATTCACCATTTCATTCGGCTATCATCATTTCATTTGCCCAATCATCATTTCATTCGGCTAGTCTTCATTTCGTTCGCCTTTTCGTCATTTCATTCGGCTAGTCGTCATTTCATTCGGCCATTCACCATTTCATTTGCCCAATCATCATTTCATTCGGCTATTCACCATTTCATTTGCCCAATCATCATTTCATTCGGCTAGTCTTCATTTCGTTCGGCTTTTCATAATTTCATTCGGCTAGTCATCATTTCATGTGCTATTCACCATTTCATTTGCCACCAAGATCAAGCTAGCCGCGTATTCAACCGTGGATTCAGCCGCAGATTCAACCGCGGATTCAACCGCGGATTCAGCTGCAGGTTTTCTCACAGATTTAATCCGTTTAAATCCGTGAGAAAACCTGCAGCTAGCTGAATCCGCGGTTGAATCCGCGGCTGAATCCGCGGTTGATTCCGTGGCTAGCTTGATCTTGGTGGCAAATGAAATGGTGAATAGCCGAATGAAATGATGACTAGCCGAATGAAATGATGAAAAGCCGAACGAAATGAAGACTAGCCGAATGAAATGATGATTGGGCAAATGAAATGGTGAATAGCCGAATGAAATGAAGACTAGCCGAATGAAATGAAGACTAGCCGAATGAAATGATGATTGGGCAAATGAAATGGTGAATAGCCGAATGAAATGAAGACTAGCCGAATGAAATGATGATTGGGCAAATGAAATGGTGAATGGCCGAATGAAATGACGACTAGCCGAATGAAATGAAGACTAGCCGAATGAAATGATGCATGATTGGGCAAATGAAATGATGAGTAGCCGAATGAAATGGTGATATAGCAGAATGAAATGGTGAATCGGCCGAATGAAGCGATATGGGCACCGAAGGCAGCTGTGGCGTTCCATATTCAGTCCCTATGGAAATTTCCCTTTCTGCAAGACCACCACCGGCAAGAGTGAATGACAACAGAGCGTGCACTATTTTTTATTGCTATCGTGATAAAGGGTGAGAAAGGATGGTACCACATTCTACCCACAGTTGGTACATTTGAGCAATAACATTTCGAAGTTTATAATAATAATAATAATAATAATAATAATAATAATAATAATAATAATAATAATAATAATAATAATAATAATAATAATAATAATAATAATAATAATAATAATAATAATAATAATAATAATAATAATAATAATAATAATAATAATGTGTGGACTTATATAGCGCACGTATCCACCAACTAAGTGGTGCTCAAGGCGCATTATATTATTACCCCTGCTCATAAATCATTCCTGAAACCATCTCAGCTCCCTGGGGAGTATACAGCTCAATTGCTGCCATTACAGCGCATATAGGGCTAATCAACCAAGTCTGCCCTCACAGGTACCCATTTACCCCTGGGTGGAGAGAAGCAATTATGGTTAAGTGTCTTGCTCAAGGACACAAGTGTCACGGCCGGGATTCGAACCCACATTCTGCTGCTAATACCAGAACTTGAGTCCACATCATAATCTTCGCAGATAGACTAAAATGTTAATGAAATAATATTTAATGACGTAAGGCCAATGAAAGCTGATTACTAGTTTCTCGTCAGCGCCCGCACGTGATTTTGGCCCCGCACCAAAAAATGTCATTATGCCAAAATTTCATTATTTTGCAAAACATTTTTGGGAAAATCCGGAAAATCCGACGCAAACTACTCCCAAGCTAAAAGGAACCATTCCGATTGCGCGGTCGATGTTTTTGCAGCTTCGCTGTATCATGCAACATACCGGTCGTGCCCACCTTCCATACAGCTGGGCCCATGGGAAGCGCTGATCTGCCTAGCTTCACAGATTTGCGAAAGAAAACCCATGGCATGCAGGGTATATAGTGTACATGCAGCTGGTGCAGCCGCTGAGAGCCGCGGAATGACGTTCACAGGTCACACAAATTGCAACCTCGTTTCCAGATCGCATACTATGTGCCCGGCCTATCCGGGTCGTGTATTGTCGCCGTGGTACGTGGTTGGTATTGATCGATCGTTGTCATGCCTTCAAGGTATGTTCATGTCGTTTGCATGCTGATGTGCGCATTCACTAAAGGATCTGAAAAAATATCTTTTACACATTCCCCCAATTTGACCAATCGGTCATTATTGGTACGTTCATACAAAAAGCCTACTATTCCCACAAAACTCATTGTCAAATTGACAAATTTTGGAAATAGTCAAATACGGATTCACTGTATTTCAATTTGTATGACAAATACATCTTGGAAAACAAAAACAAAAGTCAACAAAGATGTGGTGTCACTGAATGGGTTTGCACCATCATTATTTACTATAGAACCTAAATCTGTTTCAAAATGGCAGTTTGTGTATGTGTATGGGTTGCATTTTTCCTTGATGAAAAATAATGAATAATGAATAATGAAAAAAAAAACTCACCAAAATTTGATAAATGGCTGACGAGAAACTAGTAATCAACTTTCATTGGCCTAATGATGACGTAATTGGTTTTAGAAACTAAGTCACATTATGGGCTTTCATATTAGTCTAGTCAATCTGAGCAAAATAATGGGTTGACCTGGACAAAATTGCAACAGAATTTATTTTTGTTGTAAGTGTCTCTTGAAAGCCTCCTGAACAACATATCAAAAAGGTAGAAAAAAAGAAGATTGGGAAATATGGCTAATTTGCATAAAAACAAAATGGCTACCGTTACCACTTTTTTCGCTAATATATGTACACAAATCCCCTTAGTATTAGTAAAACTCATATCATTATCACATAATATTTGCATGAATATGAACATTGAACACTTTCAAAATAAATTTGAGCACAAAAATTCCAATATGGCAGTTATTTTCCAAGATGGTTGACTTTTTCCCGCCAAAATCAAAATAAAACTAGTTACTAAGATCAGACTTGTGCTAGTACATGCATGTCTCAGGCTCTGGTAGATATAAATGTTATGTTTACACAAACATTTCACACCCTTTTGGATGTTATATGACATTTCTCTACATTGTCACTTATCCATGTTACTAAATTGTCTTCTTTCCATAATAAAGGTAATCATAAAACAAACGTTAACACACAATTGTCAATTGTTGTACGTTTCAGGAATCATCAAAAGCAACCTCAACTCGCATGTTGTGTTTACTTCAGTTGTTGCATTTCGCATCAATTGGGAAAGACTGCAATGAAAAAAATATTCACCAAACATATTTTTTGTAAGTAGCTGCAACTGGAAGATCTTGTTATGCCAGTGTAAGAATAAGCTCAAAATGGATTTTGCATTGAATTAATTAGGTATGCAACAAAACTAGTTGATAGAGTAAACATGACAACGGTGATGAAAACATAGAACTTTGAAACACTGTATAGCCTTTTAGAATTACCTGTTAGAATTCCTCGTTCAAGCTCTGAATGGATTCCTGCGGAGAGTTTGTACAGTTTACACCCTTGCATTCACCACACACTATGGAGCATTCTAAGCCAAGCTTCTTGCAGATTTCCGTGTATCACAATCTGATTTACAATTATCGGGATTACCTTCATGAGTATCTGGAGCTGGTGGCAAGTCTGTTTTAGGTTCAAACCTATCTGACACTCGAGCCACCCCATTCTTCTGGACTCAAGTTGGAACCTTTGTCCATCCATTGTTGCACTTGATAATATACACGGGCACTATGGTACCGAGCAGCAACTGCTGTGGGGGAAGGGTGTGTGCTTGTACTGAGGAGTTCCTGGTTGAGATTTTTTCTCTGAACCGCCTGTACCGAAGTTCATCCAAGCTTCGTCAGTGGAACCTCCGTACAAACAAGACAGGGCTTTCACCAGCAGAAATTATGTCTTCTCTTGGAGATTCTCTGAGAATATTTCTGCTTGGTTTGAAGTCAAGATTACTTTTCAGCTTTTTGAGAGATGCTCCTTTACCAATGCCAAAAGCCTTGAGGTTGTGTCACATCCGGTAACTGCATGCACGAATGGTAACAAGTGACATGTGTCTTGGCCAAAGTGCTTGTTGTATCCACTTAATATTCCATATTCTCGGCTTTTTAGTGGTCTGCCTTCCTTCTGACCTAAGGTAGATGTCAAATGAGTTGGGATTTACATGGAAGCACAAAGGACTAATAGATCGGTGTCTTCTCCTATTAGGGTAGTGGAGCACCTTGATGCTGAATCCACTGCAGTTTGACAAGTGAGTAGGTCAGCATCATCTACTGCATGAATGGTTTTAACACCGTGATTTTGAAGCGTGTCACTGAGCATGTAGATGAATTTCTGTTTGTTTTTGCTGTGAGCCAGGAAGTATTCTTTCTTTGACTTGAGAGGCATACCACCAACAAAGTTCACCTCTGCGCTTTCACAACACCACCAGATCGCCGGAGATGAGCAGTATCCTTTGTAGAAGGGCCTGAGCCATATCCATCAAAGACAACAGTTGGCTTGATATACTTTTTCTTAACATAGTCCACATACATCTTGCAGATAGAATCAAATGTGGTGTCTCTTGGCCATGGCAGTCGTTGGAGGAGTGAGCCGCCGTCAAGGACGTAACTCATTTCTTCTGGTTGTGGTGCAGGCATATCCGTAGCTTGAGTCATATTCCAAATAGCGTCAGCTAGCACTGGCTTGTTTGCCTCTCGAAGAAGTCCATTTGGTTCAAACAGAGCTGATGGATGGCTGCTGAGCTCAAATTTGAAGACGTCAACTACATTTTTCTGTGTCATTGCCAGCGGCCATAACCAAACGCTGAAAGAGCAACTGGGGATCAATATTAATAGATTCACCATCAACTTTCATGGACACTTTGTGGGCCATTGTCACTACATGTTCTTTCTTCTTAAATGTGTAGTCAACGACCTTTTTCTTTCATGGTTCCAAGGATTTTACGTCCCACTTCTTTGCTTTATCAGCAGTCACTGCGTTGTCTGCTGTTGCACACCAGTAGCTATATTTCGAAGAGATGAGTCTTGTTGAAAAGGGTTTCTGTCCTGAAGAAACGCAAGAAGTGTCATATTGTCGTGTTCATCTTTACCTTTCTTGCCTTGGTCATGTCTTTGTGCTGGTCACTTGTCATGAAATGGTGGTGTTAGCTCCTGCATTGCACTATTTACTTCAGCACAAGCAGGCATGGAAAGCAATATTGAGTACGTTGAGACTCGTCCATTCCACGACCTCTTGTTAATCCACCTGTTGTTTTCATGCTCCACATTAGCACTTGCTCAATTATCAAGTCGGATGAAAGTCCAGCCCAAAACCGATCACTGCGCCGAATGACGTGGTAACCAGTGGTGAAAGAGGCAAATACATCCTGGATGCTGTGTTTCGAGCTCTAACATCTGCTGCAGGTATATATACACAGATTTTGCATAGAGATTATGACCTGCCGCAGCGAAGTAGGGTAGCATTTGTTGAAGTGTTTTCAGATGAAGGTGCCAGTTTCCTGTGCGCTCTGCTTTGAGAAACTGGCGGAGAAGGTTGACCATTTCCATGTATTGCAGCCATAAACGTGCTGTTGGGTAGATTCTCATTGCACTGCCTTGATCGTCTAGCTTCTGTTGAACAATCTCAAGGAATCTTTCTCTACAGGAATACGTCGGCCATCTTGGAATTTGAAATGGGTTGATATTTTTATCCAATTGAATTTACGCCTTTTTGTGTAAAATTTTATTGGCAAAATGCCATTGGAAACGATTTCATTTGTACCAAAATTAGGGGTCTGTGCGTACAATATCACTAAATATATGGGTAAAACGGCCATTTTGAATTTATGCAAATTAGCAATTTTTCCCATGCTTCTTTTTTTCTACTTTTTTGATATGTTGTTTGGGAGGGTTTCAAGAGACACTTGCAACAAAAATAATTTCTGTTGCAATTTTATCCAGGTCAAACCGTAGATTGACTAGACTATATGGTGCATGTTTGTATTTAATGCTTATATGACAGCTCGTCCCGTGTGTCTAGTTTTGTTTAGGTCGATTCACAAGGGTCGAGATGTCTTAATCCCCCACCGGTAGGGTCACACTATTTGTTTTAATAGGTTGACTTGTCCGTTCTCGCCAATCTATACGTCCTGCAGATTAGACTAAAAAATGTTAATAAAATAATATTTACTGACGTAATAATGAGGCAATTGGTTCTACAAACTGAGTCACATTACGAGCTTTCATGCTGCATGTTTTGTATTTATGTGAAAAATGATAAGTAGTTTTGCGTAGGCCGAGTTGTCACAACGCTCAAGTGCTGTCGGCCGGGGATCCTAGTTGTTCGTGTCGAGTCGTCACATGGGTGGAGACGTCTTAACCCCCCGCAGCGTCACACTAAAATGTGAATAACATGATATTAACTGACGTTATGATGACGTACTTTGTTTTAGACACTAATTCACATTATGGGCTTTCATATGGTGCATATTTTGTATTGATGTGACGATGCTAAGTATGACATCATCCATCGTCAACTTTCACGTGTTAAACCCTATGGGGTTTTGGCAGAAACAAGAAAATAATCGAACGAAAACAATAGGCTTTCGGCGACCAGGCCGAAACCCTAATTAAAACAACGATTGGAGTATTTACATTTAAGGTCATTGGTGTGATTGTCCATCAAAACAATCTACAGGGATACTATTGAATAAGGTCTGAAGCTTTGCACGATGGAAGTATAATCTAGGCTGGTATATTCTAAAATGAACATACTAATCGCAACTTATAGAGTTGTAGATGGTGCTACCTCAAACCTTCCTACATAAGGGCTAATGTTCTTATGTTTCTTCAGCACATCTTACAAAATATGAAATCGAGGAAACTTATATGTCATAATGTCAGTTCAGAATATTGAAAAGGCAGAGGTGGATATGAGAGAAATGTATGGGAGGGAGAGGGTATTCACACATAATGAGGAATGGGACAAGTGCGAAGGAAGTGATAATTGATTCAGTCAAACTAAAACATTGGTAATGAAATTAGTTTTTATTTTTTTTATTCAGTATTTCATAAAGTAACTGAAATTTTATTTACATAAAATGTCAAGAGGCCAGTTCATCATTCACACCAACATCAATGCAAACAGAGTAATTAAATAATACCAACATTCAAGAAGACTTAGCTATTCTTCAAACGAGAGAGAATAAACGTTCATGACAACCTGTTCCATCCAAGAAATTGTTAAGACTTCTTCCACCTATGGAGAACCAAAATAATGTCATATTAACATAATTACATCATAGAATAATAATACAAAGACTGAACCAGCTGATATGATGCTATGTGACTGAGATGTCACAATTATGTATAACTGTTGTACTGGTAGTCAAAACCACATTACTGAGACCAAGACCTGGAGCAGTCAATGACCGACCCCACTAGTTCAATGGATGAACAAGGTTCTTGTGTCCGAGACATCAATACATCAATATGTTACAAAACAAAACAGAATTTGATTCAAAGTGATAAATCAGGTGGCATGTGCTGAATAATGTTGTTTTGATTCAGTAATGTTGTGTTACATGTTCTTCTAGAGTTTCAACATAACAGCAAAAGAAACGTCACCCCCTAAATTTTGATAAGTCTGAGAACATGTTTAGCTTATGTGTCCTCAGACATCATGCATGACGAATTTTGAGGTCAACCAAATTTGCCACATTGTGTTCGTGTTACACTCCATACTCATAATATTCTTCATTAAACAAATTATATTAATTATAAAATGAAAATAAATAAATATTTTTAGGGGTGACGTTAAGGTGATATCCATCCTTTTGGAAATAAGAATATTGATGTAAAGTGAATTATGTTCATTAATTCATTATGTGCTAGTTCCTAGTGGAATCTAAACAATAATTTTACTTTCCTTCAAAATGACAGCAGCTAGGATAGAATTATTTCTAGGGGAGATTAATTGAACCATAAGCTTTACAACACTTAAGTTTTAGGTTAAAATTTGACCATTTGGTTATTTATAAATTACCAATTCTATACCCTATCTGTTGTATAAAGTAAAACAAATTACGTATCAATGATTCCAATCCAAATTTTGTGATTAAGTTCACAGAATCCACAAACCTGAAATGTACAAACATGTAATCATGATAATTATAAAAAATTATAGAGACCCTTAAAAAAGTCTTCAGTTTCTGGTCATAGGTCGGCTTCAAAGTCAAAGCGGTGACATGCTTTTTTTTTTTTGCTTTTTTTTGGGGGGGGGGGGGTTTTTGGGGGGGGATCTTTTTTTGTGATACATGTTAACATGTATATATGCGGTTATTGGAACCAGATCAAATTATCCATACACAAAGTATGGTGGCTAAGAGATTTTGGGCAAACTGGACAAACGTTCATACCCCAATTGATCCAGAAATTTTGGCTGCAATTGGACCATCGTTTCATAGCAAACAAAAAGAAAACTAAAAAAGCTCACAGAGACCAGGAATCAAAGACTTTTTTTGATTTCCACATTGGTGTTCTGAGTGCAAAAAAAAATGAACTCACTCAAATTTCTAAATTACTTTTCAAGACACCATTGCATTGCAGATGGTTTGAGCTATTGTAAAAGAAAGAAAATTAAAGTGGTTTAACAGTACTGCTGCATATATGGAGTGCCATGGTCGAGCGGTTTAGTGCATCGGATTTGTGTTCTGATGGCTGAGTCGTCAGAATGTGGGTTCGAATCCCGGCTGTGACCGGGGTGCTTGTGTCCTTGAGCAAGACACTTTACCATAATTGCTTCTTTCCACCCAGGAGTAAATGGGTACCTGTGAGGGCAGAGTTGGTTGTTGTGTTTGATTAGCCCTATATGCGGTGTAATTGCAGCAATTGAGCTGTATACTCCCCAGGGAGCTGAGATGGTTTTAGGAATGATTTATGAGCCTGATGAGCAGGGGTAATAATGTACAGCGCTGTGATACCTTGTGTAAGAGCGCTTTAAAATGTCTCCATTATTATTATTATTATTATTATTAACTGGCTGTAAGTCTCTCAAGGTACTGACGCAATGTTTCCTCTGCTGTGGATCTCTTGTTCATCTTGTTAGCCTTGCCTTGGTATCGACCATTCTTACATGCTCCCTTCCCTTCAAGACATTCCGCAATCCTTCAGATAAAACAAATTAATAACAGGGTTATAACACTCAGATAAACATGGCTCAACATAATATATCTACCACAGTATTAGCCAGCAACACCTTTGGGTGTCCTGTTTGCTAAATGGACACCCTGTTTGATTTGTACTGCACATGCAAAAGTATTGTAACTTTTAGACACCGCGTTTTTCAAAGAATAACAAATTTTGGATGCCATATTTTCAAATCCTGGCTAATACTGTGATATCTACCAACGCATGGCAACAGATGAATTTGAAACAATGATACAACATCATCAGGGACAGATTTTTATCTGTTATGAGGCTTTAAATCTATGTCGAAAAGTGGTGGGATGATATTAAACAAATCAAATCTTCCCCCTTTTTTGTTTGTGTTTCACAAATTACTTGCTTTATATTATTATTGTTTTTACCACATGCTATTTTTACCTATTGCTATTTTTAATTTGTTTTTATTTAGAATGGAAAACAAATACTTAAAAATGATATATACATAACAGCAAAAGAAACGTCACCCCCTAAATTTTTGTTAAGTAATTATATTATTAAACATAATAAATATACAATGTTGTGGGATGGTTGGCTGCCAGGTCAACCAAATTTGCCACATTGTGTTCGTGTTACACTCCATACTCATAATATTCTTCATTAAACAAATTATATTAATTATAAAATGAAAATAATAAATATTTTTGGGGTGACGTTTCTTTTGCTGTTATGTATATTTGACAAAATAACTGTCAGAAACTTGACAATTATGTGGCAACAAAATTTATGACAGGATCCACAACAAATTAATGTTGGGACATGTGTAATGTAAAAAGTATGCTTTTCACGAAACAATTTCCAGTCAAACAGCAAAAACCAAGGGCAATGCATTTGTGCGTAACTGTTTAAGTGTATTATTTCCTAAATTAACCCTCCTACACATGGAGGCCACTCTGATCCACAAAATTCTGTTCTTGAGCAACCTTCAGTACATACATGTACAAGCCTGCTGTCCTTTCCAAGTAATCTTACAAAATCAACTGTGTGCCACCCAAGGCCACTGTAAATGTTTGAACATAATAGTATGGCCTGCAATGTATTGATGGGAGACCACTTTACCCTGTAATCTCAGTGGTGTGACAGTGTACAGAAGGGTAACCATAGGAGGCCACTGGCAACAGCTAATAATGGCTTGGAGTGGCCTGAATGGGTTGTTTCAAAAATTGCACTGATTGCAGGAGGGTTAAAACAACCATTAAAAAACCAGGATAGCAATTTGACCACTTGGTTTGAATTATTGTTATGAATTTATAATTATACATTGTCTTTAAATTAGTGTGTCATTAGGTGTTTATGGTTTTTGTCAACTTTGAATGTCAAAATCAGCCACTCACTTAGGCCCAACCTCCTTAATGATGTCATCAGGCCCTGCTACCAGGAATAACCCTAAACCTTTCTCATCCCCTGCTGTTAGAAGTGCTAGAGTTCCCTGAAAATAACAACATATATCTATCGCCCTCTAAAAAAAAGACAAATTTCACTTTGAGAAAGAATGGAAATTGACCTGTGAAAGTTTCAGCTCAATAACGGTAGAGATGGTAATTGTGTGACTCGTGCACTTAGTTGGTATTTTGCATCATGCTGACTCAAGTACTTATACAAGTAACTGAAAACATCTTGTTCCAACAAATTATACTCAATAATTAACTTTTGAAAACAATTTGGAAACATTTTTGTTTTTGCTCTGAATGTATACATGGTAAACATACAGTCGAGTGGCGTGTTTTTCGTATGAGGAAGTAATCATCAAAATGGACATGTTGCAAGCATGCCAGTAATCTGTCACATAGTTGCACAAGGTACAGACAGGGGAGTCCAACTTGGGTTCATGGAACGTCTGTACCTAAAAAAAACAGTCGGCTCCACACTACTGTAATAAATAGGTGTTTGAATATAAATCGATCTATGCCAGCTATAAACCTTTATTATGTTACAGCCATCTTTGTCTGATTCCCTGACTGCAAGACAGTGATCATAGCACTGGTTCCCAAAAAGTAAAAGGGGGCCAGCCTATTCTGTTATCAGCCTCCTTTTGGCCAAGGGGATTTGAGTGGATAAAATAACAAAATAGCTTCAGCGTGATCAAGCTAGATTGGTGAGCTGTCAAAGCTATCAGCACTGAAGAAATATGTGATTATTCCTGAATATTCGTACCTGCAAGTTGATTTCATTTGCTACCATGTTCAGGAATTCTGAGTCCCCCTCTTTCCGATGAAGAACGAAGAGAGGATCTTTGTTGATCTGGTCGTTATAGCGATGGGCCTCAAGAACAGCTAGATCCCTCAGCAACATGGTGGTATTCTAAATAAATACAGAACATTTTTCTGTAAAATATATATATAAAGACACCATTCAGGAAGTCAAATAGTAGACAATATCCCTAACCATCCTCAATCCTCCAAAATCCTCCTTGCAATTTTGGAGGATTTTGGAGGATTGAGGATGAATGGTGATTGAAGCATATGAGGATTTTGGAGGATTGAGGATGAATGGTGTTTGAAAAACATGAGGAATTTGGATTGAGGATGAATGGTGTTTGAAAAACATGAGGATTTTGGAGGACTGGTGTGGTAGGAGTTGCTGGAATGTGGTACTATTTAATTTTCATTTTTCTCACTCAGCAAGGTAAGTACTGGTACTCCATCTGTTTCACAGTGCTGTACATGCAGCCAGTACTAGTAGTACTAATGCACAGTGGTAGTATGTCTATGTACTGGTACACTAGCCCTAACCCTCCAGGGTATTTTGGCTAGAAACCCTGCCAGACGCATCAGATTGCATCGTTTGTCAAAGTGACTTGGCTGCCCAGTGCAGCAAGATCCATCTGGTCACAAATCTCAAGGCCGAACTGCCTCAGAGTCTGTGGTCACCCAACGCAGCAGGATACAACTCTGGCATTGTTCAATGGGACCAGCTCTCAATAGCCTCAGACTTGGCTGCTTATGCACTGGTGTTGACAGCTGAATGCATCAAAGTGCACCAGACTTTTCCACCTGATGCACTGTGCTGCGTCTGGCAGGGTTAGGGTTACTAATGCACAGTGGTAGTCTGTCTATGTACACTAGGTCACACATGTGTGACCTAGTATACCAGTACACCAGTACACAGTATACCAGTACACAGACAGACCTTACACTGTGTACCATTGTTTCAAGGACAAGTCTTCCATTGTTTATAGTTATTACTGGTCATAAACAAGGTACTCCCCTTACTGCACTGTGTCCTGACCTAAGCTCATATTTCACATTGGGTAGTTGTAAACCCAGCACTGTAGTTATGGTTGAAGGATTTTGGAGGATTGAGGAGGTGAGCACCACTCATTTTGAACATAGTGCAAAATTTTGGAGGATTTTGGAGGATTGAGGATGAATGCATTTTTTGGGCTAGGGCAATCAAAGGATCTTGAAGGATTGAGGATGGTACCCAGCAACTAGGGTCTAGTGCGTTAGGGATATACAAATATAACATGGTTTGAGGGTGGACAGTTGATATTAGCTCCCCGAGGTATTGGAAGTTGACAAACTAGTTTGTCGACTGTCCACACGAAATAAATCATGTTATATTTGCTTTACTATACCTCATACATATTCAGTTGCCATTACAATAATGAGCTCGGGAAAATGCGAATTGACATTTACGTGTGCCGCCATCTTTTCATGTGTACATATGTAGCTAGGGCGATGTTCGTGCATGCGTACTACACCCGTGTGACTGTTCCCCGCCGTGACTGTTCCCCGATGCGACAGTCTACTACGCACTACTACGCATGCGTATTTACCCTGTGTGTGAATACTCGCGGGCGCTTGGTAAACAGCCAAAATAGCATCTGGCACGTGATGGTGAATGGACCAGTGAGAATTCGGCTCTCGATCATGGATATGTATGAGGTATAGTAATATCGACTGTCCACCCGAAATAAACCATGTTATATTTGTTTTACTATACCTCATAAATATTCAGTTGCCATTACAATAATAAGGAGCAAGGGGAATGGCGAATTGACATTTACGTGTGCCGCCATCTTTTCATGTGTATGTAGCTAGGGCGATGTTCGCGAGTGCGTACTACACCCGTGCGACTGTTCCCCCGTTTGCTTCGTAAAGCGCATGCGTAGTAGACTGACGCATATAATAATAATAATAATAATAATAATAAAGATTTTTAGCGCGCACATATCCACCCTGCTGGGCGCTCAAGGTGCGGAAACAAAGAAAAACATGAATACAAACAATATACAATGATAGCAATGGGAAAAAAAAATTATGTACCGAGATACATGTACCTACAATGCAATTACAAATATACATCATCTTTGAAGAGTTGTGACATAAGATGAGTTTTAAGCATCGACTTAAATCTGGTTATACTATGACAAGATTTGAGTTTAGTTGGAAGATGATTCCAGAGTCTCGGAGCTGTGACAGAAAACGACCTATCACCCCAGTTCCGTTTTGAAGTTGGTTCCTTTAGGAGTGACATGTTGCTGGAGCGCAAATTGTGTGATGGAGTGTAGACTTTAAGCAGTTCAAAAATATAAATTGGAGCAATGTTATTAAAAGATTTGTGAACAATTAGCATAAGTTTAAAAACAATTCTCTGTGAAACAGGAAGCCAGTGCAGTTCTTTCAAGATTGGCGTGATATGGCATGACTTTCTGGACAAAGTCACAACACGAGCTGCTGTGTTTTGTATGTGCTGAAGACGAGATATTTGATTCTGCGGGAGACCGTAAAGAAGAGCATGCGTATTTACCCTGTGCGTGAATACTCGCGGGCGCTTGGTAAACAGCCAAAATAGCATCTGGCACATGATGGTGAATGGACTTGACAGTGAGAATTCGGCTCTCGATCATGAATATGTATGAGGTATAGTAAAATGAATTGTTTTATTGACAAACCCAACGTATGCAGCATTCACATGGGATCTTGGGGACTCATTAGGATGGAGACCAATGGTGGCTCAAACTAGATAATTGTTTAATTCCATTCACTTACAGGTAAATCTGTAAATGTGTCTTATGTGCAGAATCAGTTCTGATTTGTAAATGCATTTGTACCGTACTCTGTCCATATTATGAATGATATAGTCAGTACATTTTAACTGGGGCTCAGTGGGGGACTGGGGAGGGGGAAGGGGAATGCAGTGAACTCCACGTTTATGTTTTTTATTGTTATTCTTAAATGTGTATATGCATTATGCCCAACTATTGTATGGGTTGTGTGGGTTGTGTGGGTTGTGTGGGTTGGGTGGGTTGTGTGGGTTGTGTGGGTTGTGTGGGTTAGGTGGGTTGTGTGGGTTGGGTGGGTTGTGTGGGTTGGGTGGGTTGTGTGGGTTGTGTGGGGAGGGGGGAGGGGGTGGGGGTTGTGTGGGTTGTGTGGGTTGGGTGGGTTGTGTGGGTTGGGTGGGTTGTGTGAGTTGTGTGGGTTGTGTGGGTTGGGTGGGTTGTGTGGGTTGAGTGGGTTTTGGGGTGGGGGGAATAACCTAATTTTTCTTTGCTAGTGTTTTCTGGTTTAAATCCACTTTTACTTTATACTAATGCTATTCATATTTTTATATGTCCTCAACGTCTTTTATATATTCTGCAGTTGCTGCTCTCATGTTCTCTTCATGCAATTTGTTTTAGTTGTCTGGTGTTTTAGTTACTATATTTATTAAATTTTTTGAAATGCATATTATAATTTTACTGTATTAATATTTTTACCCTAATGTTGTAAGCTTTGTTCGACAGTGCAAATTTCCATATTTTATGGATGAATAAATTGAATAGAATTGAAGAATACAGGGAGAAGGGGGGGAGGGGGTTGGTTTTTCTGTAATGGCTAAGAGATCACTGTGCCAAGAGAACCAAGTGGCGTGACAATCCAACACATCAAAAGCTTTGTAAACCTTCCACTATGTACCTTATTAGCTATTTTCAGTGACTTCTGAATCTTCTCAGCAGCTTGAGGATGATCCTCTGGCCCGCATCTGTTATACACACAATTGTACAAAAAGGACCATTATTCTTTTGATAATCTACAAAAAACAGAACTGATCTCAACATAAACTAAGACTTAGACAGTGGCAGGTTTTTGAAAATATCCACGTGCCTATGCATGACATGGGTACACATACATGCATACAAGCTAGATACTTGCTAGTGACACATTTATGAATGAAATCCTAGCTGTTCTGGCAAATAACGACAGATACTGGCCTTTTCCGTTTTTATAATTCTGACCTTTGAACTATGCATGCCATGGGTACACATACAAGTGTACCAGCTACGTGCTAGTGGTACATCTACTCTAATCAATGAAATATCCTAATACATTCCAATTAAATAGTGTACCTACTTTAGAAACCCTGTAAGCAGTTTCTCGTTTGTGAGGCACTTTCCCAAGTAGCTTAGTACCCTGTCACCAGCCAGGAAATACAGGTTGGTTTTATTCTTCTTCCCTTTTTCCACTCCCAGAAGCTTGATCGACTAGTATAACAGAGAATGGAAAGCATTGAAATCTTCAAGGAACAATATCGACCAACAGGGCATGGAATCGGAGTGCTAGTTTTAGATTAACTCGGTGACTGAAAATAATACCCACATGATAAGGTCATATTACTGTTGCTGCTGCATACATTGCATGAGCCAGTAATTTTCAGTCACTTTGTTCATCTTAAACTAGGATACCGATTCAATGCCCTGTTGAAAGTCTGCTCTGATCATGACGATAGTGACCCTATAATGGTAGATTACATGTATAGTACAGAATGTATTATTGCTTTTGTTTAAAATGCGCATTGAATATATGGCAAACACAATGCCGGACTGCCTAAATTGTCTTGTGGGCATGACTGACTAAGGTCTCTCACAACGAGTTTGCTTTAATCCTAACTATGTTGAATGCAACAGAATGCAGCAAATGTAAAAATCTGTTAGATCTTGTTGAAAAGCAAGCAGAGAACAAAATATCTTTTATTCTTGCTGATGGATCTTGTTGCACTCGGCAGGCTTCACACTCAGTAGGCTGTCTAGCCAGTCACTGAATACGATTTGAGTTAAACCTCTATTTGAATCAAGATTTACATTAACCCTAACTCCCTAGACAACAAAGCCAGTTGGAGGATTTTGAAGGATTTTTATTGTTTTAATACAATGCCTAGGGAGTTAGGGTTAAACAAATTTAAGGTTTTTGCTCATAATGTTTCATAAACTAACGAGAAAACAGTGAAAATGTATTCAGATTCCGATGTGGAATATTTAGGAAAGAGTTTCTTTCCTGATTCAAACTGCAAATTATTGGCAATCATTTCTCTTTTCTAAAAAATAACAGCATCTCAGACAAAATCTTTTCTCAGGCAGATTGATATATCATGATCAGCTTGACTCTATTAGTAAGTTTTATGTTTTAATTGGACCATTTCATTATTTATCAATTACCAATTGTATATATTATCTTTAAAACCCCAATACACTACTGGTAAAAGGTCTTTACTGGAATGAGAATAACTAAACAAAACTGACCTGTAAATGACTAAGGCTGGAGACATGAGTTCCACAGCACATGTTGGCTTCTATGCCCTCAATCTCAACAATCCGTACCTGGCCGATGTGATCATCTGGTAATCCTCTTGTACGTACCTAGGCAAACACAGAAAACAGACAAGAAAAAAGTGATAATTCTCACCAGTTAGTAGTAGATTACAATGAGAACACTGAAGTGCACATTACTATATGATGACAACTGACCACTCTACTCTATCGTTTTTTGTTGTTTTCAAAATGTGTCCGAGGACAATCTATTTGTCTAAATAAGCGTGTCCGGGAACAATGCTGAACATTTAATTCCAAATCAACTTATGTTAGCCCTGAAGAAAATGCACATAGTACCAAGGAAGTTGTCACAAATGACCTTTAAATGTGTAAATAAATAGCAAAATAGCAAGTTGGAAATTTTGTATTCCGCCTTTTGCTAGATTAACCCTAACCTTCCCAAATCCTACAAAATCCTCTTTGCTAAAGTGAAGGATTTTGAAGGATTGAGGTTACATACTACATGATCTTTGCTAAAGTGAAGGATTTTGGAGGATTGAGGTTATTAGGTATACTTGCTTTTCCATGGTACATGTACATCCATGTTTGTTGTAGTGATTGCAAGGTCAGTGGACACTGTTTATTGCTCCATGCATGCAGGGAGGGTCCCTGGCCATGTACATGTATCACAGATTAGAAACACATGTGTGCATTCATGTCATGTGCTTGCTTTACTACTGAAGGATTTTGGAGGATTGAGGTTATGTGTAAGCAAATGGGCCTAGGGAGTTAGGAAGGATTCAGGTTATGTGTAAGCAAATGGGCCTAGGGAGTTAGGAAGGATTCAGGTTATGTGTAAGCAAATGGGCCTAGGGAGTTAGGAAGGATTCAGGTTATGTGTAAGCAAATGGGCCTAGGGAGTTAGGAAGGATTCAGGTTATGTGTAAGCAAATGGGCCTAGGTACATGGAGTTAGGAAGGATTCAGGTTATGTGTAAGCAAATGGGCCTAGGTACATGTAGTTAGGAAGGATTCAGGTTATGTGTAAGCAAATAGGCCTAGGGAGTTAGGAAGGATTCAGGTTATGTGTAAGCAAATGGACCTAGGGAGTTAGGGTTAATATATAAGTTGGGAATTTTGTATTCCAGTATTTGTAAAATTGATGAATTTTAAATAAAGTGAAAATTAAATCATTGTGTATAAATCAAAGAGGTTCGATAGAGATATTTATTTGTTGCGTTTAGTCAGCCAGACATGTTCTCATTCTATATTGTCAGGGATGGAGCCACCCATAGTGGCTACGTGACAGAAGTGTGAAATGAAACATATTTCAACACTCATTTAAATATACTTAACAAGACTTTCAAACGCTTTTAGATTTTTTGTGCAACGGACATCATGAAGTTCACACAAAATTTGTACTTTAGCGGTCATACACTTTTAAAGATTCATGGCTTCATTGCTAATGTTAACCCTCCTACAATCAGTGCAATTTTTGAAACAACCCATTCAGGCCACTCCAAGCCATTAGCTGTTGCCAGTGGCCTCCTATGGTTACCCTTCTGTGCACTGTCACACCACTGAGATTGCAGGGTAAGGTGGTCTCGAAACCATCGATAAATTGCAGGCCATACTATATGTTCAAACATTTACAGTGGCCTTGGGTGGCACACAGTTGATTTTGTAAGATTACTTGGAAAGGACAGCAGGCTTGTACATGTATGTACTGAAGGTTGCTAAAGAACAGAATTTTGTGGATTGGAGTGGCCTCCATGTGTAGGAGGGTTTTAATACAAAGAATGGGAGCCAAGGATCATGTTTAGTATAACCAATTATTACTTATATAGTGGTGTTGCTTATAACAGCGTTGAGCTATAAACCATTCTTTATACACAAATCCAGATATGGCAACAGTCCCCCCCGACACCAAACCCTCAGCAACTCTGAAAAACTTGGACATATCCAGGCTTGCACCAAGACAATTATGAGAAATCTACTTGCACTGCACAGAGTACAGGTACAGTGTGATGTGATTACATTCATAACACATCTTGCTGCACCCCATTAAATAGTGACAAATTCACGCGCCGAGCTGTTTATCATAATTTGTGGTCCAATATCATGACCTGGGGTCCTTGACTTTCAACTTTGAGTATTTTGGATACACTAGGCTCTGAAAAAGTGGTCCTAATTTACTTCCAAGCGTAGGGCCTTTTTCCAAAATGGATGCTTTTCAGTGTGGGCATTTTCACTAATGTAGGTGGTTTCCATTTGGATGAGAATAACTCAACGAGTTGTCTGGACAATCCACATTACATTGAGAATAAAATAAAAAGTTAGACATCAATCAATATTTTGTCTTTTGGTTTAAAATTTTTAAAGATTTCTAAGTATTTTTTAATGACTTTTGAATATTTTGTATTTAGCATTGGTTGCTATGGGAGTTTATTTAGTGGGGTGCACCCACCTGGGCTCATTCTTAACATTACCGACTTATACATAGTGTTGGATAAACAGTTACTGAAAGAGCACAATTTTAAATTGGAAGAAGGGTTTCATGATAAACTGACAGAGTAAGATTTGTTCACCCAAAAAGTGGATACTAAAAAACCATATAACCCTGGAAAGCTTGACCAGGGTTCACAGCATGATAGTAACAATTGTCAGGTATAATGTAACCTTATTAGTTAATCTGTATTGTTTGATTGTCAGGTTAGACGGGTACATTATGGCTAGGTGCTACAATACGTGTGTTTTTTGTTAATCAAAAACTTCTTACACCATCGAGCTCATGAGATCCCAGATCGACGAGCTTTGGCGTCATCGCTAACTGTTTCCTGATTGCTTCATTGACTTCACTCTCCAATATCTGAATCTCGTCTGCGCTGATCTTTGGGGTGTCCATCTCGATGAAGGACTTCTCTCTCCCAAGATCCCTGGGGAACAAAAGAACATGTGAACAGCTCCATCATAAGTATCAATAAGTTTGATGACCACATGTAAGTTCAACAACAGAAAAAAAACTACAGTAATTTTTCATAATAGATGCCCAATTTCAGACATCACATAAGGATGCTTGTGAATAACTCCCCACACCAGCTACCATTTCTAAGGAAGGTTTGCAGTAGCACATGTAAATTCTGTAATGGGTTGTAAAACATACATGATAGTTCTGAGTAACCGGTGGTTTAACAACTAAACATGCTCCACATTTTTATCAGCCTTACGACGGCAGTCAAATTCATGGCCACAAACAAATTCGCACAAAAACGCAGTTTGTCTCTGACAATGTAAATAAAACATTTCTCAAAATATATTGAGTGATTTTTCAATTTTGGTGTTATGGAATTTTCCTGTGAGTATTAATCTTGTAGAAGCAGCTTGTTCGAAAACACATACCCGATTATATGTGCACATATGATACACTCTGAAAGTAATACACTGCACACTCCAACCATGAAAATAGAGAGTATCATGTCCAACGCTTTTCGTTATATCCTAAACAAATTCAACATGTTAATTTTCAAACTATATGGCAGTTCAAAATCAGTCAGCTGGACAAAAGCATACGGATTGAAATTCAAGCCCATAAACCAGGTCAAACCCAACCAGGTGGTTTATACTCTGAACAAAACCCACAGAGTATGCTCCAAGAGGCATATTTTCTCTGGCGGTTATAACAAGTCAGTTGACTACTTTTGATCAGTGTGACTCCCAACTTGGTCAATAATACACCCATCCAGTTAGGGCCATAATCCCCATCCACACTGAAAACTCAAGCACCTGCATAACAGCCCAGCCCACGACTGACATAGTTACAAATGTCGTCGTGGAAAGGCTTATACCTATTGGTTAATCCCTATTGATTGACAGGCTGGATTGGCCAATTGCTGCAGAGTAATTAACTCACCATGATGTTGTGGGCCAACCAAATTTGGCTTCAGCAATGGCTGTAATCAGATGTTGAGCTGCAGAAATAGAAAGTCATACTTAATGAAGATCAAGTATTAATGGTTAGAAACAACCTAAAATGTTTAGCTAAATTGGCCCATACAATTTGTATTTCAGAAAGTGCAACTTCATTCACAAGTCTTACACAGACCAATATAGAATTATTTGTGAAACTTTGATCTGCGATCACCTCAATTAAGTAAAATACAATTTGACTTATTAAACTAAAATGATAGCACTTCAGTCAGACAAATTGCAAAGGATGTTTACTACCATCATCAAATTTACACCAATTAAATTAGTAAAACTTTATCCTTTATTTTATGAGATTTCCACTAGTGTACAGACCATGTGCCTTGTTTACTCTTTGCATGACCATTAGAGTATGAGGGTGATTTCCCTCTGGGCAAAAGTGTGTGTATTTGTATGCAGAGTTTGTACATTTTGTACTTAACATGACATAGAATTATACGATTTGAGATGTACTGTTTGTGCCTTATTAAAAATAAATTAAATTAAGAATTTTTCTGCTGATCTCTCAAAATTTCTTGTCATAGACCAGTGTACATTTTGTGTCCGGCGCTGTTTGACCTTTGGGCTGTTTTGTAAACATTTGATGTCATTGGTCACATCGTCTATAATGCCTTAATCTATTCTGACCTGAATGTTGCTGCATGTGATCAAATCTCCTTGTCCAATCCACCTTCTGTAAGACCTCAGTGCCTGCCTCAATCGGCTTTTCAACAAACAGTACCGCATCTGCCCCTCGTCTTGTTATTCTCAAGACATCAATGTCATTCATCTGTGTTGCCATTGTCCATTACATAAAGGAATACAAATATTTGATAACAAAATATCTATCATGTATAAGATATTGTTGCTGAAAAGAATGGTACTTGTTTACAATTATTACCAGTCACTTCACTATTTGTATAAAAGTTGTTTAATAATTTAAAGGTAAGGTATAGGATTGATGGAGTGTCGTGGCCGAGCGGTCTAGCTTACCGGACTCAAGTTCTGGTGTTAGCAGCAGAATGTGAGTTCGAATCCCGGCCGTGACACTTGTGTCCTTGAGCAAGACACTTAACCATAATTGCTTCTCTCCACCCAGGGGTTAAATGGGTACCTGTGAGGGCAGAGTTGGTTGATTAGCCCTATATGCGCTGTAATGGCAGCAATTGAGCTGTATACTCCCCAGGGAGCTGAGATGGTTTCAGGAATGATTTATGAGCCTTATGAGCCTTATGAGCAGGGGTAATAATATAATGCGCCTTGAGCACCACTCAGTTGGTGGATACGTGCGCTATGTAAGTCCACACATTATTATTATTATTATTATTACCCTCCTACACATTGAAGCCACTCCCAACCACTAAATTCTGTTCTTTAGCAACCTTCAGTACATACATGTACAAGCCTGTTGTCCTTTCCAAGTAATCTTACAAAATCAACTGTACAAAGGCCACTGTAAATGTTTGAACATATTAGTATGGCCTACAATGTATCGATGGGAGACCACCTTACCCTGCAATTTCAGTGATCTGACAGTGCACAGAAGGGTAACCATAGGAGGCCACTGGCAACAGCTAATGGCTTGGAGTGGCCTGAATGGGTTATTTAAAAAATTGCACTGATTGTAGGAGGGTTAAGAACTTTTAATTTACATGTCATATGTATATAAGTTATGTGCCTTGAAAGGGAAGGTATTATTATTATTATTATTATTGATACATTGAAAAATACCCAAATGGTCAACCAACTTGTAATTTGAATCTTAGTGTATGGCCAAAAAAAAAAAATAAATAAATAAAAATAAGTCTCCGGTTTCTAGTCATCGGTCGGCTGCAAAATTGGTGCAGTGACACGTTTTTTTTGTTTCTTTGGGGGGCCATTTAGTAGAAGGTGAAAATACGACCCGGACACAAAATCGGTTGTTTTATTAATTTTTGAGTATAATCGTGGGTCATAGTAGGGGAGATCGATGACGTCATGAATTTGAAAAAAAAGATGAGATCGATGACATAATCAAAAAAAGATATGTATATTTGAAAAAAAAATGCGAAAAAACGAATTAAGATTATGTTGTTTTTAGATAAATACGAGTATGACGACAAAGTATTTATCTAAATGGACGTTAGCAGAATTGAAGAATTTTGCTAACGTCCATAGACCATTAATTGTTGCGCGAGATAGTAGAACGAACAAAGTAAATAAACGGTCTTGGTACGAGGCTGTAAAAAGATATAAAAAATGAAATAAACAAAAGCCATTATATAAATTAAATTTAGCTGAATTAAAAGAGCGTACAGCGGCTGAAAATATTGAGCTACCTCAACGCGGCGGAGGGAGAAGAGGACGGTTATTAACAAAAGACTACATCAATGCTATTAAAAGGTTTCACGGAGAGGAAGAAGAGTTAAAATTTGACAAACGCATTATTAACGGTGGAAAATATTTACGTCAACGAAGAATAACCGTCCCATTCAGACATAGCAAAGAAAAAGATGTAAATATATTTTTGAGAGATGTAAAACCAAAGATTATCGAAAAGTTGTCTTCAGATAGGCGCGAATTAAGAGGAGTAAAGTTTCAGATAATATTAGTGGTTGATTTTTAAAAAAAGAAATCAGACGGTACTACGGAAACTGGTAGGGGTAATTTTAATCATAGAGTTTATGAAATAAACAATGAGAACGAGATTGAAGATGATTTATCGCGAGCTTACGGTATAATAAAAGAGAAAATAGAAATTTGGACGGGTGAGCGTTCTAATTGGACCGTAGAACGTATTGAAAGTTTGGATTATAAAATTTGTAAATGTCAACATTTTAGGGGTGGTTCTTATATTAAACTACCAGAATGGATACAAGCGAAAGAAGCATGTATCAACATCAAAAACGAGAACGATGAGTGCATACGATATGCATTACGTTGCGCTTTATTTCATAAAGATATAGAAAAAGAGAATAAAAAGATAGAAAATTGGAATAAAAAAAATAAAGATAAAAGAAAACTAAATAAAATAAAAATAAAAAATCCAAACAGACTCTCTATCTATCCGAAGAAATGGATTAAATTTTAAGGGTATTAAATTTCCGGTCAAGATCGATCAAATCGAAAAACTAGAAAAACAAAATAATTTGATGATAAACATTTTAAGTTACGATGAGGAAAAAGAAACACTTTTTCCTTTACAAATTAATAAAGAACAAGAGGATAAACAATGTATAAATTTATTATTAATTCATAAGTTGCTCGACGAAGAACCTAATTCGCACTACGTATGGATTAAGAGTCTGAGTCGATTACTTTGTCATCAAACAAATAGTCAACACGAAAAATATTATTGCGTGAAATGTTTTCACGGTTATACGAGAGAAGACTTGTTAATCAATCAATCAATCAATCAAATAAAATTAATCAATCAATCAATCAATCAAATAAAATTTATAAAGCGCCTAAATCAAAAGATCATCAAATTGATTGCATCGCTTCAGAGTACAGACCGTGTAAGATCGTGATGCCGAAAAAGGATATTAATAATATTATGAAATTTTTTAATTATAATAAAAAGATGAAAGTTTCTTATACGATATATGCAGACTTTGAATGTATTATAAAAAATGGTCACCATATCCCTTGCGGTTATTACTACGTCGTGGTGAGATACGACGGTAAAATTGTATCGTGGATGACATACAGAGGAAAAAATGCCGTTAAACACTTTTTAGATAGGCTCATCAACATAGAAAAAAATAATATCGTTAATAAGTTAAAAAACTCTATAGAAAAGTATAAAGACGTAAAAAATATGATTATGACGGAAAAAACTAAAAAACATTATAAGGAAGCAAAAAAGTGTTGGATTTGCGGTCATAAAAATTTCCATTTGCGGGGTGAAAAATATTTTAAAACCGCAGGTGGTAAATGTGCTTGTTGGGTTTGCAAAAAAGAATATTTAAACGATTTATATTGCAAGGATGAAAAAATTGAAGAATTTAAGAAAGGATACGAGAAAGTCAGGGATCATTGTCACGTGAGTGGGAAATATCGAGGTGCTGCGCATAATAAATGTAATTTAAAATTAAGGCAAAAAAACCTCACGAAATACCTATCACAGTTATGTTTCATAATCTAAAAAATTACGATTCTCATCTCATTATGCAAGGTGTGGGTCGTACGAAAGGAAATTTAAGGTGTATTTAAAAAAAACATGGAAAACTACATTTCTTTTTCAATCGGTCAACTGAAATTTATAGACACTCTACAATTTTTACCTTCTTCGCTCGATAAACTCGTTAAATCAACCGATGAAGATTCTTTTCGCATTTCTAAATTACACGAACCAAATTTAGAAAATTTAAAGCTACTTTTAAAGAAAGGTGTTTATCCTTACGAATACATGGATAGTTTCGAACGGTTTAAAGAAACGAGTCTTCCCAACGAAGAAGCTTTTTATAGTAGTTTAAACAACAAGCACATTACGGATGAAGAATACGAGCACGCAAAGAACGTTTGGAAAACGTTCGAGTGTAAAACTCTAGGAGATTATCACGATTTATACGTGCGTACGGATGTTTGTTTATTGGCTGACGTGTTTGAACATTTTTCGTAACACTAGCATGCAACAGTACGGGTTAGATTCATCTAATTATTTAACGAGTCCTAGCTTAAGTTGGGACGCATTGTTAAAACATTCAAAAATATATTTAGAGTTGTTTACTGATTATGACATGCATTTACTCACAGAAAGGGGTAATAGAGGCAGTCTATCGATGGTGGGTAAGAGATACGCTAAAGCAAACAATCCTTATTGCCCCGATTACGATCCATCAAAACCAACGAAATACATTATTTTAGTAGACGCGAATAATCAGTACGGCTATGAGATGAGTAAATACATTCCATACACAAATTACGAGTGGTTAACCAGACAAGAAATTGATTCGCTCGATATAGAATCAATTTTGAAAGAATCGAGTAAAGGATACGTTTTAGAAGTAAATTTAGAAAATCCTAAAGAATTACACGATACTTTAAAAGATTTTCCACCCATGATAGAGTCATTGAAAATTGAAAAAGAATGGTTGTCCGAATACCAGCTAAAGCCATTGGATGATGATCCCATGCCAAACGTGAAAAAATTAGTTCCTAATTTATACAACAAAACAAAATACGTTCTTTATTATCCACTATTACAATTCTATTTAAAACTCGGTATAAAATTGACTAAAATTCATCGCGGTTTTAAATTTTTGGATGAAATCGTATGTCGAATTAAATACGAATTTACGAAAAAATGCAACGTCTGATTTTGAAAAAGATTTTTTCAAACTGATGATTAATTCATGCTTTGGAAAAACGATGGAAAATGTACGAAATCGAGAGAATGTAGAACTCATGAGAATGATGAAAAAGACGAAAGACGTCTGCTTACAGCGACGGGAAAGCCGAGTTTTAAATCATTCAAAATTGTTAACGATGATTTAGCTGCAATTCACATGAATAAAATAAAAACTACACTCAACAAACCGATTTGTGCCGGAATGGTTATTTTAGAAAATGCTAAACTTGACATGCTCGAGTATTTTTATTATTTAAAAAAAATATACGGCGACAAGCTCAAATTACTTTACACGGATACGGAGTTTTATACTCGAGATTGAAACAGAAGACGTTTATAAAGATATGAAAAAAGATAAGCATTTATACGATTTTAGTAATTATCCTAAAGATCATTTTTTATATTCCGAAGAGAATAAAAAAGTGCCAGGAAAATTTAAAGACGAGACGTGTGGAATTCCTATTTATGAATTTGTTGGACTAAGAGCGAAAATGTATTCGATAATTTTATCGAATAAAGAAAAAATAAAAAGAGCTAAAGGTGTAAAAAAAAAAAAAATTACTTTAAAAGCGTTTTATTTATCAACGAGACGCTTCACCACCAAATGAATTTTATTAGAAGCGAGGGTCATGAGATTAACACGAGAGGAGTCAATAAAAAAACGTTGGACGGGTTCGATACAAAAACATATATTTTACAAGATGGAATAGAATATTTACCTCACGGTCATTATAAGATTTCAGAGAGTAATATAGAATTATAATTTTTTATGTGGATTTTCGGTATCTCGCGGTACAATTTGTAATTCTTCTCTTACAAAACTACGAGCGGGACCCGATTCTAAATAATACAAGATGGGTTGATTTTGAGCTTTCGTAGAAGATTTAATGCTATAAATTTTTATACTCCATATCGGATCGGTCGCGCATCTTCTCGTATCGTTTTCAGCTGCACCGGGTGCGTATAAATATCTAAATAACGCGTCAAAAGCCATTCTTTTTTCATTCTTTTTAATAGCCGGTGAGGCTGGATTTTGCTCGACAAGTTTTCGTTTAATGGCATCTTTAGGTTTTAAATTTATGAGTCTAGTCCTTTCGTTATTTAAAGCTTTTATAACCAGCGGCAATCTTTTGACCCATTCTCTCGATCTTTCATCCGTTACTATTTCTCGCGCGTATTGATGAGAAAATAATCTTTCGGCTAAAGTTCTGTTGAATCGTTCTACTATACCTTGCGCTCTATGATTACCGGCTTCGCTTCTTTGTATTTTGACGTTTTTACTCATTAAAGTATTGACGCTCGCCATAAATTCTTTTCCCGGATCGACTTTGAGAATTTTAGGCCAAGTTAGTAAAGAACGTTTATAAATTTTTTCAAATGCATTACTTACTCCCGCGGCGGTTTTATCGATTAACGGTTCCGCTTCTTTGTACCTGCTGGCTTTGTCGCTGATGGTTAACGCATATTTGTATGTAATTTTATTTTTACCGCTACCGATTACATCGTGAGGAAGAAACAATAAATCCGCTTGATGAACCTCGTTTGGTTTTTCTAGAATCGAGTTCGAACTGGTCGGTCTAGGAATGTATTTAGGATACGGTAAATAAATTTGCACAGCGCTTGCTTTTTTATCCACTGTCGAGTTATACTTTTAGAAATTTTAGTTTCTCGAGCTAATTTTTCGATCGCTGTTTGACCCTTCCAGTATCCTTTCGGACTATAGTAAGCGTTTTCTAATTTTAATCTCGTACGCTTATCCATTTAATATTTTATAAATATAATCATTCGGTATAATATACGCTTATTCATTTATTAAAGTTGAAGGAATGGTAGAATTCATAATACTCTTTGGTAATCCCATTTTAACTAACCAATTTTGCGTTAATAGCGCCCCCGTGGTCAGAGCCGTCAGTTTTAGACCGTCGTTTACATCTAGCTTTCCTAAATCGGGTGGATTTATTTTTAACACTTTTTTAGCAGCCACGCTATAAAGAAAGGTTATACCTACTATAACAGCGCCGTGATAAGCTGAATTGATAATTCCGTTCGTATCTATAGATGGTGTAGACATATTTTATAGTATAGACACTATTTTTAATTTTTTTAAAATTCCATTTCAAAAACATTAACTTCTTTTTCTTCGATTAAATCAACTTTTTGTGGCGGTGATGGTAATTTTATTGGTTCTGGTGTCGGTAATGGTGATGGTGGCGTTGAGTTTTCTCGGTTAGAGAAAATGAAATACGCTAAACCTATTAAACCTATTACTCCTAGTCCAATGTACAACGTATTTGTTTTATTATCGTCGTCGTTGTTTTCTTTTTTTACGCTAGCTACAAAACGAGTTTTGATAACCGCATTCTTTTTTAATTTTTGTTTTTTCTTTTTATTAAGTTCCGCGAGTCTTTTTCCAGCCGCGACTCTATTTGGAGTTTTTATTTTAGTCGGTGTTTTCGTTACTTGGTTTACTACCGACGTTTGCTTCTCTATCTCCGATTGCTGCTCCATCGTCTTTATTATCTAGACAAGAATTGTTTCTTTTTAAATGTTTCGCCGAAATTAGCGCCGTCGAGAACGGAGCCAAGTGCATTCCGTACTTGTAGTAGATTTCGCATAATACGCAAGAAAGAGCGCTCGAAATGAACGGGTCTTTTTCTAAATCAGTAATTAAAAGACCTTCGTCATCGATCTCAAACTCGTATCCCATCACATCGACAAATTTTAAACTCGATCCTAACGCTTTAGCGTATAGAGTTATAACTGACGAACCTAACGAAGATATCATTTCGCGACCTAATTTCGCTTCGTATCGCACGTATAATTTATCTTGGTCGGTTGAATTTAAAGCTTCAAATCATCGGTAATACTATACTCTTTACCTAAATATTTTTTCGAGTTTCCTCTGGCTATTTCGGCTAACAAACATTGAAGCGTTGACTAGACGATGCAACGATATTTTCGACTTGTATCGGTTGTTGCGACTCTTCGTTTAAAATTTGTTCGACTTCTTCCATTTATTATATATAATACTTAAATATTTTCAACTCGTTTTTCTTCGTTTATATCATTAAAACATTTTTCTACATCTTCCAATATTATATTTTTTTATTTAAAATTTGCCTCGCCGTCGATAACGGTTTTATAATTTCACTATCGACGCGTGAATATTTTTGAATCAAAAATCCAACCCCACCTAACGCCAAACAGTTTGTAAATACGCAAAATCCAACTAAACATTCAACGAGCATATTTATTATATAAATTTGATTATATACATTTTATTATAGCGACCTAGTAAGTTACCTATAGCAACCTAGTAAGTTACCTATAGCGACCTAGTAAGTTACCTATAGCGACCTAGTAAGTTACCTATAGCAACCTAGTAAGTTACCTATAGCAACCTAGTAAGTTACCTATAGCAACCTAGTAAGTTACCTATAGCGACCTAGTAAGTTACCTATAGCGACCTAGTCAAGTCATCTAACAAGTTACCTATAGCAACCTAGTCGAGTATCGCGTAATCGGTAGGTTGATCCGTTTTTAAAACCAACTTGCAATGTTTGACTCGTTTTAGTTTTTCGTGCATTTGTGTTCTCAACTCTTGAGTCGGTATAACGTCGTTTTCTCGAAGACAATTTTGAAACGAGTCTCTATCTTTACAATAAAATATACACACCCACTTTAGTTGCTCTCTAAAAGATTTTAATACACCGTTGTATTTTTGCGAAAGAATCCAACAACTGTGATTGATGTGTCTTCCGCTAAAAGCCAGCTCGATAATCGCGCATTTATTATTCTCGTCGTATTTTTTATGCTGTAATTCTTTACTCGCGCTACAGTCGTCGATGATAAACAACGTCTCATTTCCTTTGAAGGTATCGCTATAAATTTGTATCGCTTTGTTTAACGATAAATCGCTCAGATCGTCGACGTGCACTCGCTCGTCGTTCCAAATCCATTTTCTATTTTGATAAGCGAGATTTACCGCGACGGTCGGACATAATACGACGATATATTCAAAATATTTAAGATATTCTTTTTGTAATAGATTTAATACAAATTCAGTTTTTCCACATCCGGTCTGTCCGCAAATTAACGCGGCGTGTGGATATTTTGGAAACATGTTTTTTTTTAAATAATAGATCAACATGTTAATATATTACGCATTGTAATCGTCCATCTTTAATAATAAGTTCCGCGTCCATGATAATATAAGTGTAACAGTATAATTCACCCGCAGTTTCCGCCTCTTTTTCGAGTTGAATGGTAATTCCTTCGGATAAGTTTAATACTTTTCTACCGCTTCCGTGAATTTTGTTATCGTCGCTACTTCTCATATCTAAAAACAAACCGTATTTATCTAGTAAATAATCGGCTTGTTTTACGTTCGATAAATGTAAAGCTTTGGTTACTCGCATACCGTGTTCTTCTCTAGAATCTCCGAAATATTTTTTCCCAGTGTTGATACCTGCGCATCCCTTGCGCGTAGAGTTGATTGGGAACTCCTTCTATAGTAATCGAAACTTTATCGATTTTTGGATTATAAAATTTTAAAGTATCTTTTTCGTCGGACTCTTTGAATAAAAACAATATTCCTTTCATGCTTTTTGCCGGTGTATTTATAGATTTACATTTCACGTTTTATCGCGTTTGTTTAGCAGTTTCACGCTCTATCTCAAAACTCTATCGTACAGTATCTCCACCCCCTGCTTATATTGATTTTTAATCGTTTCAGCGAGATGTTCATTAGTAACGACTTGAAATTCTAAAGAAATTCCGCTTATAATATATTTAGCGTTATTGTCCGTGCTTTTAATAACTTTCGTAAATTTATTAAACGTGAGTTCGTAGGTTAGCCGATCTCCGATCCCGGATTGATAAAACGGTTGATGATCGGTTAATAATTCAAAATCGAGCGGAATGTAATATCTATTTTTTAAAGTATCCGCAACGGCTTTGTCTTTTCCTCCATTAGCCGTAGCATCGCTGCCACTAGCATCTACTCTTAATTTAGTTAAATTTTCAGATTCTATCCCTTGATACGCTAGATTTTTAAGTTGTGTCTTTCGTCAACCACGCGTCTTTGAAACAATTGAACACGTCTGCATCGTCTAAACTAAACACTTCATTTCCCTCCATTTTTATGGTGATATTTTTTACGATGGCTCTGCCTATATTATGCACGACCGTTCTCGCATCGTCGTCATCAGAATCGAGATTAATGTTAAAAGCCAATCGAGCCGTACCGGGAACGATGAGATCGTCTTTTCTTAAATTTGGAAAACGAACCACCAACAATTGATTTTCGGTAATTGTACTCGGATTGTTTGTAATGACGACTTTTTGACGCAATCCTTTTATAGCTCCCGATTTTCTCAATTTTCTGTAAGGATTTAGATTATCTTCAAATGGTCGACTCATATTTAATACGTGATGATATTTTATTTTTTTTTAAATTAAATTTTTTTAAATAAATTTATAAAAATGATGTCGATGGCAATGATGCTCGGTGGCGCTGTGGCAAACTCAATCGCTTTTGCCGGAGGAAATAAATTATAAGGTTGGATTTTTGGTGATAGCGAAAAAGACCCGCAAAAAGAACAAAAGAGACACGATTTAGCGGAAGAACAACTTACTAGAGCGCGTGACGAATGAATGAAAAAGCGCGAAAAATATCTAGATTATGTAAACGAAAGAATCAAAAAAGAAACAAATGCTAAATCAACTTTTAATAACATGAACGAAGCGTTGAATAGATATTATATCGTTACCGGAAGTCGACTCGATTTACCGGAAGATTTACAGCACGAACCTAAACTAGAGGATTATTAACTTCCTAGCGAAGATAAAAAAAACTAGAGAACTTTTTTTTTTTTTTTTTTTTTTAACTATGAGCGTAGTAGGCTACGCGAGTTATAAATTGTTGAAAAAAGATAAAAAGTAATTATAAAATGGCTCAAGGAGGGTACGAAAATATCCCAATGGATGAATTAGGTAGGGGTGATGATTATGAACGTCAAGATCAAGATGAAGAAATAGATGAAGAAGAAAGAGAAAGACAAGAAGATTTATTATTATTATTATTATTATTATTTCTGGTTTATTAAAACATTGCACTTGTAGCCAAAGGCTAAATTGAGGCAAAGTATACAATTAACCACACTCAACAAATACTAAATACATAATAAAACATTAAAAATACATGCACAAAATAGGACACAAAACTAATTACCATTCAAAATATTGACAAAATAAGGGATAGGACTATTTTTAAACCGATTAGTCTTACACTTAAATTGAGTTAATTTGTTAGCATGTCTAAGCTGATATTGCACAGTAGTATGTCTTTGTTGTGGCAACCAATCTCCAAATAAATCAGAGTTTTGCAATGAAGTAGCAAACTTCAGGCATAAATCCTTTCTCCGATTTTGCAAGGATACAATATTACATTTAGAAAGAGACGAATGATAATCACCATAATCTTTACCCAATATAATTTTAAGGGTTCGTTTCTGAATGGATTCTAATTTATCATTCTGAGCTTTAGTTAAACCTGCATTCCATGCTTGAGTTGCATATTCAGTTAGAAAGATTACATAGATTACGAGAAGATGAAGGTAGAGAACCCTCGAGAATAAATCAAGAGCGTATTTAACGTCTCAAATGATTGATAAATTTAAAAGATTCGTAGAAAGTAAGGGCTTTAAATTTATCGAATCACCTCAACACGACCGTTTTCAACGTCTTGCAGATGGTTTTTATTACGACAATGTAATGTTAACGATTAAAAATAAACCGCATGATTTTGCCGCACTAGGTACAATATATACTAGAGCCAGAGATGCTGGAAAAAGCGGGACTGATTTTATTAGAAACCAGTTGGGTGTAATTAACTATATGGTTTAAAAAAAGAAGGAATATCAAAAGAGGTACAAGAGAAAGCGGATGAAACTTTAAAAAAGCTAGAAGCACCAACAGTTACGGTACTATTGATAGAACGCCTCTTCGTAGAGAAGCAAGTCGAAAGTTATCAACTACACCACCACCGAATCAACAACAAGAACAAGAAGATCAACAAGAACAACAACAACTAGAAGAACAAGAAGATCAACAAGAACCGGAGGATGATTACTATTACGACAACAATGGTATTCAGCTGGGTGATCAACAAGAAGAAGAACTAGAAGAACAACAAGATCAACAAATAAATAATGCAGTAGATACGGTTGAAGAATTTCTTAGTTATCTCGCGGTACACGCAACCACTCGAGATGAAATGAATATGTACCGCGAATTAGTGGGTTACGTGGATCTTATGAAAACAAACCGAGGACAAACATTTAAGTTTGAAGCTAAATTGAATGCACTAAACAAAGAATTAACTGAAGTTAGAAAAAGAATCGCTGAAAATGTTGTGGGAGATGAAAATGCGATGGAACTTCGGCAACGAGAGCAATAAATAATAGACGAAATACCTACGACTAGAGAACAAATAATCAAGTTTGATTATGAGAATAGAAGTGAATTAAATAGAATAAAAGGAACGATATATAAAATGAGATATATAGACAAAACGTTGGGTGAAAGAATTAAAACTTTATTTAGAGAACGAGGTGCTACGATCGCTAGTGTATTAACGGCCTTTGGTTTGGTCATCGCTTTTATCGTCGATAATATCGTAGGTGCTGTAAATACAGCTGCTGCGGCTGTTACACCAGAACCTAAACCAGAACCGAGTGCAACAAGTGACGTAAAAGAGTGGATACAAAAAACTTTAAAAACTTTAGCGAATCTGTTAAAGAAACTCGGAGAAAAAGCTTTAGCCGCTTTACCGGGTATTATCGGATCGGTGATAAGTTGGTTATTTAAAACCGTTTCGAGCGTAGTAGGATTAACCGGAGTCGGAGTTTTAATTTTAACTTATATGCAGCGTTAACGTTAAGTCAACATCTCGTAAATCATAATGCCTAGTCCAGTAATAATCGCAAAACCAAAAATTAAAGCATTTTTTTCATCTTGGTGAGTATCTGAGGTTGGTGAGGTATAATGTCGGTGGTGGTTGAGCATTTATAGATAGTGACGTTCCTAGTCGAGTATTATCTGAGGTTGGTGGTTGAGCATTTATAGATAGTGACGTTCCTAGTCGAGTATTATCTGAGGTTGGTGGTTGAGCATTTATAGATAGTGACGTTCCTAGTCGAGTATTATCTGAGGTTGGTGGTTGAGCATTTATAGATAGTGACGTTCCTAGTCGAGTATTATCTGAGGTTGGTGGTTGAGCATTTATAGATAGTGACGTTCCTAGTCTGAGGTTGGTGAATCTTCTTCAGTATTATCGTCTGATTTAGAGTGCGTTAAATTAGTATTTAAATTAAAACCGAGTGTTAAATCAGACTTTGCGAGTTTAAGATAGTTATTGTATCCAACTATCGAACCTGTTTGAAAATTCATCTCAGATGGTATAAGGTATAAATTTTCTCCGAGCATAAAGTTTAATTGTGATTTAGTGTTTTCTAAAGCGTCTGAATAGTTTTTGATAGATTCTTGAGTATCTACACGAGATTCGATCGAAGCGTATAGATCATTTATAAATAATCTTTTTGCATCTAAACCGGTACCTGGTGTAAGAATTCCAACGTGAGCTTGAGCTTGCGCTCCCAATATCGCGTAAACGTACGTTTTTATAGAATCGTTAATTCGTTCTGTACCAATATCCGTAAAACCTTGAGCTAAATTATTCGCTAGTATAAATTTAACCCAACCTCGTTCGGTTTGAGGAGATTGCTCGATATAATCGATATCGATAAAATCTTTGTGATCCTTATAATCTAAACTGACCGAAGGATCTCTTGTAAAACCAGAGAAATCCAGATTATAATATTTATCGTCGTTAAAAAATTTCATAATCTTTACATTTCTATTATACTCACCGTTGATAAAACGCGTAACGATGTAGTTGTTACCCTCTACGGCATGCCACGCTCTATTTTCCCAATAATAAGCCGTACCTAAACCCCCCGAGTATTTATCTATTTTTTGTATCCAATGAGTAAATACTGGCGACGCGTGAAATTCTCCGCATATTTCATTATACGCCTCAATGTCTACATTATTTTCAAGCGCGTTCCAAATTGGGTTTAAAGGTTCGGGGCAACTAATTTCTTTGAGTATTCGTCTAATTTGATAATAAACGTGAAACCTAAAAAACTACGAATCATCATATTCGAATGAAATAAATGATCAAAACCCACGCCGCAACCCGTCGTGCTACACCACGTTGCAAAATTTATTTGATTTTGATAAAACTTCATACCGTCGTATTTCCATCGATTTACAATCGCGTTCCTATCAACGCGAGGTAACCTGTAATTTTGAAATGGATTATAGAGTTCTACATTAAAAAACTCATTTTCGTTAACGTAAATATTCATATTCGTTAAATCACTTGAGCTAAATTTTTCATCGTGACTAAAATCTCCAGATTGCGGATACCGTTTCGAAAAATTACTCAGAAATGCTTGTGGAATCGACATTTTATAATAATACAAATATAAATTATAAATTTTAAATATAAAAATGTATCATACGATCGAAATTAAAAATTTCAATAATGTAATCTCGTTAAATAATACGATCGATAACAAACGCGGACAACTCGCCGTTTCTTTAATAAGCGTTAACATTTGGGTCGGTTACTATAACATACGTAAAAAAGAAAAAATATGGCGATGGAAAAGCTGGATAAACGAAAGAAATGAACAACAGGAAGAAGAAGAGGTCGAGTTTATCGAACCCGGACTTTATAACATAAAAGAAATTATCGACATTGTCTTAAAAAACACACCTTGGCTCACGTTCGTCGTCGATGAAAAATTCGGTAAATCTTTTATAAATATTACTCAAGATAAACGAAAAATTTAATTTTCGGCGGGATTAGCTAATTTACTCGGGTTTGCGAATGATTATCTAGCTATGGGAGAGCACGAAGGAAAAAAACTTGATTTACAACCTTTTAAAATAATGTACATTCATTGCGATCAAATTTCTACGAGCGAAAACTTTTTCGAGGGTAACCCTTGTACTATTTTAAACGTTTTTCCGTTACAAGATAAATCCTTGGGAGAAAGTATGTGGATGGAATATTCTAATCCGTTGCGAAAAAATCTTAAAACCGGTACGTTTAACGAATTGACTTTTCAAATTAAAGATTCTTTAGGCAGAGACATAAATAATCACGGTATGCCGATTATTTTAACCATCGAAATTAAATTTTTAAAATGATTAATTATTTATATTAAATGGCGAGTATTTACGGTCCTAGTCGAAGAAGCGACGTCGTTAGTCAACAACAACAACATCGTGTTACCGAACCATTCATTTATGAACGTCATGGATATATCGATAGAGGTGAAATTTTACAAATAATACCTTTAGTCGAAAAAGTTAGCGTTATACTCGGCTGGCATGGTGCGCTTAAACTACCCTTTTTTATGTTTAACGATCCGACAACGTTCTGTATAATTTTTACAAAATTTATGAAAGTCGATGGTCTTTTTTCTCATTCGGTAGCGCGTAATTTTGAAGCCGACGCGTATTATAGTCCTTCTCCGGAACGAGAAAAACAAATTGTTTTTAATAATCAAGCGCAGCATTTAGAATACGAAATGTACTTTAGAACGCGAGATGATAAAAAAGTTTCTGTAAATGCGAGCTTTTTTGGTGTTTTAAACTCCAGAATCTGTTTCAATATAAAAATTTAAAGTTTACCGTTAACATAATAATAATAAGATATAAATATGGCGAGTATTTACGGCCCTATAGTCGTAAGAGCGAACGAGTTTCGTCTAATGATAACGCCTCTAACATTTAGAATGTGGAATGTGCTTTAAAATAAAAAAAACAGAAAGTTTTTTTGTACAAGCAACCTTTCTTGGTTCTCTTGAAACTGGAATCTGTTACGATATAAAAATTAATAGTTTTCCTTTGGATTAAAATAAAATTATAATCTTTTATTATTATTAGAAATAATGAGTGTCTCCACAGAAACGACGAGAGTTTATCCAATTTTACCGTCTACAAATCCTTTTAACAATGGTGAAGAGTTAAACGTCAACGCGTTTCGTTTACAAAAAATCGACGACATTCAAAAAGAAATTTTAAAAGAGAGAAACGAGCGCGAGAAAACATATAAAAAATATAATAAAATCATCAAAACTTGTTGTATCGTAGAAACGATGGCTGAAGTGGGCTGTATTATAGCAGGGTCCGTTGGAATCCTCAGTATCGCCAGCGTTGTAGCATTACCGATCGGATTCGCTTTAGAAGGACTGGCTGCGGGCATAGGTGGTTCGGTGTTATGCCATCAGATACGTAAAATCCAAACTCGATAAAAAAGCTAAAAAACACAACGAGATTAGAGTTTTAGCAGAAAGTAAACTCAATACCATCGAGAACCACGTTTCGAAAGCGATCGAAGACGGTGTAATAAGTCAAGAAGAATTTCATTTAATCTGTCAAGAGGGAGACAAATTTTGTCAAATGAAATAATAATAATAATAATAATGTGTGGACTTATATAGCACACGTATCCACCAACTAAGTGGTGCTCAAGGCGCATTCTTTTACGTGCATTACACAACACACGGGACCTACGGCTTTACGTCCCATCCGAAGGACGAAGCAATTATGGTTAAGTACCTTGCTCAAGGACACAAGTGTCACGACCGGGGCTCGAACCCACACCCTGCTGCTGGCAACACCGGAAAGAAAACATTCGAACTAAATTTACTCCGACAACCGCTCCTAAAGACGTCAAAGCCATCGTCGATAAAGATATAGATAAAGAAAAAAAAGATCTCATAGAAAAACTTTTGAATTTAAAGTAAAGTTTACGATAAACAAAATTTATGATGAAAAACCCGCTTCGCGAATATCAGCGGAGCGGGTAATTACGTCTAATAGACCTCCACCGTATAATTCAAATGTTTAAATATGTATTTTTAACTATAAACAAGTCGTTTTATCTAACAACTCTTTCATCACTAAATTATATTTTCTTTTAGCTCTACCTTCAGTGCGCTTTAAATAATTTATTTTTAATACATTACCGCATTTTGTACATAAATTTGTCTTTGCTTTTGTACCATTTTTACATCTTCGACACGCAACCGGTATACTTTTCCCGTGTCGAATGCACCACTGATGTTGCGTGCAAAATACGTCACCACCCACACTGGGTATACAACACTTGTCCGTTTTGCCAACTAAAAGCCATTCGCATGGAATAATCGCTTTCGATAAATATTTTGTAATCATCTCGTCTTTTACTATTTATCAACATAATCTCGATTCGTTATTTCAATTTTTAAACGACTAAAAACAATATCTTTTCTTCCGTTTCATTTTTTAAACAAATAAACGTTTTTGCTCTTAGTCTAACAAATTCATAAAATTAAAACACCGGCGGTCTCGTCTTGTAATATATCTCTTTTTGAGCAAAACCTTAAAACCCTAAAAGGTAGATATTCATCTACAATAATACTCATACTTTCAATACGATCTATAACCCACCCAGAACCGTTTTGTGTATATCTTTTTATACCCTCATTAATTTCTTTAAAAAAACTGTAATTAATTCATATTCAATTTCACTCTTATCACCTAAAACAGCTTCGTATTTATTATGAAACAGTTTTACTACTACTAAAACCATCCTACCATCTACTATATCTTTTCGAAATTTAATACGTAAAATTATCATAAACCTTATCCATTTAAATTCTTGCAAGCGTAAAGTTAATTTTTCGATAATCTTTTCTAGTGCTGCATCAAATTCTTTAAATTCTCTCAATGTCCATTTCGATAAATATTTTGTAGTCATCTCGTCTTTTACTATTTATCAACATAATCTCGATTCGTTATTTCAATTTTTTAACGACAGTAGTATGTGTGCAGCATTACGACCAACATTGTGGAGGAGTTTGTCTGCAGTTTGTCTGCAGTGATTTTGTGCAGTTTGTAATGGCAATCCTCCTCATCCCTCCTCAGTGCAATGGAGCAATGTGGAGGAGATTTGCACTTTGTGGAGGAGCGTGCACTTTGTGGTGGTGGAACTCCTATGGTAACACATTTTTTTTTTTAATTGGCCGAAATGACGTCATAAAAAAAATTTAAAAAATAACAAATAACAAATAAAAAAAAATTGAAGTTGGCCATCAAAAAAAAAAATTATGGTGCTCCACCACCACAAAGTGCAAATCTCCTCCACATTGCTCCATTGCACTGAGGAGGGATGAGGAGGATTGCCATTACAAACTGCACAAAATCACTGCAGACAAACTGCAGACAAACTCCTCCACAATGTTGGTCGTAATGCTGCACACATACTACTAACGACTAAAAACAATATCTTTTTTTACGTTTCATTTTTTAAACAAAATTATACATTTCAAACCAAACATCTCATCATCACGTCATCAATCTTTTGATGTCATCAACCTATCATCTCATCATCACGTCTTCAATGTTTTCATCACGTCATCAATCTTTTTCAAAAACATCCACCCCCTATTCCCTATCCACACCTCAATCCACTTTTTTATTTTTTAAACAAGTAACGCCCCCTTTTTACACACTTGGCCCAGAACCCCCTTTTTACATACTACTACTATAGAAAAATCTTACGATAAAAAACCCGCTTCGCAATCAGTAGCGGAGCGGGTAATTACAAATGATAGACTTCCATCGTATAATTCAAATTTTTAAATATGTATTTTTAACTATAAACAAGTCGTTTTATTTATCAACTCTTTCATTACTAGATTATAATTTCTTCTAGCTCTTCCTTCGAAGCGCTTTAAAAAAAAAAAATTTAATTTTAAAACATTACCACATTTCGTACATAAATTTATCGCTGTTTTTGTACCATTTTTACATCTTCGACATGGAACTGGTATACTTTTTCCGTGACAAATACGCCACTGATGTAGCGAGCAATATTCATCACCCTACACACTAGGTATACAACACTTGCCTACTAAAAGCCATTTGCATGGAATAGATAAACACTTTGTCGTCATACTCGTATTTATCTAAAAACAACATAATCTTAATTCGTTTTTTCGCATTTTTTTTTTCAAATATCTTTTTTTTAAATCAAATTTGGTGACGTTTTTATAAAACTTTCTTTTTTGATTACGTCTTCGATCTCATCTTTTTTTTATTACGTCATCGATCTCATCTTTTTTTTAATACGTCATCGATCTCATTTTTTTTATTTATTACATCATCGATCTCATCTTTTTTTTCAAATTCATGACGTCATCGATCTCCCCAACTACGACCCACGATTATACTCAAAAATTAATAAAACAACCGATTTTGTGTCCGGGTCGTATTTTCACCTTCTACTCATTTTTTTTTTTTTTTTGCCAACAGGAAAATATGTTACACATTGTGTACGCGGGGACCAAATTTCCCATATACAAAGTATGGTGGCTAAGAGAGGCCTGACAAATCAGGCAATCGTTCATACCCCTATGTGAAAAAGTTGTTTAAAGCACAGCGTGTCAAAATTCCAATCGATCCAGCAATTTTGGGTGAAATTGGACATCGTTCCATAGCAAAAAAAAGAAAATTAAAAATGCTAACGAGCGGGTCTGAGGCGACGCGCGCGGAGACCAGAAACCGGAGAAATTTTTGGGGCCTAATGCTGAAATAAAGACTACTCTTTAATTCTATGTTGAATGAATACAAAATAATTGAATGCATTCTCACTACTTCCTTTAATGACACAAATAATAAACTGAAAATTTCACTGTTGGTTGTTTAAAGTATATCTTAATTCAAAGACAATAATTTATAAGCAGTTTTGCCAACATTACCAATTCTGTTCATTCACTTTTGAACATAGAAACATTAAAAAACATGTGACAGTTTATCATTGTTTTCTTAAAAAACGTGAGCACCTAATTGTGATGAAACTTGAAAACTTGAGCGTTGAAGGAACGTATGGTATCTGTAATTGACACCATTGATAAAATGTCATATTATATATATTTTTGTTCATGAGAATTGAAAAATATGTTCAGAAACCAACTAATCAACTCCAATGTATCAGTTCAATTGTCATGTCTCTGGAAAAGGGGAAGTCAAATGACAATTTCTCAGGCTACTATTATCATACAGTAATTTCCAAAAGTCGTAGGACAAAGGACATTGACTACTGTACATTGATTTTCTTTTTCAATTTTTTGTTGTAAATGTAAGGTAATTATTTGGTTATTAAGGGATATGGTGTATATTAATAACATTCTTACCGTTCCCCTGTCATCCGGCTGAAAATGAAACAGAAAAAAAATGTGTCAGCATGTTGCTAGGAAATAAATAATTGAAAAATGAAATTTGGAAGCAAATTCAAACTAGAGGACAGATATACGGTATGTGACCAACCATTTAAACTGCAATGGTTATTGCCAGATTAGCAAATTAACAAATTCTTATCTAAAAACATACTTGGTGTTAAGTTGGTACATGTATCAATCATCATCGGAAATGATTTCATCTGAAATGTTCTATCTTAGTGAAAACAAGAATTATTATGTCTATTTTGCAAAAATATAACATAAAAACAGAAAAAACTAGGGCTGTGCCGGGTATCCGGATACCCGACCGAAACGGTCATTACCCGGTTCCATTTTTCGGTTCCATTTACCCGTAAACGACTTTTTAAAATTCGGACTGAATATTTGAGCGGTGCGAACAGAAATCTGTGACTCTTGAACAATGTAATGTTTACACTTTTACAGACAATTATCTTTAAATTCAAGAGATTGCACTCCAATAAAGAAAAGATCGATTTAAGCATATGGTATCCTCTGTATTATAAAAGTCAATTTGTACACCACCGGAGCCATGTTTTCAACAAAAATGAAAACGGGTATCCGGGTATCCGAAGTTTCCTGATTTCGGGTATCCGGTTCCAAAAATATCCGAAAACGCACAGCCCTAGAAAAAACACGTTCAAGTTTTTGTTGTTTGATCAAAAGCATTAGTACCAATATTAAAAACTGTTCACAGATTAGTCTAATAATAGATTTCTTGAAACTAGAAGGTTAAAGTGAACATATAATAATAATAATAATAATGTGTGGACTTATATAGCGCACGTAACCACCAACTGAGTGGTGCTCAAGGTGCATTATATTATTACCCCTGCTCATAAGGCTCATAAATCATTCCTGAAACCATCTCAGCTCCCTGGGGAGTATACAGCTCAATTGCTGCCATTACAGCGCATATAGGGCTAATCAACCAACTCTGCCCTCACAGGTACCGATTTAACCCCTGGGTGGAGAGAAGCAATTATGATTAAGTGTCTTGCTCAAGGACACAAGTGTCACGGCCGGGATTCGAACCCACATTCTGCTGCTAACACCAGAACTTGAGTCCGGTAAGCTAGACCGCTCGGCCACGACACTCCACATATGATACCATATACCTATATTGTATCTTCTCTTTAATAGTATGCTTCCAGATGAAATAATATTTTGAATTAGTAAATTACTACTGGTCATGATCTGAAGATTTTTACCTGTGGAGTACGTAACATTACACTCACCTGACCCCCTCCCTCTGGGAATAGAACAGTATCTTCTGTGATGATCTCATAGCCTTTAACAGTCTGTTTTTTACCATTTACAGTCTGCTTGAATACTGCCGGTGTGCAAGATACAACCTTGGTAGTCAGCTTTCAAGATAAAATTAACACATTACTTTAATGGGAAAGTAAACCATTGGTAATTTATTTTGTTTTAATATTATCTGAGAGCTTACTTGATCATGTGAGTAGGGCTGTGCGTTTTCGGATATGTTTGGAACCGGATACCCGACATCAGGAAACTTCGGATACCCGTTTTCATTTTTGTTGAAAACATGCCTCCGGTGGTGTACAAATACATGTACTGTAAATGGTAACAAATTGACTTTTATAATACAAAGGATACCATACTATCGATCTTTTCTTTATTGGAGTGTAATCTCTTGAATTTAAAGATAATTGTCTGTAACAGTGTAAACATTACATTGTTCAAGAGTCACAGATTTCTGTTCGCACCGCTCAAATGTTAAGTCCGAATTTTAAAAAGTCGTTTACGGGTAATTGGAACCGAAAAATGGAACCGGGTAATGACCGTTTCGGTCGGGTATCCGGATACCCGGATACCCGGCACAGCCCTACATGTGAGGTGGCCAAATGTACCAATCATCCTGAAAAAATATGTAAAAACATATGTGAATGCTTTTTCCTTTTTCTTAGGACTTAGACTACACATCCAGCTAAAACTTGAATCAAAGTAAGTATGCATACTCATAAAGCAGTTTTGCCAAATTAAAAATGCTGTACCTTCCCTTTCAAGGCACATAACTTGTATACATATGACATGTAAATTAAAAGTTCTTAATAATAATAATAACAATAATAATGTGTGGACTTATATAGCGCACATATCCACCAACTGAGTGGTGCTCAAGGTGCATTATATTATTACCCCTGCTCATAAGGCTCATAAATCATTCCTGAAACCATCTCAGCTCCCTGGGGAGTATACAGCTCAATTGCTGCCATTACAGCGCATATAGGGCTAATCAACCAACTCTGCCCTCACAGGTACCCATTTAACCCCTGGGTGGAGAGAAGCAATTACGGTGAAGTGTCTTGCTCAAGGACACAAGTGTCACGGCTGGGATTTGAACCCACATTGAGTCCGGTAAGCTAGACCGCTCAGCCACGACACTCCACTGGGGGTAGGGTAGTATGCAATGAAAATATTTGTACTTGAAACCATGAGGCCAACAAAATGTCTCCGGTTTGTGGTCATAGGTCGGTTTCAAAATCCATTTCCCATACACAAAGTATGGGGCTAAGAGAGGCTGCACAAATCAGGCAAGCATTCATACCCCTGTGTGAAATAGGCATTTAAAACACAGTACAGCAGAATTCAAATCGATCCAGCAATTTTAGCTGAAATTGGACATCGTTTCATAGCAAAAAAAAAAGAAAACTAAAAATGCCGACGCACTGGTCTGAGACTTTTTTTTTGCCTAAAGCACAAATGTGTATACATACAACATCATTTGGCTTCATATGAATTGCCAATTTGTGTGCCTTTTTAATACTTGTTGGGTGACGTGTGGCTTCTGCGCTGATAAATAATTTCTGTCATCTGCATACTTCACGAGAAAATTTGTAATTTCACAGAGGGATCAGATGCAACATCATAACTGGTTTATTCATACCTTTAAAGGGGCAATATCATCACGATCAACAGGGCATGGAATCGGAGTGCTAGTTTTAGATTAACTCAGTGGCTGAAAATAATACCCCACATGATAAGGTCATATTACCGTTGCTGCTGCATAAATGAGTCAGTAATTTTCAGTCACTGTGTTCATCTTAAACTTGGACAATGATTCCATGCCTTGTTGAAAGTCTGCTCTGTTTGTGACAATACTGCCCCTTTAATTCTTGGTATTTTCACAAGTAAACACTCTAAATATAATACATGGTAACAGGTATGTTTGGTTACTAATCAGTAACCTTATTACAATAACCACTGTTTTCAATTTACCCTAAATGACGCACCTAAGGATATATCATCAACTGGATAGTAACCTAAAAATGAAATTAGCAGTTTGGTGTTTCAGTTAAGGATTCTCTTGTAAAATGCGGAATTTCAATGCATGATCATACGCGTGGACATCTTGAGCGCCGTTTTTTGATATGCACAGAATTGTGGTCATCAAAACATTAATGTTGGTATAATCATGGAGGAAAAAATCTATTTTTTCCTCCATGGTATAATGACTCACCCCCAAACTGTTAAAGTTCATGGGGGCAGAGGAAATGTACCCAAAAAGAAATACAGTTGAATCATGTTTCATCTTATTCCAGATGGCTTGTAAAATTGTTTTTAATCTTGAAAATAAAAATATTGTTTTAGATTTTTAAAATAAAATGGTATAATTTGGAGAAACTCTCAAAACTTTTAATCAATATTCTTGAAAGACCAATAAAATGGAAGGTGGTTAAAATTTTTGCAAAAAGTACTTTAAAACTTTGAAATGTGTAAAAACTGCTGTTAACATTTTGTCAAATAAAAGAATTCTTTTCATAACCATATTAATGTTTCTCAATAATTTTCCACTACCGACGATGTAAACACCAACGAATTAAGTAGTCTTCGTTCTCTTTTTTTATAAGGAATGTGTCCATTTTAAGGATCATTATTTCTATAAAAAATCATTGCAAATGCAAAGCATTCGTATCTTTTGGTTTCCACCGAAAACAGCTCATTGACGGCATAGAACAATAAAATCACAGATGTTCGTGAAAAAAAAAATTGAGGTCATGTAAATCCCTTACTATTTGTATCTAGTAAAATCAGTGGTTAAACAACTTTGTCCACTTTCACAAGCACTAACTTTCCAGTAAATCATACAATTTCACTATGATTTTTATTTTTGTAACAAGCACGACTTAGATAAGTTTATGCAACCAGTAATACGCCATAGTTTTGTAAGTTTTCCGAGAAATGCTAAGCCAAAGGTAAGTGCGGCGAATTACGTACATGGACGATATAGACACTAAATAAAATTATAAAAATATTTCATATACTGGAGGTGTATTATCCAGCCACGAAGGAGGGCAATATCAGATATCATCCGGTTTTTTAAATATTAAAAAAAATTATTTTTATAACTTTATTTAACTTTGGATTTGTTAAATAAAAAATTGTCAAAATGTAACCGTTACTCGTTAGTGTTACACATATCCCAAGAATTCTTCAATAATTTCATGAAAGTGAATGATCCCATAATAGTACTAGAATTTTATGGCAAAGTTGTCAGCTTTTATTGTGCCATAAGTAATGTTAACTGTTGTTAGCAGATCAACAATTTAAAAACGTTTTAAAAAAATCGCTAACGTTAGGCCGCTAGGCTAGGGATACAGAGGGATGTCCTGTGTATTGGCCCTAACGAATAGAATGGGGCTAGCTAGGTTGCCCTCTTCACACGACTTCAGACTTTACCTTGCCAGTGCATAAACATTAAATCCAGGGGCGCAGAACGCAGAACACAGACATGACAGAGAGCGCGCGTCGCGTAAGCATAAAACATGTACGTACGTGTATGTATGTAGCGAAGTTATGTAATGTACGTAATCTTCACGTTACATTTGTAACCCTATATTTTATCGAAAATATGGGCGATTACAATTTTACATAAATTATTGAAATAAGCAATATGTTCTTTCCTTCAAATATAAATATGTGTTCGTAAGTCCCTTTAGATCTCGCAGAAACCCTGAAAATAATACCTCTTTTAAATAACTGTTCTTTTGACAGGCGAACGCCATGTTGGATTCTAACTGTATTCCAAAATTATGTTCTTATCGCAGAAACAAACTAACAGTATCATTAGTCGGTAATTTTATAAGTCTGATAAAATAAAATTAAGTCAAACTTAATTTTTATTTGAAGAATTCTTCCAATATTTATTTAATAAATTCTCAAACTTTGCATTCATTATTAAATATTACTGACCTAAGTACATGTAATTTACATATTTTTTTATTGCCTAGATGACATGTCTGGAGGTGAGAACGATGGAAAGAATGGTAGATTATAACAACAAATTTTGCAGGACCCATATCCGTGTTTTCCACCGAACTGCTCTGGGAGTTCTCTTGTAGCTTAAGGGAAGGGGGTAGACTTCCATTATTGAGGATCATGGTAAGATTTGTAATAAAACTAATGTGACGAATATGCTTACTATTTTCAAATGTTTGGAAATAATTGTACACATTCTCAGTCATGACCATTGACTGTGAACACGAATAATTTAGTTTCAGGGAATTATTATCGATATTAATATATGGTTGGCAGGTTGGGGTAAAAACAAAGGAGGGTAAAAAATATATGACATTAATGCATGTCGGGCATTTTGTGCAGCTACAGGGCTTTTAACAACACAGACATATAATTAATGCAAATGGTACTGCACTCAGGCTATGCCTATGTCTATGATACACTAACCTATACAGTACAATTGGCATTCTCAGTTCATGCAGAGATTACATGACAAACAGACCTGACAATCTATGCTTAAACATGCTTGCATATCTCCCAATAGGCTTGGGCATTTTTTTTGGGTAAAACTGAGTAGTCACGTTTTTTTTTGTTTAAACCGACAACGAACCAAGGGATTTTTACTAAACTGAAATACCGCCAAATTTGGTTTTCATAAAAAAAAAACACGGTTTTTATAAAATCATCCGTTTTTTAGCCCCAGAGCAGGGCAATTTATCCTGACAGTCGAGGCTTACTTTTACTGGTCCTCATTGTATCCTTGTTCTTTGGCGATGAATTGTTATTTAAAATTCTATTTTTAGCACCCATTTAGCCTGCAACATATTGCAGTTCAGCATAGTCAACGCATTATACAGTAGTTTACAGAGTGCCTATGTTAGTACAGTCAAGGTATAAAAATGAATATATGCAACATAACGAACATATTCTTGAGCAATTGAACAGCCAATAAGAACAATATAAAGTTGCTACTATGTAAATCTATCCAATCATGATGCGCACGGGCACGTGATCCTCAAACACTACCTGTGCACATTGCCCGCACTACTCGGCTGCACCATGGTAGGCAGATTCACGCAAACCACCGATGGTGGCGCTATTTTTCATATCCTTTTTTTCTGTCGAAGTTGTGACCCGCCGAACTTTCATGGTAAAATTCTAATATAAAGGGTAGTCTACGGATGTAGTCACTTCTAGTGTCGATAAATGGATACTACACATCGTGGTTATCTTAATTGATCAGTCCATGCCAATTGTAACGTTGGCACAAAAACAGTGCAACTTGCGCAAAATAGACTTTGTTAGTACTACAAGGATACATTGCAGGCAAATTCGGTCACAACTTTTCAAATGAAACTGGATCTTAAAAATTACCAAATATTTAAATCAACAAAAATTCGTAACTTTGCATAGGGTTAACCTATCATGACCATTGACCCCTCATTTTCTTTCTAATTTTTTGTTCTATCCAGTGATATGATATTTAAAAGCATTGAAGCAACTTCAAATTTTCATGAAACTGCCTAACCATGGTTACAGTATACGTGTATAAATGTACATAATAGTACATGTACATGTACTGTATACATGTAGTACAAGCATAATTGTGTACTGTGTGGTGTTTTGCGTTTTCATGGGGAATTCCCTTTCAAGTTTTTTTCGTGTTTATAAATCTTTATATGAGTTAAATTTCCCGATATTGCTAGTACATTTAAAAAGTAAGAAATTATGGCCCAGTGGAATAAGATTTGCAAAGACAAAGTAAAAATAACTAGGATTTAGTACAGTCTTTATGATTTTGACTAGCCTACTGGACAACTCTGAAAGGCGTTTTAACCCATCCGCCACCATTTTAACTGACATTTGGCTAGGCCAGCGGACTGCCGTTATATGTCGAACCCTGGTTTATGTTTCGTAACAAAAAATGTAGATTGTTTTTATTCGTACAAATTAATAAGCAACAGTGGAATAAATATAGTAAATAAAAATAGAAGATTTGTATTGCCCTCTGATTATACGGTGAAAAAACATCAGTAACATGTTACATAAAGACTTTTTAATTATTTTTCTTTGCTTCAAAAAATTTCACAGTAAAACCGAAAACCGTGTTTTTTCCCCAGTGGTAAACCGGCCAGCCAAAAATTGAAAACCGCCCAAGCCTACCTCCTACCTGACCCACAAATTGTGGGTCTAGCAAATCAAGCTCCAAACCCGCCAACCCACGAACGTGACTTAAAACCCACGAATAAACAAAAAAATGAGTGTAATTATTATTATTATTTTTTCTTTAACCCGCGTATCCCAAACTTTAACAAGTTGTCCGGGCAGATTGACTACGCGTCAAAAGTCCCTTTTAGTACATAGCACGTGTCCAGAAAACTTACTGAATATAACTAGTCTTCTCAATAAACAAAATGCAAAATGCCCACAAAATTTCACATTTTCTGGTGAATACATGTCTTCCAATTCTTGAATATATGAATATACATTTATTGTTAATTATTTTATATTTTGTTTTGACATTGAGTAAACTGGTAACATTTCACGGGCATCTTGGGATGTAAGATATTCTGATATTATTGTGCAGAAATCCATGGCTGTTAAATGTATATCAGTAGTCCGGTACAGCAATAGTGAGACTTGTGTCCAATATAGACTGGTGCCAATCACAATATAATCTTTTGCATTTGGTTATTTTATTTGATGGTCATGTTACAACCAGTCAAATATTGAAATAGTGTAATTACTCAGAAGTTTTGTTTTGGCTTCATTTTTTTCCAGACATGAAAGATTGGCTGTAATATTTGGTGCTTCAAATATGCAAATATTGAAGAATGCATGCATGCATGCATCAAAAGAAATCAAGTCAACAAACTAGTGTGGTATCTTCAATAGTGAGTGTCTGGTACATCAAGTTACAGTTGCAGTCCTGTTGCTGAGCACCATTGTACAACGTCCACACATCAAACACCTGAACAACCTCAAATGAGTGCAGCAAATCGCAAGAATGTTCCCGGTTACCAACGAGGGGAAACAGGAATGAACCCAGAAGGGCAGAGCTATGTGAATGAGGCAATGGCTGCAGGAAACCATGGACTTGGCTACACCACTGTGCCTATGGGGTGGAATCGTACCATTTGGGGAGATGGTTCAGTTGTGTATGTTAGGTAAGAAAGTTGTGTATCATGCCTAACCCTAATCATGTTGAATGCAACAGAACGCAACAAGTGTAAAAATCTGTTGGAACTTATTGGAGTGCCATGGTCGAGTGGTTTAGTGCATCGGATTTTTGTTCTGATGGCTGAGTCATCAGAATGTGGGTTCGAATCCCAGCCGCGACCGTGGTGCTTGTGTCCTTGAGCAAGACACTTTACCATAATTGCTTCTCTCCACCCAGGGGTAAATGGGTACATATGAGGGCAGAGTTGGTTGTTGTGTTTGATTCGCCCAATATGCGCTGTAATGGCAGCAATTGAGCTGTATACTCCCCAGGGAGCTGAGATGGTTTCAGGAATGATTTATGAGCCTGATGAGCAGGGCTAATAATATAATGCGCCTTGAGCACCAGTTTGGTGGATAAGTGTGCTATATAAGTAGGCATGTCAAACACACACACAGCACAGCCTGTCGTGTACATGTGCCTAGTAAAAACACTTGATATTAAAAAATTGCCAACTTTTAACATGTTGTTACGATGTGAAATATCAATAAAATGAAGAAATAAACACCAGTATAGTGATGTGTGTTGTTTTATTATTCCATCATGTGTTTTGGGGGTTGATTGGGTCTGAAAATCTTGTATTAAACACCATTTGAAAAAACCTTCGATCGACCGTGATTCGCGGAAGCGCTGTTTACCGTTATGGGACTTCAGCACTGAGCGCTTTTGATCCCCCCTATGCCCTCGCAAAATGGTAGATTCCGATGGGTTCCTGTTAACGCTAGCCATCAAGATTCTAAAAATAGACTCGGAAAAACCCATGCTTTCAGGGCATGGTCGGAGATTTTTCAAAATGGCGTCACGGAGTGGCAAACGGCGATTTGTTAAGGAATTTATCTTTTCCCAAAAATACCTCGAAATATAAAATTTCCAAATGATTATAGTAAAGAAGAGAAGTTTAGCTCCATTTTGATATATAGCTTGTAAAGAAATTCAATGAGGAACGCCACTAAATCAAAGGCCAAACATGGGAATGCGTGATTTTTTCAGTTTCGAAATCACTGACCACACGATAACGCAGTCGACGCGTGTCGGGTTGGAGCAGCGATGAACTTGAGCTTCTGCTCTCAGAATATCGACTTCCATGTTATTTTTTCGTTTTTAAGTGTGCAGTTACTTGCAATCTTGTAAAATATATCCTAGTTCAACACAGAAAATAAGATTAAACGAGGAAAAAAAATCAGAAAATGTTGTTTTTCATACTGCATGGGGTCATGCACAATAAACTAAACGGCAATGTAATGAGTCACGTGATATATTGTAACTACAAACGCAATGCATACGCCACTGTCATTGATTTGTCGGCTGTTCTATCCTGTAGTGTTACTCCCGTAAGTTTGATTTTTATACCGGTTATTAAAATTAGATTTTAATTAGGCAGAATTTTTCATCATATTTTTTATTTTCAACAGATCACTGGCAATGAGTTCCCAACTTAGCTTTTAGTACAAACAATACTTGTGCCAAATTTCAGGCTTGTCACATGAACCGTTCTCAAGTTAGAGCATTTATGCATATTAATTAGCTGGACTTAGTAATTATTCACGAAATCCATCTTGTCCCGTGATGGGACCACAGCATAATGGACCATCTTTAACGAGCCCTATGTCCACAACTAAAAAGAAATGTGGCATTATTTTTTGGGTTTGATTAATTTCCCTACCCAAATATTGGTAAAATTTAAAAATTGACTGACCAAATCTGCTAATTGATGTTGAAATATAAAAGTAAAAACTTAAAATATTCAAATTTCCTCTTTTTTTTACCAAAATGGCTGAAATCGCTATTTAATTTTGACCTCATTAATTTGCCATAACTCAAGAACGGTAATGTCCGATTATTATTTTTTTTTCAGATTTGTGTTTCTTTCATCAAGCCCTTCATGTTAAGATCCATTTGAAATGATTTACGCACAATATTAAAAATTGTGTGACCTGCCTAATATAAGTCCACATTATTATTATTATTATTATTATTATTATTATTATTATTATTATTGTTATTGTTATTGTTATTGTTATTGTTATTGTTATTGTTATAAGTTTTGAGGCTTTGCATGGTGGAATATCGATATCGTTTCGGTTTGCGGTAACACCATGTGTTTATCTCAACTAACGTGAGTTTAACGAAGGTTGAGATACGAGTTGTGCGATACGGTTCTTTTCAGAACCTGTATCTCAGCTTCACGTTAGTTGAGATAAACACATGGTGTTACCGCAAACCGAAACGATATTGTTATTGTTATTGTTATTATTGTTATTGTTATTGTTATTATTATTATTATTATTATTGACAACAAAATGTCTTTTGTACCTGCTGATGCATCATGTTGCACCATGTTGCACTCAGCAGGATTCACACTTGGACAACTGATAGATGTTGTTGCATTGAGCATTGGGTGTCTAGCCAGTTATTGAAGGGGGTTAGGGTATTGAAGGGGGTTAGGGTTAGGGTTAGGGTAGCTTCACAATTGGACATTGAGCATTGAGCATTGAGTATTGGGTGTCTAGCCAGTTATTGAAGGGGGTTAGGGTATTGAAGGGGGTTAGGGTTAGGGTTAGGGTAGCTTCACACTTGGACAACTGATAGATGTTGTTGCATTGAGCAGGGTGTCTAGCCAGTTATTGAGTCGATAATCATCGGCCATGATATTTCCGATATACGATATTATCGTCTCATTTCACAGATTTTTTCCATACATGACGAAAGTGTGCGTAGTGTACATTAAATGAAATTGGACATGGAAATATGAACTACTCTTACAGCCAAGTACTACAGAGAAGTTGCATAGATAATAAACAGTGCTGAAAATGGTCAAAATTTGAAATGAATTACTTCAAAATGAGCCATGCCTATGGGCCAGTGAACAGGCCGTTGAAGACAAGAATATTAGATAATGGAGGAATATAGGATTAGACTGAAGAGAAATTTACATGTATGCACTTAGCTTTAATTTCTTTAACCTTCCTTACACATACAGTGTAGAGGCCACTGTAAACCACTAAATGTCCAATGTGTTGTGCACACATTGTGCATATAAGCCACACTGACCCTTTGAAATAATCTCCAATGTACATACATGCATACAAAGACACATGTATACCACAGTTGACCTTATTTTCAGCAGGTTATACTGTAAATAAACCCCCAATAATAAATCACCATCAGCCACTGAGACCAATAAACCATACCAAGCCTCCATCATCCATTGGGATTTTCAGCAGTTATTTTGTAAACACAGACTCTCCATAGTAACCTACCACCAGCCACTGAGTCTGGAACAAAGTAATATGCCTTGCAATATGTCAATCACAAACCACTAAAACCAACAGACATATGAGGCATTATGTTACTATGCAGTATAGCTATGAGGAGCCACTGCCTACCATAGCAATGGCTTGGAGTGGCCTGAATGGGTTGTTTCAAAAATGTCACTGATTGTAATAATAATAATAATAATGTATAGATTTATATAGCGCACGTATCCACCAACTAAGTGGCGCTCAAGGCGCATTATATTATTATCCCTGCTCATAAGGCTCATAAGGCTCATAAATCATTCCTGAAACCATCTCAGCTCCCTGGGGAGTATACAGCTCAATTGCTGCCATTTCTAGCGCATAGAGAGCAAACCATCTCTGCCTTCACAGGTACCCATTTAACCCCTGGGTGGAGAGAAGCAATTATGGTTAAGTGTCTTGCTCAAGGACACAGGTGTCACGGCCGGGGCTCGAACCCACACTCTGCTGCTGGCAACACCAGAACTTGAGTTCAGTGCGCTAGACCACCGCCACGACAATCCACTTTTCGTGCATTATACAACACACGGGACCTACGGCTTTACGTCCCATCCGAAGGACGAAGCAATTATGGTTAAGTACCTTGCTCAAGGATACAAGTGTCACGACCGGGGCTCGAACCCACACCCTGCTGCTGGCAACACCAGAACTTGAGTTCGGTGCGCTAGAGGGTTAAAGAGCTTAATTATAAGAAACATAAATCAGTTTGCATATATATTAACTCTCCTATAAAAATTTCAGTTTTGGGCCTAGAAACTGCACCTTTCAAAACCTGTCAGCCTGAGGGTTTTGAAAGGTTATGTACATGTACATGTAGTTGCTTCACTATGCACTAACACTGGCAGGTTTTGAAAGGTGGGTGTACATGTAGATATACTACCATATGTACTATACATAGTTTGTGTACATAACTGTTTACTGTTAGTCACTGCACATTTCAAATCCCTTTGGCAAGTAATAGACTGATAGATGTGTATATCTTAGGGATTACTGTTTATGTACAGGGTAGCTCAGGCACCTTCTGAAAGGTTTTGACAGTTGGATGAACTTTATTGAGGATTACTTAGCTTTACTTTAAGACTTAGTGCCAATACCTTTCAAAACCTTCCAATATGTTTTGCCATGTACATGTAGGTGTACTTGCCACAGACTTAGCTTACTTTATGACTTAGTATCAGCACCTTTCAAAACCCTCAAAACCCTCCAAAGGGTTTTGGCATGTACATGTAGATGTACTTACTATACAAGTGTTATGACATGCATTGGCAGGTTAATGCTGTGGGCCGTATGCTTATTACACAGTGCAAATTTGGCAGGTTTTGGCATGTACAGTAACAGGAGGGTTACATGTATGTAAATGTTTCAAGTACAAATACGAGGCTTGCCATGCTGTCTTTTTTAAACTTTTTTTTTATATGCACGTACAGTATTGTGGACGTACATGTGCGACCACATGTGTACAAAGCTTGCTAAAAGCTAGTTTGTAGTGTGGTAGCGGATAAATGTGGAGTGTCGTGGCCGAGCGGTCTAGCTTACCGGACTCAAGTTCTGGTGTTAGCAGCAGAATGTGGGTTCGAATCCCGGCCGTGACACTTGTGTCCTTGAGCAAGACACTTAACCATAATTGCTTCTCTCCACCCAGGGGTTAAATGGGTACCTGTGAGGGCAGAGTTGGTTGATTAGCCCTATATGCGCTGTAATGGCAGCAATTGAGCTGTATGACATAAAACACAATAAAGGGGGCCACTTTCCTACCGTCACGTTAGCAGTTTTCCTAATGGTTGTAATTTTTTTTTTAATATCTGAAACCACCAAAAAAGAATTTCAACATTTGAATAGACATGCATGCTTATCCTAAAAATAATTTGAGTTGATTACTACTATTATTTTTTTAATTACCCTAAAATTTCCATCAACAAATGGACGGAAAAGTGAGGTAACTTTTTCTGTCCAATTTTTATGGAAATTTGAGGGTAAAAAAATAAATAAAAAAATAAAAAAATCAAATAAATCAACTCAAATTAGTTCTAGTATAAGCCTGCATGTCCATTCACATGTTGAAACACTTTTTGGTCGGTTTCAGGTACTTAAAAATAAATAACAACCATTGGAAAAACTGCTAACGTGACGGATGCAAAGTGGCCCCCTTTATTGTGTTTTATGTCGTATACTCCCCATGGAGCTGAGATGGTTTCAGGAATGATTTATGAGCCTTATGAGCCTCATGAGCAGGGGTAATAATATAATGCACCTTGAGCACCGCTCAGTTGGTGGATACGTGCGCTATATAAGTCCACACATTATTATTATTATTATGTTGCCCAATAATGTACACATGTGTATCATGGACAGGGACAGAAAGCCAGATCTCATTTTCCCAGGCTAGCTGCTTTATTTATTTCATTATTTTTATCTATTTATCTATTTGTTTGGTGCTGTTTCAGCAATTCTTGGCCAACTTTTTGATTGACCCTTCATAATGTAGCCCATGCCCTTTCAAATGATGCCATTTTTATAATGGTATGGTCCTGGGAACCTGTGCAGCGGCGCATTTAGCCCATCACAGTGCCGTAACTTTGTTAATATTACCATGTTGTAATGACCTGAAATTTTCACACATTGGAGATAATTTATCACATAACAATTTCCTTAAACATAGTCTAGCGATATTTTAAGTAAAAAGGGCAATATATATATAGTGAACAATTTCCCCTGTATCATGTCACAAAATGTGATACAGAATTTAAAAATGTACATCGCAGATTTTACAATACAAATTGTGATAGATTTTTTCACCATTGTGGTTTAATAACGAACATTTTTGAAATGTCTGATCATCTTGTGAATATTCATAAACCTTTCGCGGAATATTTACTGTCCCCAAAGCTCAGGTAACTTATCCGACCAAAGAATACCAAGGGTTCCGACCGGGACGCGTATCCAGACCACGCCGGGGGTACATCCACCCGACGTACAGTGTCAACGATGACTTGATGGTGTTGATGCAACGGTGAACATGCACACCAGTGTGGTTTTACCTGTGTACACGCTGTGCATGCAACTTATTTTCCAACAATCCGTAGGGATTTTCACCACAATGCCCTAAATTCTACATGCATTCAACTTTTTTTTGCTGACAAAAGACGGACGAAAACTCCAAAAGCATGCATCACCCGCTCAGTTTATTAGCTTCGCACACATTTATTATTATTTTTCTTCTCCTGAGTCAAGGAGTTGGAACAATTGAGCAATTACGCCACCCCTTACACATGCAGTACAAGCTCTGCAAGCTGTACCATGGTCAGTTCACACGTGTTTTCATACGATCATTATGGCAGTATAGTGGGCAGTACATGTATATGTACTGTACTGTGGCCATATTGAAAGTGCATCTAGGAACTCTAGAAACGTCCTTCGTTTTATAACATTTAACCAAATTATGTGGTGGTGAGTTTTAGAATCACTTCGGCACACAATATGATCGCCCTTTCAACCACGGTGAGCCACTCATTTAATAATTGATCAAGCTTCATCATACCACAAAGTACACTCGAAATTCACTTTGTAAAGCACCTGTACACGTCACAGTCAGTAATTTAATCTGTTTTAGCGAAAAATGGATGTAGGACTAACTTTCATGAATGATTGCAATTTTGCCAAAATAATATAGAAATTGGCCTGAAAGAAAGATACCCTTGAAGTTCTTTTGGCCCAATTTTTGGACGCTAAAGGTGATTATTTCTGGTAAAATATGGACACTGTATGTTGAACTAAACAGCAGTAAAGCCTTGAAAAACAACACCTGAACCTGTGCACACTGCGATATTTTTGGAATATCGTTAATATAATGATATAAATTTCAACACTTTAGCCAATCATTATTTTAATACTGTATCATTACGATATTAATTTTTTATTTTTTTTATTTTTTATTTTTTTATTTTTTTTAATGCAATTCGCCCCACACAAGGCCAATGGCCACTCCAAGGTGGGAGCTACTCAGTCATTAAGTTGAACTACAATGACTCCACACTGAAGAAACCAGCCCCTCACACCAAAACAAGACAAGTTAATAACCAGCCTCTTCACAGTGCGAATAGGACTGGGAGGGGTAACTAGTCCAGAACAAGGCAGTTGTTAAACTGCCTCTGCCCCTATAAGCAATTATGGTTAAGTGTCTTGCTCAAGGACACAAGTGTCACGGCCGGGATTCGAACCCACATTCTGCTGCTAACACCAGAACTTGAGTCCGGTAAGGGGCAATTCCACGCGAAAGTTGACATGACCCAAAAAATTTCAAATAGAACTTTTTGAACTTTTTTCACTTTTGCAGGTGAGATTGATACCTAAACCTTATGAAAATGCATTGATATCACCAACATTTGTTCATTTTCATTTTTTCCCGCACATTTGAATATGTACGCTTAATAAAACGTCAACTTTTCAAAAAAAATTGTAAAAATAGGAATATTTTTCTATTTTCTCATTATTTATCAAAGCCAACATTTAAAATAAATTTATTATATGCAAAATAGTACTTAGGATACCTTCTCTAAGAAATTGGAAAAATTATTGTGATTTCTATTTGCATATGTACGCTGCACATGAATGTATTTTACGTTGTTTTTTTCCACGGCACCATGTAACGTCCGTAACATTTTGGTCATCTTTTTCCTCTAAAATAATATCCAATGAAGATTTTTTTGTTACTCTACATATTTAAAGCTAGTTTTTGACGGGTAACTTTATCCAGTACGAAACTTGAAAATCCAATAATTAGAACTAGGCTAACGAGTGTTACGGACGTTACGGAATTTTGTTACGGACGTTACACATTTTACAATGCACAAGTACATGGTAATAAATATACGCACCCCTATTTTAAAAGTGAAAAGACCCTGATGCACATAGAACTAGGTCATTTGAGTATAAATTGTATCAATTTTATGCCTTGGTGGGAATGTTAGGGACTCAGAAAAGGGTAGTTTCAGGTAGGTTTGACTACAGCTGAAAATTTAAGATTTTACATTTTTTTTTAAATTTAGTCATCCATAAATAACCAACTAAGATGATTTGACACCCTCCTATGCCCACCTGGGTGGACCCCAATAAATAAATTCCAATAGTAAACAGTGCTAAATACAAAATATTCAAAAATCATTAACACAATAGTCCTACAGTTTTTAAAACCAAAAGAAAAAAAATTATTTTGTTTATTTTTATTTTTATTACCTTTTATTTTCTTCTCAAAGTTTATTGTGGATAGTCCATGTTTCCATCGAGTTATTCTCATTCCAATGTACTTGATGGTTCTAGCTTGCCAGAGTTCAGCCCCGCCAGCCCCGCACCCAAAATTGTTATAATGGGAAGCAGAATTTATTTTGACTTTGACGTCAGCAAGGCTGAAATGATTTTTAATCATTCTTGAAGTTTGCCAATCAATTACCTGGAATTTTAAAATTCCCTTTTTGGCAACAATGTCTCTTCATAGACATTCAGGCCCAATTCTACATTTGTTTTTTGACGATTGTTCAGTGTTTATAAGAAAGAGTTTTTAAAGTGTACCCTGATTGATGTTATTGTTATTAATGCCATTAATGCAGGCATGATATTCTTCCTATTTGAATGTGATTCCCAATTTTTTGCCTAAGAAAATCAGTAAGATTTTTATTAAATAGCCTCAAAAAGCCTTTCAAAGCATAAACCATATATAGGCTAATGGCCCTTGTACTGAGGTCAGTAAGATTCCCCTATGCTTTTTTTTTTCAAGGGTCAAATATCATTTCTGATTATAATGTTCACATGTTTGTAGGCTGGTCTTATATATTAAAAAGATGAAAAAGAAATTTAGAGCTGAGAAAATCATGATTCTTAACTTTCTGCCCACGTTATTTCACATCCGTAACGTCCGTAACGGCAAAAACTTCATGTTTCTCCATTATCAGAATGACTTTTTCTAAATTGTCAATTATGTTTGTATAAAGGGAAGTTATATCTACTACTACATAGTTATTTCAAAGAGCTCTGACCAAAAACTTCACAGAGTTTTACCAATATGTCACCGAGGTTGAAAAGCCTTGTCAGAACATGTAACGTCCGTAACGCTCGTTTGCAGTGGTTATATCTAATAAATAAACCAAGCTAAGTACAATTTCACTATGTCATGTTATGCACTAGGGTCTAAAGTAATAATGTGCAGAATAATTAAAATCTGCTTTGACTGCAAGTATGTTACTTTGTTTTCTAAAAATTGCTAGTCACCTCTGTATGTAACGTCCGTAACGGTGGAATTGCCCTAAGCTAGACCCCTCGGCCACGACACTCCACAAAATCGTCCAGGCCTGTACTCTTTTTAATGTCATATTAAAGAGAAAGTTTGTCCAATAGATATCTCATTATAACTGCACGTGTTTGGATCTTTATAATGCAAGCCTTAAAAATGTTTGTCAACCTGCATTTGAATCTATAGGTCCCTAAGTGAAGTTTCTTGATCAATTCTACTTTCTGTCTAGAAGATCTAAACAGAAACTTTTGTTACAATACATTTATTGGATTTTAGAAATTTTGACACTAGCCCAAACCTTCCCAAATCCTCCTTACTAAAGTGAAGGATTTTGAAGGATTGAGGTTACATGCTACATGCTCTTTGCTAAAGTGAAGGATTTTGGAGGATTGAGGTTATTAGGCATACATGTACTTGCCTTTCCATGGTACATGTACATCCATGTTTGTTGTAGTGATTGCAAGGTCAGTGCTTGGGTCAGTGGACACTGTTTATTGTTCCATGCATGCAGGGAGGGTCCCTGGCCATGTACATGTACATGTACATGTACATGTATCATGTGTGCATACATGTCATGTGCTTGCTTTACTACTGAAGGATTTTGGAGGATTCAGGTTATGTGTAAGCAAATGGTCCTAGGGAGTTAGGAAGGTTTCGGGTTATGTGTAAGCAAATGGGCCTCGGGAGTTAGGAAGGATTCAGGTTATGTGTAATAGGCTTGGGCAGTTCCACAATTTCTGGAACCGGTTCGTTTAAAAAAAAAGACTCGGTTCCGAGTCGGAACCGGTTCCAAGAGATTCAAAGAAAAACATAAGGATTACAGAAAATAATAAAACATACGGTCTATTCAAACTTCATTGTGTCCCTGATACGAAACGAAGGAGTTTCAATTTTCAATCGCAAATGTTGTTTAATTTAAAATATGTAACTTCAGAAACTTTAAAGAAACTTTTTGGAAACGTTAAGCTAAGTTGGAGATTTGTTTCCATTATCCTTCCGTTAGCAAACGTTACAAGCCGTGCTAGTACGTTGGTGCAATCATGGAGGAAGAAAACAGAAGGAGTCACAACGAAGGCATATCAAAGGTTCAATGTCTTTTGCCGCGGTCGTAAAATTTCTAAGCCAGCGCTAATCGTTTAATCCGATTATCGAGGAGAACTACAGCCAGGCTTTCTTTGCACATGCGCATTGCTGACGCGTTGTCCTATTGCACTACACGGAAGGCTGGCTCCCGATCCAACTCGACCTACGAATCCAACACTGCAATATCTTCATTGCACAGCATCGCACAAATATGAGGATTGAAATGATAAAAAGCTAAACAACACGTCTTTGAATTTGACAATTTGTTGGCTTCCGGAGATCACCGGAAATATCCTTAAAATAAGTTGCTAAAAAGACACTTTATTGTAACATCTGAATGTTATATTTACCGTAAGTCAGCTCGGATTCGCCAAATTCGACGATCAAAACACCAAAATACTCGGTGGAAAATCGCTATTGAAGACAATGAACTGCGCAATATAAAAAGCCCGCGAAAAGTAGTGCGCTTGTAATGCTTTGTGTTTATTCGTTTGCTACAGATTTCTACCCTCCAATTATGTATGCTGGTCGCGAGCAGGCCGAGCGGCAAAAGACATTGTACACAAGGGGATTATCGCGGTCGTAAAACTGGTAAGCGTAGCGGGCGGCCGTAACGTATTTTCAATGGGCCACTCCGAAGTGCTAATTGGTTATGAGATACATGTAAGAGGCTGTAGTTCTCCTCGATAATCGGATTAAACGATTAGCGCTGGCTTAGAAATGTTACGACTGCGGCAAAAGACATTGAACCTTTGATATGCCTTCGTTGTGACTCCTTCTGTTTTCTTCCTCCATGGTGCAATTAAGCAATTGTACCACCCCCTATACTCAAGGTACTACATGTAGGTACTACTGTCCATGCCATATTGAAAGTACATAAAGAACACTAGCAACATGACTATTAACTTTGTCACAAGTTTATCCATATTACGGGGCCACCTTGATCAGTCCACTTCTCAAGACACATGCTGTCAACATTTTTAACAACATCTCCATAACCAAAGTATCCATGTTATGGGGCCAATTTATAAACAACTCAGTGACACACAATCACACTACTGATGCACAGACATTGCGGTTTGCATCAGTTGTGTGTGTGGCGCCTTCACAAGTTTGCTGCAGTCTAGAGTTACATTTTGTCGGTCACTCATCAAAGAGAATCGGGTATTTTAACTGGAGCCGGTTCTCGGCTCTAGAGTTGGAGCTCAAACAACCGGGTATTTCAATTGGAACCGGGTTGGTCCTCAGAGTCGGGTATTTTACTAGAGCCGCGGCTCTGGGAACCGGGTATTTGAAGGACTCGGTTCCGGAACCGACTTTTGCGGGTACCCGGTTGTTTAAAAGAGTGGAACCGCGGTTCCGATTCTCAATTTTGAATCGGGTAGAACCGACACTATGAACATCTCCTCCGTGAATGCACCGTTAAAGCTCGGTGAATTGCACTTTTTCCGTGAATTTCACGGCGCTCGTTCCCATTTCACCGTGTGGTCACGGTGTGAGAGCACCGTGACTGCAAGGTGAAACCACCGTTAAACAAATCTTTTGTTTGGTCCTCGGTGAAAGCTGGGTGAAAACGCGGTGAACCTCGAAAGCTCAGTTGAGGCCGGCTCATTAACTACATCAAAGGAAGTTATCCTCTTGCCCATTGTTGACGCTTTTGTGCATGTGATAATCCCTCTTGGATGGAAGGTAAACACACTAAACATAACGGTACTGTTGGTATTTGGGCAAGGTTGGGTTCTGTATTTGGTCGAGTTATAGGTTGCTTGAAAAATTCTGCTACGACTTGACGGCAGGTTACATTTCGGCATTGCAATTTATGCGTGTGCTGATCGTTTACTTGCAACCCATACAGGGCCCCAGTGCTTTTTGTTTGGCTTTCTTTAGCAGTAGAGGAAAATACAGTAGGCCTTCGATGTCCGTTAACAATAAATGTAACTGTGAAATGATTAAATTCGCTGCCAAGGCTCATAGAAAACACAATTCTGGCAGCTACAACAATCCTCTTTAACCCCGGCAGGACTTTGGTCAAGGGCGGTCTGCTTATTGTATGTTTGCTAATTTATTTATGTTATTGTTTATGAACCGGTGAGGTTTATAGTTTTGCGATATGACTCGATTAACGAACGTCCGTTTTATTCACGTATCGCACCCGTGACTTGTATAGTGTGAGAGCCCGCGAAACCGTTGTTGCAATCATTCACGGTGACCTCTAGTGCACGCTTCAAAATGCATGCACGCCGGATTACCAGGGCGACCATGTGCTCGCAGCCGGGAACCCGTAACAACACACTTGCTTACCACACGCAGTCCTCATTTCCAGGATCGTGTAAACATTACCAACGTCAAGTGTCATTATCTGGGTTCCTTCCTCCATGATTCATGTGTTTCTACTTTTTCCGTGCTATGATGTACTTTATGCTTTACAAGGAATCGAATTGTTTTTATTCAAAGCAAATGGATTAATAAAATGATACTTGGCTTGTCACTTGAAATAATTTATTTGGCAATAGGCCTATGTATTTGTTTAATCCAGCATTGGTGTGCAGGAATAGTAATGCAATAATGTGTAATGCAATGGGCGATGGTCAACCTGGGATTTTTAGAACTGAAAGTTAACCCATAAACTTTAATATAAACAGGAAACTGAACATCAACAAGTTACCCTAAATATAAAGCTTTTAGGCCTAGTCATGCACACGTATCAAAACGATGCGCTAAATAGTGTTTAAAGTTTATATTGATGATTTATATGTACGAAGTTTTAATACCTTGACGGTTGTGCCTACACTTGTCATTGATAACAGATCGAATCATTACAAACGGCTTTAATTTGTTCTTCTCCATGGAACTGTCGCTCTACAACATCTTACAATAATAAAACTAATTTTCTGTCTAATCTGTCTTTCGTTATTTTTCCTCCTTACTCAAAACATAGTGCCATCAAAATTAGAGTTTTTCGTTACATGAGATGAGAAAAAGGGACATCAAACCTCATTGATTGTTGATTATATCAATAAAATAATAATCATGAAGTTAAATTATCAAAACCGTAAGAAGATGATAGTCCATAATAAATTGGTTTCACACACAGCAGCTGCTTCCATGAGGTCATGTCCCCTGACGTGCTGATACAATTACGTGGGTAGTACACTTGGAAGGAGCCAGGCTGAAGTGCGCCCTCTTCGCTCAAGAATTGTTTTCTTTAAAAAAATGTTTTCATTCCCAACAATTCACAACGATTAAACTTCACAAAATTGTGTTATGATAGCTGAGTTCAAAATCGAATCATGTCTTGAATTTTCAATAACATACATGAAGTCCGCTAAGAATAATGAGCAAATTTGTTGACAAATTTGAGACTGCCCAATATTGATCAGTGAACTTCCATAAACAGAGATTGCCCGCGACAATGTTGATCAGTGAACTTCATAAACAGAGATTCTCATGATGGGTTGAAGATTTCTTTCTTAGAAATCCTTGCCAAAAAATCACAACGCTTTTATTAAACGTCACCAAAATTGTCTCATGATATCGGACCATAAGTTCGAATCATGTCGTGAATTTTCAATGACCTACATGAAGCCGCTAAAAAATAATGAGCAAATTTGTTGACAAATTTAAGACTTCACTTTGCACAAGTACGACTGACTTCCACTGTAGAGATTTTTAAGAATCCCTTGCAAAAAAATCACAATGCTTGTATTAAACTTTACCAAAATTATGTCATGACATTGGATCATAAGATCGAATCATGTCTTGAATTTTCAATAACAAACATGAAGCCGCTAAGAAATAATGAGCAAATTTGTTAACAAACCACTTTTGTGCCACTGTGTAACAAAACGTCTAATCTGCCTTTTTCGTCGAGCAGAAAAGTAGCAAAAATTTACCGTGCTTGTCTTGAAACCGAAAAGCAAAAAGGCAGAAAGCTGAACTTGTTTAAAGACAAAGAAAAGCGGAAAAAGGCACTTGCAACAACGTTCAATCTGCATTTTCAATATTTACATGTAGAAAGCTGAAAAGCAGATATCCACTTTTCGACCTCCACAGTTGGCACCATTCTTGGATTTAAATTTTTGCGGCCATCTTGGAAAATAAATAAAACGGCCTGCATCCTCTTTCTTGTGGAGTGTCGTGGCCGAGCGATCTAGCTTACCGGACTCAAGTTCTGGTGTTAGCAGCAGAATGTGGGTTCGAATCCTGGCCGTGACACAAACAGCCTTGAAATCAAGTCTATGATTTTATGCGTCGGTGGTGTCCGATCGCAGTCTTCATATCAAATACTACTACATTATTCACCGGGTACCAACCAAAAATCCTTGTCACATGGCGAGATCCGGCTCACAGCTGGATGAGTTGTCTAATACATGTACATGTACATTGGTTTTGTCATTTATATATTTTTTATTTCGGTCTGGTCAAGCAAGAATGCTAGAAAAAAATGAGTAGGCATACATAGTGTGTTTTTTCTTCAGTTTAAGATTGAAAAAGTATAAATAAACGTTGTGTTTTGTTGTTGCTAGGAACAAAATCTGTCTTTCGTCCAAATTTTTTTATGGTAAAGGTGGTGCCCTTATCATAGACATCCCAAGCTTCTTTGTAGCTTTTGAAATCCCCATCATTGTGTACCGTATTCGCAGGTTACAGAGAGCTTTACTTTGTACATGTGTACTTAAAAGCTTGCAAATCAGCTGCAGTCGTGTGATATTTTCCAATTTTTTACTGTACATGTATATACATTTGTATACATGTATCAAATTGAAAAAAATCACGGGCCTACTGATTTGGAAGTTGTTTACAAAGTAAAACTCTGTTAAGCTGTAAACTATACAAACTCACTGAAGTGATACACAAAGCGTTACAAGCTCTATAATCCGTGTTATATAGGCCGGCGAATTCCCTATGCCTGCGTGCGCATAACAAGATTTAGTTGGTACCTTGATTTCCAAAATGCCGCGCCAAAAAAATTGAAAGGGAACTGATGAGAAATCACTTTGATTGATAATACATTTATTTCAATGCTGTCCTTGGAAATAGAAATATATGTTGCTTGTACAGTAATAGGTTGAAATACAGTATTACAGGTACATTGAATATATATGAAATTATTATACAAAGGACAACATTTAGGTTTGGGTGAAGCAAAAATGCTTTTGTGCCCTAACCTATAGGGACAGACCAGGAGACAAACAGGACAAAGGACTACAAAAACATACGAGTGTCCATGCAGGTGCTAAGACATAAACAATACGAAATAAATTAAAAGTTGGAAGTTATGAATATGCATCAAGAAGTTGTTTTTTTAGTTTTTTGACAAATATAGCCTGAGAGGGTGACGTTTTTATAGATTCACTAAGACTGTTCCAGTAATTAACACCACGCTGAATAAGACTCTTTTTAAACAATGAGGTTCGACTGTAACAGACATGGATATTTTTTTTGGAAGCACTTCGAGTATTGTATGAATGTATATTTGAGGTTAACGTAAAACATGAGCTAAAACAACCAGGTAATGCATTGTTCATGTATTTAATACATAAATTTTCCTAAATTTAAGTAGTAAAGGTCTTTAAATCGTAACAGTTTTAGATTTGCAAATAAGTTAGCAGTATGATCACGGTGACCAGCATTGGAAATAATGCGAACAGCTCGCTTTTGCAACAAAAGAAGTCTGTCACAATTTACTGACGAATTACCCCAGGTTAGAACTGAATAATTTAAATACGGGAGAACAAAAGAATTATAAAGAATAACTAAAATTTCGCTTGGGATGAAGCATTTTAAACGATTCATTATACCAATATTTTTTGATATTTTGTTTGAGACATCACTAATGTGACTCTTCCAAGTAAGATTTTCATCAATTTTTACACCTAGAAATTTGGTAATCGTTACACGATTTAAATTTACACCATTCAAAACTAGTGGAACAGATTGGGTATATTTCTGTTGTCTCGAACAAAATATCATATAGTTTGATTTAAGTAAATTAATACACAATTTGTTTGCTATAAGCCATGTACTTATTTTTTCAAGTTCTATATTAAAAATCCGAATAGCTGTATCCACATTGTTATGGCTATACACCAAACTTGTGTCATCTGCAAATAAGCAGAAGGATATGATATCAGATGTATACGAAATGTCATTAATATAAATAATGAATAGTAGATCGAGGACCTAATATAGAACCCTGTGGAACTCCACAACATATACATGTAGATTGCTCATTTGAATTTACAGAGTTATAAAAAACAAATTGTTTTCGATTAGATAAGTAACTTTTGAACCAGTTTAGGGCTACACCACGGACACCAAAATGTTTCAGCTTACAAACTAAAATTTCGTGGTTAACTGTATCAAAAGCTTTTGAAAGATCCAGAAATATACCAATAGAGGATTTTTCATCATCTACATGTATGGCTTTGAGCAATTTATTCACAACATACGATGTTGCTAGTTCAGTTGAACGCTTTTCTCTGAAGCCGAATTGAGATTCAGACAAAAGGTTATGTTTATTTATAAAAGTAATAAGACGGTAGTATATTAATTTTTCAAAAACTTTTGAAAATGTAGATAATACTGTAATAGGTCTATAATTGCCAATATTATGTTTGTCGCCACCCTTATGTATTGGTGTGACCTTACTTATCTTTAAACCATCCGGGAAAATGCCTGTAATTAGAGACTCATTAAAGATACAAGCAAGTGGCTTTGCTAAGACGTACTTGGCCTGTTTGATAACAAGAGCATTTAGACCATCAAAGCCAGGGGCCTTTCCATTAGGAATTTTGTTAAGAATGTCTACAGTTTCTTCTTGCGTAATAGGATTTAAGAAAAGAGAATTTACCTCTCGATCCTGAAGAAAGGATTCAAATGTGGTATTACATAATGGTAGATTACTGGCAAGTCTAGTGCCAACATTAGCAAAATACTCATTAAATACATCAGCAATTTCTTTGTCACCATCTTGAACAAAGTAAGAGGGGTTGCGTTTCCGCTGTCCCTTGTTTAATACAGTACATGTATTTATGATATTCCATGTTCCTTTGATATTGCCCTTTTCCTGGTTAAATTTTGTACGAAAATAGTTTTTCTTTGATATTTTAATTAAATTATTTAGCTTGTTTTTATACAGAGTATAAATGGATTTATTTTGAGAAGTAGGATTTCTCAGAAATTTTTTGTAAAGATAATTTTTTCTCCTTATTGACTGATAGATACCATCTGATAGCCAAGGTGACTTATGTTTATTATATCGACATTTTACCTCTTGCAGTGGAAAATATTTATCATAAAGTTTAAGAACATGGTCTAAAAAAGAGCTACATGTATATCATGAATATCATTCAGTGATGTCATAAAAGACCAATCAGTTGAATTTAAATCATAAATCAAAATGTTCAATGTTATTACCATTAAAATCACGTTTTTTACTGCATCTTCGTTCATCATGGGCCTTCTCTCTAAAACTGTCAATAATTAAAAATACTGGTAAGTGATCACTTATACAGTGTATCACTTATTAAAACACCAGCAGTATGATTATGTCATTAGTTAGAATGTTATCAATTAAAGTTGCACTACTCTCAGTAATTCTTGTAGGTTTATTTATGGTAGGGTAAAAGGATTGTGAAGATAGCATATCAATAAAGTTCTGTACAGTATTATTTGTATCATACTGCAATAAATTAATATTAAAATCACCCATTAGATAACACTTTGTTTTCATTACTAATATTTTCCAATATGCCATTAATATGTTCTGAGAAATGATCATATGAAGCACTGGGTGGTTTATACACAACTCCAATTAGTACATTACTATTATGTGTATTAACAAGCTCAATGAAACATGATTCCATTTCAGAATTATTAATAGATAAGTCATTACGAATGTTATAACTAAGATCCTGTTTAATGTAAAGTGCTACTCCACCACCTTTTTTGTTAAGTCTACAAGAACCTTCAATTGAGTAATCTTTAATTTGAATAAGTGGATCCTTGGTATCCTTTAACCATGACTCAGTTATACCGATCACTGAAAACTTGTTCCCTAAAAGGTTAATCAAATCAATAATATTTGATATATTCTTTTGTAAACTTCATGCATTGAGATACTATGTAACAATTTGGTACTAGTGTTTTTATTAAAATCATTTAAGAATTTATCTTGATCATAGTAATCACAAGATATATCAGGTGTTTCAAAGTTTAAATCAGGATCTATGTTAGAGTTTAGAACAGTGTGGTCATTTGTTTGGTTCATAAGCAAAATTGATGAGCATAAATGACAATTTCATGATTGATACAATAATGACAGGAGTGTATTTATACCTGCACACACAGACATACACAGACATGAAAATAACATATAACAAGACAATGGTTGAATCCTAAATGAGATTATATTAGAATTATCTATACTTTAGTGACATTACAAGTATCTTAGAAAATTGTTGGACCATTAGACAAATTTATTCAATGTTTGATCGGGGGATAGACATGCGCCATGATTTGCTCCACGACCAACGAAACGGGCATTGACAAGTTTAATATGTACCTGGCCAACACGAATCTGGCGGGAGGTCGCCACTTGCGTTGCTGTTTTTTTTTCGTGCGTGTGCCATCCGGGCCAAGTTTAAGGCTAGCTGCATTACAACAGCTGCAACAAAATCACCTGTGACTTAGCCAATGAAAATAATCGTTACGCGCCTTATCGACAGAGAAGTAGGCATGGACTAATCGTAGAACACGTAATAAACCAATATCGCCAATTTGTCGAACAAAGAGCAAAAAGCACTGTTACGTCTTTGAAAAAAGTAGTTTTCCCGAGGAATTTCCTCCGGCGATTTTGCCCCTAATTAAATATTGATCTAGGCCTACTCTTTAACAGAGCAAAATGTAGGCCTATACAAAGCTATACATTTTTGAAATGTAACGAGCCTAATACTTTAAGGGCAAAGTACTGTTCCAATATAATTTAAAACTTTGATAACACTCAGCAAAAAAAATATATATACATGTATATATATCGTCAAAATCAAATATAACACCACCCATCGGGAAAATAAAGCTCAGTAAAAAATGTTGCTGGCGATTATTATTAAATAGACAGATTTACGGAAGTTGAGGTGCGTTTTCGTGTCGCTAATTATCTATAACTTTCTGTTATACTGTGTGACGCCGTTGGCTCTAATTCTGGTTGATTATTCGTAGGAAATGGCTATAGGATTAGCGCGAATGCCCGTCCCCACACCAGCCGTGTTGATAGGCCTGATGACTGGTGAATTATAATCGACGGCCGTGTACACGTGGTGGGAGCACAATCCTCCATGGATCAACGCGGAATCTAGTCTGTGTTGTGTGTCGGTCCACGAATCTTCAGTCCCTGGATTTGTTTACTTGATAGGAACCGTTACGTGTGTTTTGACTAGACTAATCCATTCATCCAAGATAAGCGCACAATGGGAGAGGTTATTACTACTAAGCCTAAACCATGCCTTGCTTTTGTGTCAGTACAATAGGATTAAAGCCACTGTATAACAATAGGAGACATACACTCGGTGAATACTCTGTAAAAACACCGTGAACGAAACCACTGGGGCGTAAGCACCGTGAACTCGCCGTGAAAATGCATTTTCACGGAAAAAGTGCAATTCACCGAGCTTTAACGGTGCATTCACGGAGGAGATGTTCATAGTGCGAGTACCCGGCGGAACCGCCCAAGCCTAATGTGTAAGCAAATGGGCCTAGGGAGTTAGGGCTAGTGGGACTTCACATGGAATCAGCCTTATTAATATGCGTTATGTACAAATGTTAAATTTATAATAAAAGCATTTATTATAAAAGCATGTGTATAGTTTGCACACGCACAGTCAAATTCATATTGAAATTTTAAATTCACTTTTGTAGTTCACAATTTATTATTCACATTGTCAATTTTTCTGACTGAAATTGTTTAATTAGAAGATAATGAATTGAATATAAAATATACAAATTGTTACAAAAAAATGGGGAAAATGTATTGAAAACAAATATAATTTACCACTTCTGTTGTTTTGTACTAAGAGTAATTACATCAAATTTAAATTACTCCCAGAGTACTAAATTAACCATTCCTGGGCTACTCGCACTGAAGATCAGATAACAGTTTCCACCAAGATTTTCCATATATGAATTCTAATGACATGTAGCCCATGTCTTTGAACCTTGTCCACGATACATGCTTCATCTGATGATGACCACATTCTCACTCTGTCCCGCTGTCCATTCTAGCCCAAGTGGCCACCTTCTGCACTGTGCTGAAGACCTGCAGAGATACCTTCTTGCAGAGGGCACCTGCAAGTGCGGACTGGAATGCCCACTGATCATCGCCAGGGTGTTTAACTTCAATCCCAGGGTGCCAGCTCGGCCAAAACTACCTTCGGACATCCTACACAGAAGTCACCTCAGTTCTCTCTGCAAGCACAGACATAAGTTGATTGCCATGGCAGTAGCGCTTCAGGGAAACGAGGAGAGCCAGTTAAATGTCGGCCCTCCTGGGAGAGGCACGACGTTGCCAGGGAGAAATAAAGGTGAGCAATTGTGTCCTTTTTAATGTAGAACAGCTTCCTGTTTAAGCTGTCATTTTTGATTTTTAATTAAGAAAAGAAAAGAAAAACAATAATTTTGAATATGTGCTAAACTGTTTGGCACATGGGGCCCAAAAGGGGGTTAGTCTAAGTTCGAGTACGCATTCCATGGTACATGTGCGTAGATTTTTGGCTAAATCCCCCAAGTGGATCTGCCATTGTTTATAGCCCTCGGCACAATTTTTAAAACAATCCTCCGAGGCCACTCCAAGCCATTGCAGTTGTTGCCAGTGGCCTCATAGGGTTACCCTTCTGTGCACTGTCGCACCACTTAACATTGCGGGGTAAGGTGGTCTCCTATTGATGCAGGCCAAATCTTCTTCGAGTCCGTAGCAATCTCAGATGTCGTTCTGCCAGTATCGAGCACAGGCCACAGCTGATGGGGTAGGTTCTGCCAGATCTTCTGGGCTGCACCGGGGGGCGTCGGCACATTCCAGCAGGTGGGACATGGTCTGCACCAATCCACAGCTGCATGTGTCTTCTGTTGTGTAGTTCCAGGTTTTCATCAGTGCTTTGCACCTCCCCTGTTCCACCCGCAGTCTATTTACTGACTTCCAAGTTACCCATCCAAGGTCATGACCACTAGCAAGGCTTTCAGTGGGTGTAACTCCTCGATCCAACCATTCAGGAGCTCGGATGTCGTAGCGTTGCCATTCATCTTTCCAGATGTTGGTTCTTGCTTTTTGTTTGGTCGTCTGGAGAGGCAGGACTGTCTGCACGAAGCTGGATCTGGATCGGAGCCTGCGGGGAGGTGCTACATGGCCATGCAAGGGGTGCCTGATGTCTATCTCCTGCGTTCTCCGTTCATCTTGGGCGATAACAGATCGTCTGATGTGGGGGGGAGAGATGCCTGCTAGGGCATAGATGCACGGGACAGGTGTTGTCTTAATGCATCCCGAGATGATGCGGCAGGTGTCATTTAGGGCTGTGTCGACCAGTTTGGTGTGGCGTGATCGGCTCCAGCTTGAGCAGGCATACTCCGCTGTGGAGAAACACAGTGCCATGGCAGTTGCACGGATTGTTGGTGGATCTGCACCCCACTTAGAGTTGACTAACTTGCGCAGGATGTTATTGCGGGTGTTAACCTTGGCTTTGGTGTTCTTGAGGTGGTTCTTAAAAGAGAGAGTCCTGTCGAGTGTAACACCAAGATACACGGGGTTGGGATGGTTGGAGAGTTTGTGGCCATCCCACGAGACGTTCAGTTCTTTTTTCGCGTCTCGATTCCTCAAGTGAAAGCTGCATAGTTGGGTTTTTGATGGGTTGGGTTTCAGGTGGTTGTTATTGTAGTAGCTTGACATCTCTTGGAGGGCGCTTTCAAGGACAGACTCGATCTTCTGGAAGTCTACTTGTTGGGTGGTGATGCAGAGGTCATCAGCATAGATGAAACGCTGGCATTCTGGGGGTAATGGCTGGTCATTTGTGTATATGTTGAAAAGGAGGGGGGCCAGTACGCTACCTTGTGGTAGGCCATTCTTCTGGGCTTTCCATTTGCTCCTCTGGTCATTCAACTGGATATAGAAGTACCTGTTGTTAAGGAGGCTTTTGATGACTTGGCACAAGCTCAGGTCACCAGTCATGTCCAGTATTTTCTTGACCATTGTGCGGTGCTGGACAGTGTCGTAGGCAGCAGAGAGATCTACGAAGGCTGCTCCGGTTATTAGTTTGGACTCAAAACCATCCTCGATGTGTTGGGTGAGGTTGAGTAGCTGTCCAGCACAGGAGCGGCCAGGGCGGAAACCAGCTTGATCTTTGGTCAGCTTGGAGTCTATAAGGGGCATGAGGCGTTGGAGTAGTAGCCTCTCATAGAGCTTGTATGTGATGCAGAGGAGGGAGATGGGCCGGTAGCTCTTTGGAGATGATGGGTCTTTGCCGGGTTTGAGGATTGCAACAACCTTGGCCTTGCTCCAGGCAGATAGAATTGTTTTCTGAGCCAAACATGAATTCAGCATTTCTAGGAGCCAGGTCTTTGCATTAGGTCCCAGGTGCTGTATCATTTTTGCCAGTATGTCATCAATCCCTGCTGCTTTTCCGGGTTTCAGCATTCCCATTGCAGTTTCGAGTTCTTCTATATCAAAGGGTTTGGTGAGTGGGCTGGCTGGTTGTGGTTGGTCTGATACCACTGTTTGGCGGTGTTCTCCTGTGGGTCGTCGGCGGTTTTGGCTGTGACCATTGGCCACCAGCTGTGATGCAACAGAGTTTGCTGTGACCGTTGTGATTATGGGTGGTGTGGTCTGGTCTTCACCGAGACGGCGAATAGTGGCCCATGCCTTCCTGCTGTTGTTCGTCATGTTGGTGTTTTCTATCATCTCCTTCCAGGCTTTCCTTCGTTCTTCCCCAACTTCACTGGTCAGGGTATCTCCAAGTTCCATGGTAGTAAAGGAGAAAGGGTCTTTATTATATTCCGTGTGGTAGGCTCTCAGCAGATCGCTGGATGTTTCTGATAGCCCAGGGATATACTCTGTCTGGCATCCTCTTGGTATGTGTCGTCTGGCTGACCTTTTCACCAAGTCTGTGAAATTGGTGTAGTTATTAGGATGTGGTGGTATACTGGAAACGGAATGTTCAATCTCCTTTTGGAATGACAGCCAGTCAGCTTTCCGTAGGTTGAACCTTCTGCGGAAAGGGACGGTTGTTGCTTGGAGCGCGGATCTGACGGTGATGGCAATTGGTCGGTGCTGGTCCAGGACTTCCTTCACAGTTCTGGATGCGATTTCGCTGCTCACACAAACAAGGTCTGGGTTATATCCTAATTTCCATCTGGCGCTGTGGAAAGACTTGGGTAGTTTGGCGTTGTGAATTAGAGTCGGGTGTTTGGACTCAAGCCAGGTTTCGACTTCATCTCCATGTTGGTTGTTGCTCTCGTAGCCCCACAATGTACTATGGGCATTGAAGTCGCCAATGCTGATGTGGAATTTCCTCTTGCATCTTTCTGGTAGGTCTGTGTGCAGGAAAGGGCTTGGGGGTGGTTTATACACTGATGCAGAGATGCCAACATACACGATTTGGGCGTAGCAAATACGATTTTGAGCCGTGAATACGACTCTACGATAACACTTCATTGAAATACGCTAAACAAGCCGCCGCAATTGTATATAGTTACAATACAAGCAAACAATGAATGAACTTAAGTGGAAATAAAAATGATGAAAAATAATTTTAAAAATGAAAAAACAAAACAACCTTTTAAATATAAACCGCAGTGGTGGTAAAAAGCGACAATAGCGGGATTAGCGGCGAATTCACACGATTATGTATGTATCACACACAAGCGCGAGCCGAGCGCGCTGGATGGATTCGACTGCCTACCTACCACATGTACCCTGCATGTACATCTGTACATTATTTGCAAGATCGTACCCATTGATGTCTATTACATAATGGGGAATAATGAGCACACCCGTGGGGAATGAGGTTGTCTATGAGGTAGCTTGTGTGTACACGTGTACAGTGTACATGTACATGCGCGCATAATTGTGCTCGCGCACGTGCATTACCTTTTAATTTCTCGAAGATTCTTTGCAAGTGCGACTTCAGTGTCAGGCAAGCAGGCACTGCTTACTGCGGAATTCTGCGCTTACGGCGCATAGAATCACACGCTTTTTATGGCGCCGTAAGCGCAGAATTCTGTGGTAAGCAGCGCCATGAAACTGGGCCCAGGTACGTGAGCTAGCTAGGGCTAGGCCTAGCTAAGGCTATCAATTTGCCTTCGAGACCCCAAGAAAGAGAACAGTTAGTATTACTATTAATAATCAAAATTTCTAACGTGATTGATGCATGCCGATTACTAATTCGGAAGATCATTATTGTGAGCTTTTTAAGATAAGATACGTCTAGCATTGTTATAATTTCATTATTTTTTCATTGAGTATTTTCCTCCAATTTACTCTGCCCCCGGTCCCACTACCGCCAGCGGGGTTTACACCGAAAAGCGGCGCTGATATTGCCCAAAATCCGGACATGCATTTTTTAGCGTTAGATTTTTGCGATTTTTTTTTTCAATAGATGCTACTCTTTTTTGGAATTCAATGTTGGCATCTCTGCTGATGTGACAGAGACATTTGGGAGGGCGACTGTGATGGTTTCCATGTGCCCTTCGGTGGTGTGGGTGCAGACTTCTTCGGTCTTGAGGTTTGGTCTGCTGAAAACAGCTGATCCATACTGTCTGTGTCGGATCTCTGCAACCAACTTCATTCCAGGGATGGCCGGGCGATGTTGTTCAGGGCCGATGTGGGTTTCCTGCATGCAGAGTATGTCATAACGGTTGGTCATCGTTGCCAATATGTCTGCCTTGCATCTGGAGAATCCTTCGATGTTGATTGAGACGATTGACAGTGCAGGCCCAAAGAGAGGCAGGTGGTTGTGACGCTGTCGGGATCCGGCAGGCATCTTCATCAGTAGATTGCGTAGGTATGTATACAGAGATTGGCCTACTGGCAGGTATCAGATCGAATCCTATTGGATTTTATCTCATTCAACCAGCGTTTCCCAGGCTGCACCGCGGGGAGGTTTCTGTATCCGCAGGCCAAATACAATGTATGTTCTGCTTTCTGGCAATGATATTACTGTACACGCACCTGTATACAAAACCACGAAAAAGACTGTGGTTTGTAATTAATGACCTTCAGTACATGTATGTGTGTGTATGTAATCACAGATAGTCTTATTTACAGTGGCCTAAGGTGGCACTCAGTTGAATTGAAAAGTTGAGTGAAAAGATTACTTGAAAATGACACTGACAGCGCTTTTATAAGTAAAATAGTAGATTTGCATTCACACCAGCGCTGCGCTTTGATTGCAATGCAGTAAATGTTGATGTCTTTGCTGCACCGGCTAGAAACTTTCAGCTGTGGCTTCTAATCTAAAGAAAATTTCCCAGCCCTACGAAAGTTTTCTTTTTAGTTTTTGGAGATTGCTTAATGTGTAAATTACATGTATGTACATGTACATGTATGAAATAGTGTTAAAATCTGCATTTTTGTCATGTATACTTGTGTACATGTAGGCCTAGTATTTGAAGTGTTTGGGATTAATACTGTTGTTATCACAAACTTTAATCCCAAATAACACTGGTTAAAAAAAATGTAATTTCCAATTTTAGAAAATGGAATTTAAACAAAGTTAATGCAGAAACTTCTTGAGTCTGTGAATGTTTCTTGCACTGGCTGAAGAGCAATTACATGTAGAACTGGCTGAAGAGCAATTACAACTGGCCGAAGAGCAATTACAACTGGCTGAAGAGCAATTACAACTGGCCGAAGAGCAATTACAACTGGCCGAAGAGCAATCACAACTGGCCGAAGAGCAATTACAACTGGCCGAAGAGCAATTACAACTGGCCGAAGAGCAATTAGAGGGTCGCAATAACATGAAAAGAGAGTCTTCTGAATGTTTATTATCAGTCAGTATCAACAGATTAGTGGCTGTATTTATGATGGGTACATGTAATGTACGTAACTAACTACAGCGAAGAATAAAATATTGAACTTTTCAAGTAAAGCTCTTAATCATTCAGTGTATTATTTAGACATCACACACTAAGTTTTTGAATAAAGAACTGATACAAACTGTACAGAGTCTTACCATACATGTAATTCATTTATAATTAATACATATTTTATTCAAACATCAAAAGACAAAAGCCAAAAAATTAAAAAAAGAAAAAGAAAAAGAAATACATTGAACAAAACAAACACATATTTTGACTGAAATGCATTCATAATGATTATTTTAAAAAAAATTGTATAAAACAAAAGAAACTAGAGCTCAAGTGTTTGTTAGAACAAACACATGGTGTTCGTGTCAACTTCCCGTTCAATCAAATATGATGTCGATCATATTTTGCAAAGGTGTATCATCTTTTATTATAACAATATCAATTTCATATTCAAAAGACATCAATTTTGCGTTAGAATGTGTTGAATTCGAACTTCCTGTTTAGACCGGAAGTAAAGGTCAGATCAGGTGATTTGAAGGTCATGTACATGTATATGACACAATAAAACTTCCTCATGATCATAAAAAAATAACATTAGTATCTGCTTTGGTTCAATATCTGAGATTGGAAAATAATCACATTTTAAAAATGTCGCTAGGGGGGCGCTCTGAACTTTTATGACATCATCAAGCATATTTTTTTTAAAGATACATTTGTAAGATGTCACTAATCACTTTATTCACAGATAGAAAATTATTGAGATAGAAAATTATTATTTTTCTAAACCTGCCGCCAGAGGGCGCTGTGACAGGTGATGACATCATCAGTCACATTTTTGAAAAGGTCACATGTCAATAGTAATTTCGTCCACGGAAGACACGCCCAAATACCATATCATGTTGGCTGCAGACCCTATAAAATTGCTTCAGAATATTTTTTTTTCCTCTTTTTTCACTTCCGGTTTCAACCAGAAGGAGAGGTCAGATTGGGGTCATGTTTGTATACGAAATGTCACATACATGTAATTCAAGATCTGTAAGATGATACAAAGATTGTGTAAATTATATCTTTTGTGGATCATGAGATATGATTTTTTGAAATATTAAAATTTCATTTTAGTGTATTTCGATATTTCGATGTCACAACTTTACCTAAAACTACATTTTGTGTATGTCATAACTTTATTGACAACTACATGTTATGGTCTATTGTGTCAAGTTTGAAGGCTATGTGAACTTTGTAACTACGTTTCAAGAGGGGTTCGTGCTGTCGCATGAACACCTAAAAAGAAGAAGGTAGATTTGTAGAATAAATAGAATGAGAGTTGAACTGCAATTGGCATACACGTACAATGTACTTACAGTGCAAGTACGTACATGTACCTGTACATGTACCTGTACATGTACATTGTACATACCTGTAGGCGTACATGTACATTGTACGTTTAGCCTACTGTACATTTTAACATGTAGTGTAAACATACGTTTACTGGACATTTGTATAATGTACACTGTATACTGTATATGTGTACATTATGTATTGTTCCCAAAATTGAACAGTACTTGCACACTTTATTTAGTACATTTGTATGTTATTACTATCACAATTACACAATATGGCTCATTCTATAAATTAAGGGTCCAAAGTGTGACATTGGTATCAGAATTTCAAAATTGTTTGACATGAACTTTTTCCATATGTTTGTAAGGCCTTATACATGTATCTCCTTGATATTTTGAATAATTATTTCATAATTATTGCTCATTTGAATTGTTTACAGTGGCATGGACTAACAAGAGATATAGAAAAGTTCCGTGTGTAACAGGGACACCAAATCCAAATGTAAATTTCAGAAGATTCTTTTTTACTTCTTGGGAGTTTTGAGTAGGCTTCATATACATGTAGGTACATACTTTAACAGAACATTCAACCAAACTTTTATGTTTCTTCAAATGAAAAAAAAAAAACAGTATTGCAGCAGCGCACGCAGCCGTTGGCATACAAGGAAATATTTGTTACGACAATGTCTTTTTGCACATCGTAACAACTCAGAGGGACACTAAATTCACAAAGTATTCCACTTCAAAACTTTGGAAGCCCATGATTTACCGTGCCTATTTCAGATTCCACGTGCAGTTTCTGTATTATTTGTAGTGGTTGGTCAAATGTACATGTATAAGAACTACCGAACGAGTGTGTGATCGTTTTATTTTGTTAAGTGATACATGAAAAGGGAATTGGGTTTCATACGTAACACAAGGGGACACAAAATGTTGCGCTGTGACAGCCATTTTTATTAGCTCCTCGATAATAATCTGAAATGTTTATCTGCTGAAAACTCACTCAGTATTAACAACCTGGGTGTGCTCAATGGGCCGAATTAATCAAAGTTAGCAATTGCTTCCTAGCAAAAGGTGTTTCAAGCAATAGCAAATGGTTATCAAGTAAAAGCTCTAGGTCAAGCAATTGCTAAAAAATGTATAAATAACCTTCTTTCACTAGCACCTGTTGCTTGGCTGGGTTAGCAATTGCTTATGGGTATAACAATGATGGGAGGTCAGTTCCGGTTAGCCTAGTGGTTGTATATGAGGCATGTGTTCGTCGTCTGCGAATACATCAGCAACATGGATGCTGCCGAAGAATTGGGGAGTGGTACAAATAGTGAGCAATCTTTGAACGAACTGTTCGTTAGTATAATCAAAGAGTATCCTGTTCTAATCGAGAAAAGTCAGTTGCCGGGGGCAAAAGACATGAAGGCAAATGCACTTAAAAAAGCACAAATGTCAATTGCTACCAACACTGGTAAAGCCATGGATGAGAAGCAAATTTTGAAAAAGATAGCAAACATGAAAGGTCAAGTGAAGAAGAAAACAGATGGAATGCAAAAAGGAAATACATGTAGGAAGATTGTTTTGGTTCCATGGGAACAAGATCTGTACAACATCTTCATAGATCAAAGGGGATGAAAACCCGACTACAGTATTACGAAGATGCCATGTGCCATTTCTGCTGGTTTCAAACCAAGTACTTCAACTGCTGCTAGCCACTCCAAATTTTCAAAATTGAACCGAAATAATTTCCGGTATCTGGTAGGATTGACTGCATCACGATTTAGTCTTTCATTGTACCTTTTCATGTTCCCTTACATGCATAAACTCAGCCATGATGGCAGGAGTAATGCAACATGCAAGTGTTAGCAAATGCGTAAGCTCCTCATTGAGGATCTTGTAAAAATACTAGCAAGTGCTACAAGTCATTAATAAAAGGTCTGGTTTATTTATATGCTTCCAAGCAAGTGCTAGTCTCTCTAGTAATTGCTTAAAAAACATAGCAATTGCTTTTGCTAACTACTGGAAACAATTACTTGCAAGTAATTGCTCACTTTTATTCATGAAGATTGAAGAAAATGACTAGTAAAAGCAATTGCTACTTTTTATTAATTCGGCCCATTAATTATACACTAAAAATAAAACGTTTTTCTTCAAAGAAAAGTCAGAAAAATATTTTTAATGTTAACAACCGTTAATGTCAGTTTTTTGACAAAAAATAGTAGAAACACACCCATTTTTTTCTCCATAATAAAAAAAAATATCAGATTGGTTCAAAATATGTGACTTAAAACCAATGTCCCACAACATGTTTAAGAAGCACAACCTGAAAAAAATGACCCTGTATGTCACATTAAAGAGAAAAACTTCATAAAATTTGGCCCCTGTATTTATAGAATGAGCCACAATACATGTACATGTAGTGTACATGTATGTACTATGTATACAGTATACAAGTACATGTATGTATTGTGTATACATACATTTCATACATGCAAGTTTGGCTTCATTGCATTTTTTTTGTATTTTTCCTATTGAAAGTGTTAGATTCACAATGTACATGTGTACATGAGAAAATATATACACACGTATAGTACAACATGTATGGTCTGTGATACCAGCATATTTGTTACATTTTGCACTGTGCCTGTGTTAACAAGTTGAATATCAGTTGTACTGAATATGTACATGTCTACAGGCCAATTCTTTGTTTAGAATTAGGTAGAATTGAGTACCTGCCAGAACTGCCCAAGCCTACCCATACATGTAGGCCAATTCTCTGTTTAGAATGAGGTACTGTACATGTAGAATCGAGTAGCTGCCGGAACTGCCCAAATGTACCCATGTGCATTTCTTGTACATGTACATACATGTATACGCAATAACATTTACGGTATTGTACATGTGGGCCTACATGTACATGTACACAATGTGTATACATACATATGTACATGTACATGTACTTGTAGTAGAAATAAATGTAAAATTTTTGTAATGAATTAATATTACAGCGTATGTACTAAATTCCTCCATAATGCTGTTTCAAAACTCAAAATGAAATTAATAAAATTATTCCAGGGACTGAAATGAGGCTACACATGCCATCAAGTGTACAAACGTGTATTTATTTATTAATTTACTAATATTCAGAACAAAAAGTAGATTTTCAAAAATAAAACCATAAGTTTTGTAAAGCATAGAGTGAAGGGGCATCAGACAGATACACCCAGCTAAATGAATGCACTCTTCTGATGATGACTAGAATAAAACGGAAAGTACAACATTTGTAAAATTGGAAATGTACACATAAAGGTTTACCAAGTTCAACCCCCCCCCCCCCCCCCCCACAACAAAAATGTAAAAATACATAAATGTTGTCCTCTTTCGGCTGCTCCCGTTAGGGGTCGCCACAGCAGATCATGATCCGCATATTTGATTTGGCATAGGTTTTACGCCGGATGCCCTTCCTGACGCAACCCTCCCATTTATCTGGGCTTGGGACCGGCACTAAGCATGCACTGGCTTGTACATCCCCAGTGGCTGGGTTCAATTCGGCCCTCGCAGCAATTATGGTAAAGTGTCTTGCTCAAGGACACAAGCACCATGGTGGCGGCAAGGCTTCGAACCCACACACTCTGACAACTCGGCCATCAGAACACAATCCGATGCACTAAACCGCTCGACCATGGCACCCCACTAAAAATACATAAATAAATAAAGTATTTAAATAATACTACTTCACTGTCACTTCTTTCACAGACATCAGTATAATGAAGAATAGATGAATCTACAGTAACCATTTTCACAAAACTTTACACAACTGCATAAGTCCACAGTTTAGTGTGTAAGTTGCGCCATGATTTATGATCAATTTCACAAAACCTACGCATTGCGTTATGTTATGCAGTGTCAAACGACTATATCAGTAAATTATGTCATAAAAATGGTGCGAGCAGCAGAGACCTTTTGCCGCAAAATATTATTTTGCTATTTTGAACAACATGTTAAGTTCATGACCTTTATAATGTTACATGTACTTGCGGGGAAACAAAGTGAATATTTGCAGTCTATTTTTTAACATATAATATATTCTGGATAGTTTCGTCTGATGTTCTTTATTATGACTCATGACTACAACAACGGAATCATAAAATTACATGAAAATCTAGCTGGAACTGCCTTAACCCTCCTATGTACAGTGCAGTTGCCATAGAATTGTCAGACCTTTCAAAACCTTTCAAGTTTGCTGTACTGAAGGGTTTTGAAAGGTGAGAAAACTGTCTGACAAAAGTGACCTATGAAAGGTTTCGAAAGGTGTAACAACTCTCTGAACAAACTGGTGTTGAAATGTTTCAATACCTTTCAAAGGGTATTGAAAGGTGTGGTTGTTCAGTAGCAACAAATTCTGGAGGGTTTTAAAGGGTTCATAATAATTGATAGCCATTTTGGCCCGTAAGCAGATTTTGAAAGGTTTTGAAACGTCAAACCATAGGAGAGTTAATATTCAAAATTCTATGAAAAATCTTGACGAAGTGATTACAAAAATTTAAGACGGAAAATTTGTTGTTTAATCAACTTCAAAAAAAGTTTTAAAAAAGATTGCGATTTAAAATGGCCGCCCCCTTGTCACAAATGAATCACATGTGACCACTTTATACAAGTTTGTACTAATCTATAAAACAGTCTTTGGAAAAGATGTTATCACCTTAATCTCCTTATTTATTTTCTTTATGCATTATTTAGGATGTTGCGTAGCTAAGACAAGTTTTGTGAAATGAATGTATACACAACTGCACAGCTATGCAACATACTGCGCAAGTCTTAAGCACTGCGTTATTACAAGTTACGTAGTTTTTTGTGAAATCGGCTGCAGGTCACAGTAGATGTAAATGTCTGTTTACTATTATATTGATAATAAATAATTATTTAAGCTTCTCATGTACATCAGGGCTAGTGAAATTGGTTGTTCAATGTCCCTGGACAAAAAAAATTCTTGTCGGGCAACCACAACTTACTTGTTGCAAACCCTTACTAGCAACGACTTTTTTGGTCAGTAAACAAACCTTTTTTTCCTTGTTACGTGTAAGTTTATATTGACAATGTTTTGAGTATGAAAGGCAAAATAACCAAATCACAGAATTTGTGTGCGACAGACAAAACAATTTTAAAATTACAAATGGACGTCTTTTATCATCCAGTATTTAAAGTGCACCCTCTGTTGACATACATTTTCTTATTTTGACTCGAATGCAAACGAGGTGAAATAAATTTGGTTAATATTCCAAGTAGGGCAACTAATGTACACTGTACATGTACAATGTAAAAATTAATTTCAGCCAACAAGATACTCTACAAACTGCCAATAGAAATGCTCAAGCATTTGTTTTGGTCGCAAGCTGTTTCTACATGTATGTACATCATGTAAGCACAGTGCACATGATTTTTTTTTTTAAAGTATGGATGCATTTTGCAGATCACTGTGAGATCCCTATGCGCTATACTGTAGAGAAAAAAAAGTTCAATAATTTTCACCAATTTTCAGAGATTCGGTTAACCCTAACCTTCCCAAATCCTTCAAAATCCTCTTTGCTAAAGTGAAGGATTTTGAAGGATTGAGGTTACATGCTACATGCTCTTTGCCAAAGTGAAGGATTTTGGAGGATTGAGGTTATTAGGCATACTTTCCTTTCCATGGTAAATGTACATCCATGTTTGTTGTTGCGATTGCAAGGTCAGTGCTTGGGTCAGTGGACACTGTTTATTGCTCCATGCATGCAGGGAGGGTCCCTGGCCATGTACACGTATCACAGATTAGAAACACATGTGTGCATACATGTCATGTGCTTGCTTTACTACTGAAGGATTTTGGAGGATTCAGGGTATGTGTAAGCAAATGGGCCTAGGGAGTTAGGGTTAATAAAATGGAAACAGTGTGGACGAATTTTAAAAATAAAACCTGCATTACATGTGTATTTCTTTTGAGATCCTTATGTGCTAAAAGAGAAAATACATTAGAGAAGAAAAAAAAATTAAAATGGAAATGAATTTCACAGATTTCAAGGGTAACAAAAAGACTTGGTGTATGAAATCGATTCATTGTAGAATATCCACAATTAAGTTGATTCCAACTAAAAGACTCTCTTCCATAATACATGTATATGCGGTCTTTCATAAACATAAAGTGTACTTCAGCCATTTACATAATGTGTGTACACTCTTTGGACTAGTCAATTCCAGATTCAGCTTTTAATTAGTGTAAAAATACGTAGGTTTTATTACATTTTTTTGGATATTTAACCAGTTCGCTTCGGAGGCCGTCCGTGTATACATGTAATTTTTTTTGTACAGCGGATCGGAGAGCATCTAAACACGCATTCCGATTTTTGTGTGTGTTACTGGGAGACTTGTCAACACGCCACACATGGCATGCCGTCGTGGCGGGTGACTTGTATACACGCAATCGTTTCTCAGAGTCCATGGGGTCACGGTTCGGTGGCCCCGGACAAAATGCACTGCAAACAATGAACGAGTTCACTCTTTTTGTTGATTTTTGCATAATCCCTTTATCCAAGACCTGTTCCTGTGACGTACCAGCTAAGAATTTGTAAAGACGGATTTATATCCATTGTTTACGAGGCCTTCGATCTCTCTCCGGGTATGCCGTCTTTTCGACCGGGCGCTGGTCGCTAATAGGCCGTTGCATCGGTGCTTGCCAACGGTCTAATTGTGCTGAACAAACACAACCGTAATTAAAAAACTAGCCATTTAATTCTCGAAATGTCAATGAGTAAAGGTGTTTATTTGGGTGTCCAAACTTAGTTTCATTGAAAAAAAAAATTATTAATTGCTAGAAATTTTTTCAGATTTTTCATTGAAAATAAACCCGCACGGGGGACCGGAAAAAAATAAATATTCCCAACGTCAACTGGTTAAAGCTAGTCCGGTGAATGCATCGTTTCTTTAACCAAATCAATAGATTCGTATGTATAAAAACCAACATGTGAAGGTGTTGGCTTATTTCATTGTGTTCAAAATTACATTCATTATGTTTTGTGTTCATTTATTCCGACTAAAATTAATTCATTTCCAAAATAATTTGGTTATCCTTTGCATAGTTTGATCCCTCAAAACCCTTTGAAAGGGGAAAAGTACGTGTACATGTATATTGCTAGTGTTTTGTTTGGTTTAATGTGGGAATATGCACTATACTGTTCATAGTAATACATTATATTCATCTCAGTTATTCCACCTTTAAAAACTTACAAAGAGGTTTTGGCGGGTCTGTCAACCTGCTAGCAAAATGGACTGAGAGTGTGAGTGTTAAGTTTCATGTGTGAATACTTTTGACTTTTGAAATTCTGCGTTGGAATAAATACACGATATCTGAATGTATTTTCACTATTTTCCTGTTAACGACACAGTGAAATAAGCTTTACTTTCACAGGTTTTATGCATTTCTTGATTTTTATAAAATATGGATGCATTTACAGACAATTTATCAAAAGTGTATACATATGGCCTTACTGGATACATATTGCTCCTAAAGAGTAGGTCTAAGTCAGTATTTTATATTAATCTTACTCTGTGTTTGTTTTGCAGGATCGAAGAGGCCAAGGTCAAAGTCAAAGCCTGAGACTGGTACTGATTTCCAGTACCTGTCAATGTCGCAGATTTTAGCACTACAGGGCAGACACCCACATCCCTCGAGCATCACCAGCCTAATGCCTTCATTGGAGACTATTCCATTTGACCATCGAATGCAGCAGTACAGCATCGATTCACACCAGCGCCACATCCAAATGCAAATCTTGCAAATGCAGCAGCAGGAGCTCATGCAGCAGCAACAGCAGCAGCAACAACTACTGCTCCAACACCAGCAGCATCAGGCTATCCCATGTAGAAGGAATCAAGAGATAGAAGCTCTCCATTCACCTGTTGAGCAATGTCCTGTTGAACTAAGAGGAGGAAGGCCGTTTCACACTAGCCCACCTCTGCAATGTCCGAACATGCCTTTCCCCAGAGGTAGTGAAGCTGCACTGCAAAGTACAACCACTGCCGCAAGTCCACAAGGCACTGCCTCAGCATCCAGCAAAAGGCTAGGATTGAGCAGTGAACTGAGTGTAAGTCCAAAAGACGGGCAAGCTGTCCATGGCCATAGTACATTCTCATTCGCTTTTCATGAGGAGATGCATCCGCCTAGTGTTGATGGACAAAATATAGTAGGGATGCTCCCTGATGCATGCTCTCCCAGTGTGATACCATTACTCAGCAACATGTACCATGGTCAAAACAGGGCTTCCCTAACTACTGCTATTATGAGCAATAATCCAGCTTTGTTTGCCAATACAAACGATGTGGCCTTCTTTATGCAAGACAGGGCCAAGAAGGGCCCTGTAAAACCAGTTCAGGATTCTGTAGAAACTGCCACTTCTGAGCCATGCCAATCTGAGGAATCCAAACTGGAAAGGAAATCACCGTTCGGCACCTTAAACAACGCCAGCAACTCTACACAGAGTGCTAACAAGGCCAGCTCTATGCATCACAAAAAAGCAGATCCGAAACTTCCAATGGGCAATATATCACTGCAAGAAATTTTTAGCCAGTCACTTGAAGGAAGTGCCTTCCCAGCGAGTAGTCTACTTTCAGCAGCTGCTAAAGCTCAGTTAGCCAAGCAGTCTCAATCTCCTGACAGCCCTGTACCCCATCATGCAGGTGACCTTATGGCTGGTATGGGTTTGTTTAATGACAATGTCCCTAACTCTAAACTTGATTCAGGTTCTTCACAGATAAATACAAAGAGAAAACAAATTGCAGAATCATTAAAACAGTTGGACCCTGCAGGGCTGGCTGAGAAAAACAGTGAAGACACCTCACCGATGAATAAAGAGATCAGTGAGTCCCCAATTCAGTGCCTGGAGAATGCTGTCCACAATTTAGATGACCGGCCTAAGACACCAAGGTTAGATACCTCAGCTGCAGTTGTTTCCATGACTGTGGTCCCCCAAATTGGCTCTCCCGAAAGAAAAAGATTGAACACCAAGAGCATTGATGACACTCTTGATAATGAAGCCAAGAAACCAAGATTACACAAAAGTGACAGCTCTCATGGACGTGCCTCTGTTGAATCTGAGAAAGTACTATCCGAAGCTGCAACATCAACTCACCAAGTGCCTGAGACAAATACAGACCGACATTTTCCAATGCACCAGCGTGATTCCACCAAAGTTACAGGTTTGTACAATGTTGTTTGTTCCACTGGAAAGGCAACCAGTTCCAGTGAGCACCCAGCTGTAGAGACTTCCGAGTTAGCAAGGTGGCAACAGCAGCAACAGGAATGGTACGCGACCATGCTCAGAGCAAAGCAGCAGCATGGTGCCGGAAATATTCCTCTAGATAACTTCCCATCAGAGGCTCACATGGGACCTCCAAATATCAGGTCCAGAGGCCTTCAGGAGCTGCAACACATTGCCATGGGTGGTGGTCCATTTCCCAGGTTGCCAGCAATGCAGCAACATCCAAACTTGGCTCATTTGCACCAGTTTCCAAATCGTTTTGTGAGTCAAAAGTTCATCCCCCATCAGGTGAATATGATGCACCATCCTCAAGGAATTCCTTTCAGAATGGATTTGCCTGTTGACCCATTAGATCCTAAAATCCCCCAGAATCCAAATATGTGTAATAGTACCATTCTACATTCAATGCTCCAGCAGCAGCAGCAGCAGCAGCAGCTCCAGCAACTTGGTATGCCTCCTCCTGATAATTTTCACCATCCCATGAACCCAATGTACCACATGGACCCCTCTCAGCCCATGAAACAATTTCCAGATATGGCAAATGTTGTCAAGTCTCACCAACATGGAACCACTACTCATAAAGCTGGAACGTCTTCACAGCGTAGAAAGAATTCAAAAGTGTCCAGGAGTCCTGGAGGTTCATCAACAGGTAACATCCACATTGTGGACCTAGACGATGAAGAGCCAAAGGATGCAGCTTACTGGGTAAAGGCAGCTTCCAAACTTGGTGGGGTGAAGAAGGTGAAAGACATACTGGCAATGACGAGGTCATTAAAGAAACACAATAGTGAATCTGGACAGGTTGAGGCAATCTTTGAGGCTGTCCTAGATTCAGCGAGTGGTGGGATGAAGGTTATCATCAAAGAAGGGACTAGAGCACAACCAGGAAGTAAAGACCAAGGGAAAGGTTCCAACTCTGATAAGCCCCAAATTAAAATTGCTACAGAAACCATAGAAGCATCGGATGTACAGCATAATAGCAAGGTCTCTGCTGATTTATCTTACCAGCTTGAGCAAAATAAGTTGGAATCCTCGGAAGAGATGTTGTCAGGAGACGACATTATTTCACATACATCACCGGATGCTGCTGAAGGTCATAAAAGAAAATCTTCCAAGGAATCTATGAAGACAGGTTGCAAGGTTTTACATGGATCACAATCTGGTATGAGTGGGGAGATGCAGGTTGTTTCAGCAAGCCCCTCATTAAAACTCAGTGGTTCCAAGCCAAATGATCTAGAACATCAAGACAGAGAGGTGGTTACTGTAATTAAAGAGGAAATAGGGGATGATATGGTGTCAACTGAAGGAGGAGCTGCTTTGGAACCAGAGGGTTCCTCTGAAGTCCCAAACCAAATAAAGGAGCAAAACATTGTGATTCCAAATGAAGATGTCCAGAACAATCAAATCTGTGATACAATGCCTGAACAAGCATTCCTCTCATCAGTAGAAGAAGAACTCATTGTTTCTGATCGATCAGGATCGGAAACATTGCCAAACCAATCACCAATAGAACTAACAGTCAGTCAACAAACAATAGAGAATCTGGGTGTTACAGCATCATCTGATATTTCACAGTTACCAATTATATGTGGTGATAATCAGCATAATTCAGAGAGTGCTAGGACTGAAAATGTTCAGTCAAGCAAAACCCAGATTGAAATGAATAATGAAGAGGAAGCTACGGAGGTCGAAGGCCCTTCTTGTTCGGGTGTGAAACTAGAGATGAAGCCAACAGAAGAGGCAACAAGCATTTCACAGGAACAGAGGTGTACTGCAGTTGAAGCTTCACGTGCCTTGGAAAATCTTGATAGTACCATTGTTGAAGAGATGGAAACAGAATGCACATCCGACAGTGGCACCGAGCAGCTGGTACATGTAACTGATCTTTCCAATCAACCATGTAACATCCCACTTGATATTACAGACACTGACACGCCCAAAGAAGATCCTGGGCAAAATGCAGATGGTCAAGGTGCAGATATCTCTGTTGATCAGTGCAGTCCCCAACAACTCATAAACACAGAAGACCCTAGAATTTCCCCAGAAATGGGTATTGATCAGCCCAAATGTGGATCTCTCAGTAGTACAGAAGAACACCCCGAGCCAGAAGCCTCGACAAGTGAAACATGTCAATCCCAGGGGGAAAAAATCAACAGGAGTTCAAGAAGTCTGTGCTTAATCGTCCCTGAAGTTGAGAAGGCTGATGGATTAGTAAGAGACCATCAACAGGGTAATATTGATGATCAGTGTTCCCTTCCTAAGAATGAAACTACCAGTGAACATGACAATGAAGTACCTGTCACAGCATACACAGTGTGCTGCACTGAAACAAAATACCTGACCAGTATGATAGAGCAGGCAGAACCTTGTTCATCAAACGGCAGTAACATAGACGGAAACCAGGAAGAGCAGGATAATACAATGTGTCCTAAACGAGTGAACCCCGAGAATAGTGAACCAGTGAAACAATGCGGCCTGATAGAAAGTGAATCTGTGACCCAGGATCAGTTGAGCGAGAGTGAGCTGGTTTTACAATGTCCAGTAAAGTTAGAACAATCGATGGAATGTGAACCAGTGAAGCAAGATCAAGTGAAGGACAATGAACCAGTGAATCAAGATCAGTCGATGGAATGTGAACCAGTAAAGACAGATCAACCAATGGAACCCTCCGAGCAAGATCACACAGTAGATTGGAAACATTGGGATCAGCCACAGGACCATGAACAATTTGAAAATGACTATACCTTGGACAGATTGCATGGTAACAGAGAACCAGTGGATCATAAACAATTGGATCATGTAGAAGACAATGAACAGGTGGTAAACGACAACTCTGAGGCAAGTGAAGCGGTGGTACATGATAAAGCGGTGGACATTGGGCCAGTGACTGAAGATGAACTGATAAAATGTGAATCAGTGCCACAAGATCAACAGACAGACAGTGAACAAGTGATACAAGATCAACAAATGAAAAGTGAACCGGTGACACAAGATAAACCAATGGACAATGAACCAGTAATACAAGATCTACCGATGGACAGTGAACCAGTGACACAAGATCAACTGATTGACAGTGAACCAGTGACACAAGATCAACTGATAGACAGTGCACCAGAGACACAAGATCAACTGATAAACAGTGAACAACGGATACAGGATCAATCAATATACAGTGATCCAGTAACACAGGATCAACTAAAGAACAATGAACCAGTGACACAAGATCAACCAAAGAACAGTGAACCAGTGACACAATATCAACCCATAGATAGTGAACCAGTGAACCAAAATCAACAGTTAGACAGTGAACCAGTGAAACAAGATCAAAAGATAGACAGTGAACCAGTGAAACAAGATCAAAAAATAGACAGTGAACCAGTGAAACAAGATCAAAAGATAGACAGTGAACCAGTGAAACAAGATCAAAAAATAGACAGTGAACCAGTGAAACAAGATCAAAAGATAGACAGTGAACCAGTGAAACAAGATCAAAAGATAGACAGTGAACCAGTGAAACAAGATCAAAAGATAGACAGTGAACCAGTGAAACAAGATCTAAAGATAGACAGTGAACCAGTGAAACAAAGTGAACCGATAGACAGTGAACCAGTGACACAAGATCAACCAGTAGATAGTGATCATGTAATGGATAATAAACCAGTGGAGAATGATGACAGTGAAGGTCACCTGCTTGAAGTTGAGTCATTGAAACAAGATATTGTAATGGATAGTTCAACAAGAAAAGAGTATTGTAAATCGGGGGATCATGATACTGTCGAATACTTTGACCAGCAACCTGAACACATGATGGGCTGTGAACCAGTGAAACAAAAACACTTGGACAATACTGACGGACAAGATCAAATGGAATATGCTGAAGAAATTAAACAGGATTATCCAGAATCGGAAAGCACAGAATCAGTGAGAGAAGATTGCTCAGAGGATAACATGACATTCAGACAATCTGATTCAGAGTTACATGAAATCGGCATAGGAGCTCAACCAATAGAAAGGGTATTAGTGAGAGAGGATAATGTGATGGACTTCAAACCAATGGATAAAGATGACAGTGAACCAGTGAAAGTTAATAATAGTCCTATGACCTGCACCATACCAAACAATTTGGTTGATAATTCTGAAATCATGTCCGAAAAAGTGGGGTCCGAGGTTGAAGCACCTTGTTCTAACCATAGTATAAGAGGCAACAATGTTAACAACAATGGATCAACAGAAGGCTTACCTGAAGAAACCGTGGACAATTGGGAGAGTAGGATGTTGGAAATCCAACATATAAATACTACATTGTTATCAAAGAGCTCTGATGATGAATCTCTGGATAATCAGGAAAGGGATCCAGAACTGACCTCTGTACAAGACCACATCCCATCAGGGTCTCAACTCTCAACGTGGCACACTGTACCAGAAGGTGAAACTCTTGGGACCCCTCCTATTAATGAACCGCTGCATGCAACAAGAGAATCAGTTGCTGATGAATGTAGTTCGTCACTAGCAGTAAGGGACTGTAAACAGTCTCCACAGACACCTTGTAGCAATGAATCCATAACTGAGGGCAAGTCAGTCCTTCCTACATCAGAAGCACCGACTTTGAATAATTTAGAATCTACAAATTTACCAGTAAATGTGAATGGACCATCTTGCTTGAACTCGGACACTGTTGAACAAGGTTCACCATTGGATTTCATCAATCCCTGTGAAATATCAGAAGTGTCTGATTCTCTCACCCCTTCTGAACCTCATGAGGACAGATCCAGCCCACTTGAGCTAGCCTCAAACAAAGAAGGTGGCATGCCCAACGGGTTGGTGGAGCCCCAGTGCTTTGACCACATTCCTGTGGGTTCTCTTTCGGGTCCAGGGTCAGACAACTTGAGCCAAGATGCCATGGCAAATGTAAGCAAGCGCTCAGGGTCAAATGACGAACAAGAAAACAGAGAGAACAAACCCCTGACAGATGAGCCATCAGTTCAAGAGATCTGCACAGTCAGGAGGGAGCCAAATTTGAAGAGGACTGCTGGGGAGACACAGAAGGGCTTGCTGACTGCCAAGGAAGCGGGGTTCAAGAAGGAACGGCTGGTCCAGGAGGCACCTACCAGAGTTTTACGTGGCAATGTTCGAACAGGTATGTTCTTGGTAGATATTGTTAAAAAATTATTTTTAATGTTTTTTTTTCAATTCAGTCCCATGGCATGTGGGTTTGGAAAGGTCATTTGGTCACATACCCTGATTGGAATATTTTATAGGAACACCAAGACAACAAAAAGGAAACACAGGCTTGAGTTCTTGGTGAAATTCAAGCTTCGAATTTTGTTTCCCAACTATTTCACGTCTCAAATTAATTCATTAGAAACCTGAATTTCACTTGGCAGAAAACAAGAATAGTGTATTCAAAAAGATTACCGCAAAAATGATTCATAATGTGGGGTGACAAGTCCTGCAAGCATGGTTTTTCACAGTAAATAGAATCTTCTTAATGCTTGACATGATTTTTCAAAAACCACTTGGGTTCTTGAAAAGTTGCTTGAATCATTTGTAAATGAACTATTTCCGATGTATTTTTGGGGGGAGAAAATCTTACATTTTAAAGTTGCAATGACATGTTTCAGATCCTTCTACTGAGTTCTCTTCATCGTTGTTCCCACGTCACTTGGAGATTGGTGACCTTGTTTGGGGTCCGATTAGAGGATACCCATCCTGGCCAGGGAAGCTTGTCAGCGAGGCGGAGGTCAGAGGTCGTTCAAGGAGGGAAGAGGGAAAGGTACGTCATGGAGTTTAAATAGTTTTGCTAAATTGGTTAAAAACATCTTTTGTTGGACATGATTTGGTGATAAACTTGCACATGTCTGTCCATTCACAGAGAAAGAAGATTACACCAGTGTTTCTGGAATGGTAGAAAGATGCGCCGAGGTGCTTTTTAATTTGATTTTGGAAAATGCGCTCATATAAATGAGTGTTATTATCATCCATGTACAGATGTGGGTGAGGTGGTTTGGAGATCACAGCTGTACTCAGGTTGAGCCAGAGAAACTGAAGACATTGTCGGAGGGACTAGAGGCCCACCATAGTGCCAGACAGAGCAATAGAAGGTAAACCCAAGGATCCAGGAGTTTTTGGTGGGGGAGTTTTTTTTAGTGTATCATGTAGTTCGTGAGTTTAAATGAGTGTAAAGAGTTAAATTGATGACAACACTGCACTTCTACGTAAACTTAATCAGTCAAACCTGCTGCTTTTGGACAGCTGGATAAAGAGGCAACATGTTCTGGCAAAAATTTGGTGATTTTGAGACGAAAATGAGGCCATATATCTATTGTGGCCACTTTTCATTGGTCTCTTGGGTGGCCACTTGATATAGGTTTATGGTTCATGAAGGATTTATATCATTTTCTGTAATGTGAAACTAGGTGTTTTTGTTAAGAAACCGATCCTTAGTTTGTAAAAAGTCAAATGTTGTGTAAGTAAGTTTAGCATGTCTTTCATATAATGTACCTATCAATTGTCCCCACCATCCACACCCTGGGCCACCCCCAGGTCTACCCCCAGGTCTGAGGTGGTGATTGTCATGTCCATTCTCACACGTTGAGGGAACAAGAAATAACCCCCAGATAAACATCAACGAGGAACAAATCACCCAACCTAATACATACATGTAGGTTTCACAAGCAAGACCAAATCCTTCACATCAGCCCTTGAGGTTGCCCCTGGGTGGGGATGGTAGGTGCATGACTATACCTACGCGTGTTGAGATTGTTAATATTGTTAATGTTTGTCCCCTGGGTGGGGATGGTGGTTGCATGACTGTACCTATGGATATGCTTGTTGAGATTTTTAATGTTGTTAATGTTTATCCATGATGATTGGGTTTTTCAGCAGGGGTCGTAGGATGAACAGTACATTAGAAGCGGCTATCCAAGAGGCCATGAACGAACTAGACAAGAAAATGGAACAAGTAAGTCTCCAGTATCAATGTGTAAAAACTTGAAATATTACTCAAATCAGAGTGGGGGATCTTTAAAATAAAAACAAAAATTGTATGCACCATGATGAATTTAATTGTAATTATTATTATTAATATGATAAATTGTGGCCAGAAATTCAATAGCATTTATGAACTGGATTCAATCTTTTATGGACGTTTCTCTGTGTTGTATATTCTGAACTCTCAAACAGAACACCAATGTTAAAAACCGTGTTTGAGAGGTCAGAAATCCAGCTTAAATCCGGTTAGTAACAATATAATTGTACTACTACTTTTTTTTGGGGGGGGGGGGGGATGGGTTATCAGAGTGGCATCTCTAATATTTTGGAGGGGTACATGTATTTCCGTTGTGTCAACTTTAAGATCTTAATTATGGTGCCAAGGATTTGTCAGTTATTCATTTCAGTTCCAATGATTTCTCATCATGCAGGCCAAAGAAAGCAAAACAAAGCCAGTGCCTAAATCGACGAGACCGAAAACTAGATGCAAAAGACTGAGGTGATGAAATGTAAATTATTCTGTAGATAACTACTTAAATAAATACCACATGCTTGAAACAAGTTGAAACAAGGCAGATCTTTCGTTTAAGAAGACAATATTACATTTCACTGAATTGGTATTTCAAAGATGTCATTGTGGTAAAATCATGATTTAGAACTTGTTTCTCTGTAATTTTGTTCAAGCAACAAAATCAATTTACTTTCAATACAGATTTGTTTCTATTGAGTTTAAAAATGGTGATTATTTTGAATGTAACATAGAAAAAAGTCAAATTGGTGTAAAGCAGTGACTTAAGTCCAAGTAGGTGATTATTTTAAGACTGATGATTCAAGTTGAATTGTATGGATTGATTGCCGCAAGTCGATTTTGAGTCATTAAAAAATATAATTGTGTTTACTTAAGTCAGTGCTTTGAGTCATTAGAACACTGGCCAAGGGACTGATGAGATGTTTCTCTGTGGAACAGGTACTAGCAATAAATGTCCATACATGTTGATACAGCGTACTATAGGTCTTGTTGGTCCAATTCTCCTTGACAGAAAACGGGACACTGTTTTTAGTCATGGTTAGCGGCAACTGCCATGTTCCATTCTATAGTATTGTGGTCTCTGGAGACAGTATGCCTTCCCTGTCCTCTAGTAACACCACTAGTGTCAGTAGGCAGTAGATCTAGGGGGCATTGAGGTGCCAAGTACCACCTGAACGATCCTAAAATCAGCAATATAGCATTATGGCTCCTCATGTTATAAAGCTGAAGGATTTTAACTGGCCCATTGACCAGTACATGCAGTCACATTAGTGTGATTTATAAAAACACTTTTTTTAATTTATTTTTTTTAATTTTTTTTTTACGCAATTCGCCCCACACAAGGCCAATGGCCACTCCAAGGTGGGGGCTACTAAGTCATTGAGTTGTTACAACGACTCCACACTGAAGAAACCAGCCCCTCGCACCAAAACAAGACAAGTTAATAACCAGCCTCTTCACGGTGCGAATAGGACTGGGAGGGGTAACTAGTCCAGAACAAGGCAGTTATTAAACTGCCTCTGCCCTTATTATTGAACCAACCCCAAATCACTGTAACATGACAAAAAGCTAAACATTTAAAAAAAAAATCACTGGTCTGATGGTCCAGAATGGTCTATTAGCGTGCATGTGCCAAAATGATCATAACTGAACTTTGTTGAGTGGACGGCAGTTTAATTAAAACCCTTTGTGTAAATGTTATCAATATGCAATTAAAAGCAAATTGCATATTTCAACTCTGTAACTCTCAAATTGGTTATTCAACCCAAAATATAGTAGTCTATATTTTGTGAATTTTCCCCGAAAAAAAATTTACATTATATTTTTGGACGCATTTGTGTACACTTATCTTTATCATTCAACTTTGTGTATCTTAATGTTCAGTTGAATAAAAATACATTATATAATTTATCTGTAAATATAATTCCATGTCTTTTTATTTTCATTTGGTCATTTCATTAACAGTTTTTCCTTGTTGTTATAATAAAGAGTTCTTAATCTTTGTGAGCATTTTTATTTCAAGAAGCATGTAGAATATTTTGCTATATTTTTGTTTTTAGTTAACTGAGCTTTACATGTATACTGCTCCCCTGTGCAATAACAGTTTATATACATAATTTAAATACAGAACCAGTGAAATAAAGGTTACGGTTTTGCTCCAATCATGTTTTAGAATGCATAGTATAAGCTCATATCTGTATTTTAGGTAATATTTGGCACTGCTTATATTAATGATAACCAAATTGGCAGATTCACTGTGGTGATTGATGGTGGTGGTGGTGGGGGGGGGGGGGGTGGTTCACATGAATATATGTTGCAAGTTTCCATGTGTAATGTGCATATTATGCCCCTGTATCTTCCATGAATATTTTCAATAATACAATTTCAGGTATTTATAAAGCACACTATAAAGTAACTAACACACAGTGCATTGTAATTATCACCACTCAGCAGGAGTGCTTACTCCTAAATTCTTCAGAGCCCAGAATTGTTTGATTTTGTTTCTTTTGGCTACAATGGCTAGTCAAACAGTTCAGACCCTGACCATGCCGTATTCATAGTAATCTGGTTCCAGTGTAAAATCACATTCAATATAAAACCAAAGTTTCAATGGTATCAGTCTCTTTTTTCATGTGCCACATTTGACTGTTTTCTTAGGCCATATATGAAATGATGGCTACGGCTACGGCTATGGCTAGATCACTGTTTCTTCCTGCAGCCAATAGCCATAGCCGTAGCTCAAAACACTTGATACGAACATGGCCATACTTATTCAAATTGGGACAAATGGTTATTGTGTGTGTGTGTGTGTGTGTGTGTGTGTGTGTGTGTATAGGCACTGGCCGCGTTATGGGGACAGAGAACAAAAGAGGGATCCGGAATTACTTAGCTGTGGGGACATTTTGTGTGTCCCCACAACGTTTTTAATCCCCAAAATCCTTTGTATTTGTCCCACAACGCCCGTCTTGAGATTGTGTGTGTGTGTGTGTGTGTGTGTGTGTGGAGGGGGGGGGGTGGACCTAACATAGTATATTGGATTGGATTGAATTGAAATGAAGTGAAATGGTAATTGCTGCCAGAAATAGTCATCTCACAATCAGAAGGCCGTTTCACAAAATGTATGTTAAACAGTTTCAAGCCAATTAATATGTTTCAATTTCAAAACAACTGCATTATGATTGGCAAAAGGACACAAGCAAACATGAGCAGTAGTATTTGGAATACATGTATTGGTGTGGCCTTACATAATATCATAGTGCATGTGTTTCAATCTTGAAATGGCTACTTTCTGATTGGTGATATCTCACATCCAAGAGCATATAATTATGTTCACTTATTCATTGGAAAAGGGGTGTGGCTTTAGCAACACTCAAATTATGCCTATGCGTCAATCTTGAGAAGGCTGCATTCTGATTGGTGCTATCACATGTCCAAGATAATTCATGTCCACTTGTTCTTTGGAAAAGGGGTGTGGCTTAACCAGTCCACATTGTGCATAATTATGTGTAGATCTTGGAAAGGCTGTATTCTGAGTGGTCCTATTGCACTTCATTATCAAACACTTGAACATTTTCAATATTTGTGTTTATATATTTTATGGTATATTATGGGGTATTGAAAATGTGTATACATTGTATGCTTAAGATTGAAAAAAGGACCTCCCCATAAAACTGAAGAACTACTGTTTAATTGTTTCTAGATTAATTAAGTTTAGCAGTAATTGACAAGACTCATTGATATACTTCTTACTTGCCTTGCCAGTAATTCATCTGATATATCGAAATAGACACCTGTGATGTATATGACATAAAACACAATAAAGGGGGCCACTTTGCATCCGTCACGTTAGCAGTTTTTCCAATGGTTGTTATTTATTTTTAAGTACCCGAAACCGACCAAAAAGTGTTTCAACATGTGAATGGACATGCAGGCTTATACTAGAACTAGTTTGAGTTGATTTATTTTATTTTTTTATTTTTTTATTTTTTTTACCCTCAAATTTCCATAAAAATTGAACGGAAAAAGTTACCTCACTTTTCCGTCCATTTGTTGATGGAAATTTTAGGCTAATTAAAAAAATAATAGTAATAATCAACTCAAATTATCTTTAGGATAAGCATGCATGTCTATTCAAATGTTGAAATTCTTTTTGGGTGGTTTCAGATATTTAAAAAAAAATTACAACCATAAGAAAAACTGCTAACGTGACGGTAGGAAAGTGACCCCCTTTATTGTGTTTTATGTCATATGTAAGTGAACAAGAATAAATAACACTTAAAGAATCAATAACACTTAAATATGCAGGCTATATTGTACTATGTAAAAAATAATTTGAAATAAGTTGACTTTTCAATTTGTAATGTTTAATATTTGAGGCAAGACAGCCAGGTGTATTCATCTTATAATGTATTATGTTCATAGAGAGACTCGGAATACTAGCAGCTGAGGAGTCTCTATGTACTTTATGTAAATAAATTGTATAGTTATGTATCATACAACATCTATGTACATTGTATTCAGATTACTTGTAAATAACAATGATTATTGTGCGCTGGAGATTATAGTTGGTGTGGATAAATTAATCTGGGCATAGGGTGTCTCAAAAATTACCCCATGGTTGTAACATTGTTGAGAAAAAAAATACAATTATTTAAAAACTGATAATCCCCGTTAATGTTTCCACTTGCCAGCTTAGTTGTTTTCTGTTTAATCTTCATTGGATTAGGTTGACTGGTCTTGGAATTCAATTTATTTATGCTGGTCCTAGTGTGACAGTTATAAGGACACACAACTTGTGGTTAAAGGTAATGTACAACATTAGTAAATACCATATCAAATTAACCAATTATTATCCAAAGCTTATATGATGTAAAGCTGGTGCAAGTTTCAATCATCTTGAGAAATTATTCCGTCTTAAAGACAACAAATAATGTTCTCAAAATGTGAGCACCCAATGTGGTGAAAATTTGACAGGTTAGTTAGTAATTACATTGGCGGATCTAAGGGGGCTGTAGCCCCCCCCCCCTAAAATCGTATAAAAAAAAAATAATAATAAAAAAGAGAGAGAGAGAGAGAGAGGGGGGGGGGGAAGAACGCACTCCCATTCACAGTGTGCAGGATAAACATAAGGAGGTGACCTACTTAGTACTGTACTAACCGTTGCGCATAGGAAGTGGCGGCACCCTTTGTGTCGAGTTGATACAGCCCCCCTAAAAAATGTTCTGGATCCGCCCATGAATTACTAATTAAACAACGGAGAGTTGTTATAAACGTAACAGTGGTTTTAAAACCAGCGAACCAAAACCAATGAACATTTTACAAAGGATGTACACAATAAATAGACATCATAGGGCAACAGAATTGTACTTGACCTTTTGTGTTGAAACTAAATCGGAGACTTTTTGAGATGCCCTGTATACCCAGAAGAGTATGTAGGAGAAAATGGTATGGGTCTGCCATGGAATTGATATGGCTACAAAATGAAGACTTGTAGCCAACATCATTTCATTTTTTGTTGTTTGTTTTTGTTTTTGTTTTTGTTTTTTGGTTAATAACATTGTGTTTAAGTGAGTTTTTATGTCATCTCTTTGACAAGTTAAAAACAGATTTTCCAGACTATAGTTCCTTCAATTTTAAGATGAATAAAGTATCACGAACATGAACTTAAATCATGACATTCCTCGTTGGCTCTATAATAGACATCTTTATGTTTTCCTCTTTGTTAATAACCCCTCCCCACTATTTATTAGAAGGGTTGGAAATGGCATTGCCATATAATGTACCTAATAATTGTCACCATTCCCCAAACACTTTTTGAGCGCAAGTAAAAACAAAATGTTGTAAAAAATCCTATGTAGTACTTTATCGTTTTTGTAAATTATTAGACTCATCATTAATCTACAAAAATTGGCTCTAAATTTTCCAAACGTTTCTATTTATTTCCATAATTAAAAATAATTTCAACAATTAAATCAAGAATTTCTAAGCACATTTTATACACTAATAATTATTGTAATGCAGATGTTTCAACCCATAATTAGGGGAGGGGTAGGACAACAGTTAGCGTTCGCCACTGCTGTAAATAATCCATATTTTATAAGAATCATCAATATATGTCTTAAAACCAACATGTGAAACGAGAAAATAGTGAGAATGCATTCAGATTGTTCGTATTCATTTTACTGATCAACGGGGAATTATGGCGGGACCTTTTGGAACTTGATTTCTTTAAATGTTACTAAATAATACATCAGATCTGACATCTTACATTCCTCGAATTGCATTTAATTGTACGGTACGCTTTTCCTAAGCCATGGGCACCAAGGCCAAGATCAGGGCAACGGAGACCATGGCCTCTGTCGCCCCAGCGCTCCAGGAAATTCCAGGCATGATCTGACAGAAATAGTGCGTTTTGTCGTTTACGTATTTCCAGCATAGCATTAATTAAAGGACGGCAAAGTACACAATGGCTTTTTATGTTATTTTATGTATATTATATACTACTCAAAACAATTTAGGGAACACCGGATTTTTAACATCAAATAGGTTTGAAATATTCCATGAACCGGGATTTCCATTTGCAACCCCCTCTCTCTTTCAGTAGTCATGTCATGAAATGTATAATCACTACATGCATCCTTTATCATCTGTTTCATTGTGCAGTTGTTTCTCATCAATTCTGTGAAACATTGTGTTTATCTGAAATAAATGATCTTGCTTTAACTGAGATTATTCCGGTGTTCCCTAAATTGTTTTAAGTAGTATATATATAAAATATATTTATTTATTTATTTATTTATTTATTTGTTATTATTATTTTTGGGGGGTGGACATTGTTGTCGGATAGGTTTAAAAGTAAAAACTAAAATTTAAAAAAATCCAAATTTGGGTCAGGCCGTCTTTGCTAGTCGGACGGGGACGCTAAACAATTAATTTTGTTTACATAGCTTAATAAAGGCCTACATCCCGGTTAGCATAACACGGGGTGGAAATAAATATAAAATAAAAGAAAATGGTCGGGGAGGGGGTAGTGTCAGTTTGGAGGGGGTGGGTCGTCCAGCTCGCAACCGTTCCCCACTAACTACCAAGAAATCGCCGCCAATGATCAACATCATCGCGGTTAATCCCATGCCAGTCCCCCTCCAACCCCCACCAAATAATGGAAGCAAATAAAGAACATTTTCCGAAATATTGCTTCTTGTTGTGGAGCTGAAGGGACCAGGGCAAACGTTATTGTTCAATGGCAAAATATAGTACTTAAAAAAAAATGATTTCTGATTTTTTTGTTTTTAGTTGCCGACCCCTTCTAACAGTCACCGCCAATAGCCCACCTTTAGTTGTTACCCAATTACAAAGTCACCGGATACAGTGTTTACCAAGCTCAGTGTTTTAACGGATACAGTGTTTTAAGAAGCTCACTTGATGTGAAGTTGAACAAAAGATCCAATCATTCTAATTTAATTTTAACTTTCATTTTATAGAAAACAATAAAACAAAAAAAATTCAAGTTGCAATCGATCAACATTGTGACAATCGTTTGCTAAATGCGTGAAACTACCTCAGGTCAAAATTTAATTCTTACAATTCTCATAAACCGGTTACTGGCTTGTAAATTATGATTCAAATTTTCCACGAAAAAGGCGTGAGAACTTGTGAATTGGATTCTAAACGCCTCGTGATAGCAGGTACTAGGTACACGTGTAGTGCGCTGTATGACCCACCCGTACGTAGTATTATCACTGCACTATATCAATGAACGAAAACAAAAGGATGCGCGCGCATACAGGAGGAGCCCTTGCAAAGGATCATGGGACGGATACTCAATCCGCCATGATGTCGCGACGACACTGTGAAAAATACGAATTTGGTGGTCTGTTTCGTAGTTTCTGCCGATTTTGAGAACTTACAAACCGCATGACAACCCATAACAATATTGAAGATCGGACCTTGGATAGGTATTTCATACTACCGATCCCTGTTTGGGCCAAATTTTAGGGATCGCACGCTGGGTCACCAGCGAGGCAAGCGGGTAAAATGAGCAAGTTATCATTTCGGGCGCGGGCTCTCGATGCCTCGAAGCCCATGCCCGTTTACGCGACAGAAGAGCTGCCCGATCTGCCGGATTTTTCAGCAATCAACCGTGCTGTACCGCAAATGCCCACGGGAATGGAGAAAGAGGAGGAATCGGTAAGATGGCTTCGCTCAGAAATATTTTGAATATGTAATGAGGTCTTCTGGCGGCCATCTTGTTTTTGACCGATTTGGCGCGCACTCAAGTGTGTCGTCAAAAATTTGAAAGTGTTTCACGATAAGTTTATTTTATCATACGAAATTATTAAGTTATAGTTATATGATGTATTCCTTTATATTTTTGTTATTATGCCATTGTATTTCAGGTTTAAAATATGGCAGTAAAAATTAGTCACGTGACCGTAAATGCCGTCGGCCATTTTGTTTAGGGACAGTTTCTCTCCTCCAGTAATGATATAAATATTCAATCGAAAAATGTGTGCATGTGTATTAACTGTTATTATTTATAACAATTTCATGGTACATATGAATTTGTATTCAGCTATTCATAAACTTGAACGAACAATTTTTTCAAGCCATTTTGCCATGGCTGGAAAAGAATATCAACATTTTTATAATACAAAAATTTGGCAGTGATCATATTTTTGTAGTAGTCCGAATGCTTGTTCTGTTCACAGCCTATTTTTAGAATAATTATGTAATTTGTCCTTATGAACGTCAGAACATGGCTCCTACCTCACATGCTAAATATCATGTTGAGCAAATTCTCTAACTCGTAAACCTATAATTTCTCCCTTCCAGAAAATCCTTCCGCTTTCAACTTTACATACAATCATCTTCAATTATTGGCCATTACTATAACTCTTCACTTACTTTAAATATTTTTTTATCGGGTACTTTATTGCTTGCCAAATGTCAGCGTCTTTGACATGTTTTTGTAAACACCTTCAGCGACTAACGCCATTTTTAAATTGGTTGCTGAGTTCTCACGAGTGACATCATTGATATGCATTTATACAGTCACATTTACAATGATATGCAATTCCCATGACCCGAGCACTCGCGCGCTAATTATTGTGTAAAGTTTGCTTATTATAAAAAGCGTGTGAACACGTAAGCGCCAACATCATTGCATGAATGCATGTATTTTGTGCACTCAGCGTCCGATTTTAAAATGGTGTATCACAGTGAGAGATGTGTACGAAACCATGTTGAAGATGCTGACATTTGGCGAGCAAAAAAGTACCCGATAATTTTTTTTGAAAGTAAGTGAAGAGTTACAGTAATGGCCAATAATTGAAGATGATTGTATGTAAAGTTGAAAGCGGAAGGATTTTCTGGAAGGGAGAAATCATAGGTTAAGAGAATTTGCTCAACATGTTATTTAGCGTGTGGGGTAGGAGCCATGTTCTGACGTTCACAGGGACAAATTACATAATCATTCTAAAAATAGAATGTGAACGGAAGAAGCATTCGGACTAATATTTTTGGTACTTACATTATGTACTCACGTACTTCTGACAGTCAGTGTCAGTGACCGCTTGAGATGTATTACACGAAATGCAAAATACACCAAAAACAATTATGGCTGTGCCGGGTATCCGACCGAAACGGTCATTACCCGTTTCCATTTTTCGATTCCAATTACCCGTAAACGACTTTTTAAAATTCAGACTTGAGCAGTGCGAACAGAAATCTGTGACTCTTGAACAGGGAACGATTTCGTTCAAAAATTTTGCATAGCAAAAATGCGATGCAAAAAATTAAATTTGCATAGCAAAATAATTTTTTGTATAGCAATCTGTGAATTTTGTATAGCAAATTTAAAATTACAGTATGTAGTGTACATAGGTAAAGGTGTTGTTTTTCAAGGCTTTACCAGAAATAATCATCTTTAATGTCAGGAAATTGAGCCACAGGTGTTAAAAAAAATTCACGGCGATTTTCTTTTTTGCTTACATTGTTATATCGATCGCTAAAACAGAGGCAATATCATGAAAACAAATTACCGTCTGCGACATGTTCGGGTGCTTTTCAAACTGAACGTTTGTGGTATGATCAAGCTTGATTTTGATTATTAAAAATTTCTCAGGAAAATGAGTGGCTCACCGTGGTTGAAAGTGCAATCATATTGTGTGCCGAAATGATTCTAAATCTCACCACTACATATATAAATGAATGCTCATTTTGTTAAATGTTCAAAAACTTTTATTATAAAACGAAGTTGTAACGTTTCTAGAGTTCCTTTCAATACGGCCGTAGTGATCGTATGAAAGCGCACGTGTGAACTGAACATGGTACTATTGTGTATATGGGGTGGCTCAATTGCTCAATGTTCCAACCCCCCAACTCAGCAGAAGAAAAAAATAAACATGGCCGTTTGTTTTGTGTTTTCCATTTCGGGGAATTTCGCCCGTAGTTAATTAATCGGCAGGAAAATAATGCATGCACATAGAATTTTAGGCATTGTGGATAAAATCCTTACGGATTGCTGGGAAATAAAGTTGCATGTACGGATGCACATAGGTAAAACCAGTGCAAGTGTTCACTGTTGCATCAACACTGTCGCGTCGTGAAGTCATCGTTGAACACGTACGTCACATGGACGTACCCCCGGCGTGGTCTGGACACACGGAAACAAACCCAGTCGGGATGGATCCCTTGGTATTTTTTGGTCAGAAATATACATGTAAACGTTATTTCGGGAAAGGTTTGTGAATATGATTTCAAAAATGTTTATTATTAAACCACAATAGTGAAAAAATCTATCGCAAAATCTGCGATGTATTGTTTGAAATTCCATTGCAGATTGTCCAAATTACGTCGCATTTTGCGATGCGATACAGGGGAAATCGTTCACTGTTGAACAATGTAATGTTTACACTTTTACAGACAATTATCTTTAAATTCAAGAGATTGTACTCCAATAGAGAAAAGATCGATTTGTACACCACCGGAGGCATGTTTTCTACAAAAATGAAAACGGGTATCCGGGTATCCGAAGTTTCCTGATTTCGGGTATCCGGTTCCAAAAATATCCGAAAACATACAGCCCTAAACACAATGCACTGTTGCTGCCGTTTACTCAAGCCTCAAAATTAATTTTTTTTTTGTCACTTACACATCGTTTACCCACCCTTGTATTTTCACTTAACCGTTTCCAAAAGTTACTTACCCGATTTTGTTTTACCAAGAATTTGTGCTGATTACACCATGTAGTATTTTGACACCAGCTACATGTACATACATGTATGCATACTCAAACTTATTTGAAAGTCTTGTTTCACTACTTTCACAGCACCATCACTTTCTGGTCATGTTGTTATGGGACATGACATAAAAACATGGATAGTTCCACTTACCCAGCAACTTACGTAGGCCTACCCACTTTTTATAATCACTTACTGCCTGAAAAATCCATTTACCTCTGGTAAGTGGGTTAGTGGGAATTTTGAGGCTTGCATTTACTTAGCCTTACATGGTATAGCAACAACTCATGCATGGTGCGAATAGCCCAGCCAGGGATACTTTGCATGAGGCCGGGCGTCTAGTAACGTTAGTGTTACTGCATGGTGGGGGGATTTTGGTGAATTTAGGTTCTTAGCCAAAATACGTCAAGGATTAGGAATTTGTGAGCTGGCAAAAGCTCATTTTAACTTAATTTTAACTTATTGGATGGCAGCCATTTTATCGTCTGCTTCAGCTCTGTCCATATCATTTGTGGGATAGAATGACGAACACAACCTTTTCCTCGCTGGACATACATGTAACTTCTGCCTTTTTTAAGTGTACAGCTTTTTTAAGCGTACGTTTTCCTTTCCCAAAACGTATTTCTATTTGTTAAAATCATAAGATTTAAGGCTTTGCGTGGTGGAATATTGATATCATTTCGGTTTGTGGTAACACCATGTGTTTATCTCAACTATTAGAGATTAGAGCATGCTAATCGAAACGTAGAGAAGTCCCCATGGTTCTCCCTGAACCACGTTCTCACTTAGTGATAGTTGAGAAACGAGTTGCCCAATATTGGTAATCCCCTGAACCATAATCTCACTTAGCGACAGCGATCAGCAAACATTTTTTTAAATGTTTTTGGCGGAGCCCGAGATATTGTGAAATTTAAATCAAACAATTATATTTAAGCGCAGTTGGGAAAATATATTGTGTCCTTTCGGAAATTCATGATGATGGGGGGGGGGGGGGGGGAATAATGATGTAACTCCAATGAGAAAAAAAAAATTCGACAAAAATTTTATTTTCTGCAGAAGCTGCATTTTTTTCTTTGAATAATATTCAATATTCGATCCAGAAAAAAAAACTAACCAGATTCAACATTCTTTCCCATTTGTGTGCAGTATCGATTTTTTTTTTAAATCCATTATATATCGGCAAACATATATCGCGATTTTTGATAATATTGCAATTATTTTTTCACTCATGCATGATTACTTTAGAGCCGATAATCACAGGTACATGTATGTAACCCTCTACAAGTATCACAATAAATCATCGCAAATTCATTTGCAGAGCGTGTATGTACTTCTGAAGTAGTTCGCTTTTGTTTCTCACTTCTAAAAGCTGAAAAGACTTCTAATTTTGTTTCCATGGAATTTATGACTTGACGCACAATGGCGATTTTTTTTTTTATTTAATTTTTTTTAATTTTTTTAATTTTATTTATTTATTTATTTGTTATTGCCGATATCTCGATAACATAAGGTTCTCGATATCGTAATCGTATAAAAAAGGTATCACGATATTCGATATTATCGTGTTATCGCCCAAACTTAAAACATGCTAAACTTTTATCTTTTTCCTGAAAAACACATCCGATATTCATTTTAACCAGTTCGCGTCGGGAATAAAAAAGTTCTTCTGGGCCCCTGTGCGGGTTTCTTTTTCCCACACAAACACGTTAATGGAAGCTTCCACAGCGCGTGGCCACGTCTACCGAGCATGTCACTGTACGCTCGGCTCGTTGCCACGTCAACCGAGCATGCATACAAATATTCCGGAGTTTCCTATGGCTTGTTTAGACGCTCTCCGATCCGTGGTGCAAAAAAAAATTGCGTGTATACACGGCGTCCGACGCAAACTGGTTAATCAAGGCTAATAAAAACCTTGATTCCTTGGCAATTTGAGAATGTGCAGTCAGCATATTTGGAAGTGCATCATGTTATGGACAAATAGCTCACAGGATGTGCATAAGGAAGGTTATTGCATTAAATCTCTGAATTGTTTTCTGAATCTATCATATTTTGTCTGTAATATTTAGAGGGAAGTGTGATTCCTGTATACTGAATTCTTTCCCTTAGGCCAAGTTAAAGGGTTTTATTTTATTTATTTATATTTATTTTTATTTATTTTAATTTTATTTTTTTTATTTTTTTATTTTTTTATTTTTATTTTTTTTATTGCTTAACCCTAACTCCCTAGCCTTAATTACCAGGTACCTTCCTCAATCCTTCATAATCCTCCGAAATGTGTTTGTGCATGAAACTCACTGCCTCAATCCTTCATGATCCTCCAACTTGAGTTTCTGCATGAAGCTCACTGCCTCAATCCTTCATAATCCTCCACTATCAAATGCACGACCCTCCTCAATCCTCCATAATCCTCCAATTGGTGATTTTCGAACGTGCCTCATTCCTCCAAAATCCTCCAAATCCTCCGGAGGATTATAGAGGATTTAGGAGGGTTAGGGTTAATCTTGACACTCGGTGTCTCGGCGGCAAAGAAAGTGCAGAAAATCCAAACCCCAAACCTTGGCCAAGAAAACACTCAGTTTAAACAAAACAACACCCAAAATTAAAAGAACTGACTTATGAAAAGATATTTCAGTCAATTTGTATGCACAAATAATCAGGATGTTGCACCTGATCCTGTGAGGCCGTGACATCACTGATTTGCTCATGAATATACATGTATGCAAATTGACATTACCATATAATGTCCATAGAGAGGTACATGTATCAAAACATCGGCCAATTGTCAATATGGATACAAAGTTGTGCATAATGTTTTCAAGTCGATTCTTATAAGAATCATCACATAATGAATTGAGTCTCGAGTGAAGTAATCCCAATACAGCTCACAATGGAAGCTAAACTGGGATAGTGCGTAGGTGTGATAGTTTCAGCTTATTTCAGTGTGTTGAAAACGAGAAAGTATTTTAAAAAATCCATTCAGATTGTTTGATTCATTCCAACAAAGAATTACTGTCTTAGGATAACAGAAATTATTTTTTTAATTGTTCACTATTTTAACTAAGATGATAGCCTCCGAAACATATTTTAAGGAATGTTTGACACCATCAACTTTACATCAAGTACGTTTTATGTGAAACATAATTTGTTTTTCAAGATTACCAATAGTTTTGTGGAACGTTTAAATTGGGGTAATTTTGTGAGATTTTGTAAGATTATTAAGATATGTGTAGGAGTTAACATTTTGACTGTTACTTGTTTCTACAGGAACACCATTTACAAAGAGCAATATCGGCTCAACAAGTGTATGGCTCTGCCAATCCACTTGTGATTCCTACACCAGACTTTGACAGCTCAGTGGATTATTATGACTTGATATATGAGGATTCCTACAAGCAGCCCAAGCAATATGTGCATGTTCAGCGTAAGTGTGGAAGATAGTTTTCCCCTTTCCATATTTTATTTGTTTATGTTGGTGTTTTGGAGCTTAGTGGTTGATCAATTATTAGTTGTGAATGTGTTTGTGGCCTTGACATACCTCGGATTTCTGAAAGCAGATGTTAGTCCCTTTCATGGGTCAGTTCATACTTCAAAAGCTGGTTAGGGACCAGTCTCCCTTTTTCTCAAGTGGCGTGCAACCAACCATAGTTATATTATAAGAACTGGTCACAACACAACAGCCCGTTGTTACTCGAGCGCGTAGTATTCTGGGATTGGACTTCCGCCCACAACATTTTGCAACTTCTGCATGGGCCGATTCAGTTAGCGCAGTTCCTGGGGTTTGATCGTGTGTGTGAAATGACCATGCATATTCCTGGGAAATACTGTTCCCGGGAGTGACCAGATAGTTCTAGTGTGAATGGTCGCTGGGGTGGCGGTGGGGTTAAAAACTCCCGGGAATTTTTTTTCTTCTGGGAATTGGTTCTGTAGTGTGAAAAGGGCCGTTGAAATTGGTTTTTCCCAAAATGATGGATTTCTTTTAATGTTTTAAATCCCAGGCGATACTAAAAAGTAATACCGTAAATTGTTATTGAGTATCTAATCATTTATAATACTCCAGAATCAAGACATAATGACATAATAATTGTATGATTTGTTAACCCTCCTTGTTACTCTCAGTACATTTTTCCAGCGAGTTTAGTGACCATTGTAAATGACAGATGGGCGTAGGGGTGACAGTATTGGATTTTTTTGATAGTCGATAATCTGTCGGCTGTGTTATCGTCGATATACAATTTTTTTTTTTTTACATCCATTGCAAAAATGTATGAAGCATATTAAACACCAAAATATGAACTACTTTTATATGCAAGTATTACAGAGAAGTTGCATATATGTAGATTATAAACAGTGCTGAAAATGGTCAAAATTTCAAATAAATCTCATCAAAATGAGCTGAGTGCTTTGGTTTTTGCTGGTCGGTACGACAAACATTGTGATGTTTATGTGTGACTGCGTGCTTGCAAAGCTACAATCCTGGCCAAAATAGTTGGGACACGTGTCCCCTGTCCCCTGCTTCAATGTATTGTCCCTGAGACAAAGACAAAGACTGCGGTTTGTTCACGTCTGGTCACGACTTTATAGATAAACTAAGAGAAAATTCAGACAATCCCGGCCAAAATAGTTGGGACACGTGTCCCCTGCTTCAATGTATTAGCCCTGAGACAAAGACTGCGGTTTGTTCACGTCTGGTCACGGCTTTATAGATAAACTAAGAGAAAATTCAGACAATTCCGGCCAAAATAGTTGGGACATGTGACAATAAACATACCCTCCCCTGTCACCCTAAGTGGTCACCTTAGGACTAAAAAAAATGGAAAGTCCCTGAAAAATAACGATAACAATAATCCTTAATCAAAAATTATCGCACACTTTTGAAACAAGCCTAGACAGCTGTTTATGAATGATGGATAAGCTGTGTAGATAATTATAATTTCACGGTCTTTCATGGTCGGTTAACCGAAAGTCGGAACCTGACGGCCACACAAACTAGATCTTTGGCAAATGGCACAATATGTATGTACATTTTAAATCAAAAAGCATGAATAAACTTTCTGAAATTATTGTTTAATAACCAATATGGCAAAGAAGGAAGTAGAGAACAACAAAATGGGCAGCAAATATTTCTAAAATGGCAAGGTCATATTTTTAAAAATATTGGTTTGGGTTAGCTGGTTAGCGCAGTTTTGGTCGATTAACCCTCCTATAGGTTTAACAATCAAAGACACTCAAAATTTGTATGTCTCTCTTAACCCATTGACTTTGTGCAGTGCACTCAAATACATGCAAGCACATGTGGCTGTGATAAGGAGGTCAAACCAAAACCAATCAAAGACGCTCAAAATTTGTATGTAACTCCCAACCCATTGACTTTGTGCAGTGCACTCAAATAAATGCAAGGACATGTGGCTAGGATAGGTCAAACCAAAACCACTCTACAGTACATACACAGCTCTGTGTGACTGTGGTTTGACCTACCAATTGGCAATGCAACCAAAAATACTCAAGTGACTGTCTGTGGGTGCGGTGCTTACTGGGCCAAATTTCAGCCTGGGCATAGGAGGGTTAACTGGTGTAGATAAAACAGTACCATGTACATTGCACACGTGGTACAGTTTACATAATGTAGATGCATTCACCACACAGTACCAAGCATTACACATGCTGCCCTAGTACCTTCATCATTCAAAACCATTTGAATGATATTGAATGATATTGCATGATAATCAACAGGAATGCTAACAAAAAAATAGTGAAGAAGCATTTGTGATATTTTTTGTATTCATTGTAACATGGAATATTCATATACAGAAGTTGACAATTCATTTAGAAGATAATATAATTAATTGTTGTTACTGATATTATTTGAATTATTGTGGCCTTCAGTGATATTCTGGTGATAACATTTGTCTGTTGGTTTGTTTGTCTTGATGTGAGCAGCTCTTAGTATGGAGCAGGACATCCCAGACTATGACATGGATGTAGAGGATGAGGAATGGATGAAGAAACATAGTAAAAACTTTGAGATCACTGAATTACAGTTTGAAGAAATGATGGACAGACTAGAAAAGGGAAGCGGCCAACAGGTAGGAATATTCATTATATAGAGTAGGCAGGGCTTACAAAATGGGTTGTCTACCGTCCTGGAACCGCAACTTGCTGGATGTCAGCCGGAAAACGGCAACCAAAAATTGTAAATGATAAAGTATTTATGTGATCATGAGCCCTACTTTGTGTAAAGTTGATGATAGTATTAAAAATCCCTTGAAATATTCATGTCTGAGGGGCTACAATTGTAGTACAATTAATTAAATTATTTCCCAAATGAATTTTCTGGTGATGAATATTCCATGTTGGAATGAATACAAAATTATCTGAATGCTTTTCACAATTTTGTGATTAACAAACCAATAAATTAAGCTGAAGCTTTCACAACTTGATTTTATACTTGTGTCTTGATACTTTTAACCCTAACCACCCCCAAACCAATCAAACTCCAACAGCTGGTTGTGTTGCATTTTGATGGACTCGGTACTGTATAGCCCATGTATGGTGTTAGATTTTGGTGGATTCAGGAAGGTTCTTAGCCAAAGCCATTAGGGGGTTAGGGTTAAAGTATGAAAGCATTTGTAGATTACCAAAATATACTGGCTTTAAGACAACAGTGAGTAAAGCATGGAGGAAACACAGTCGCAAAATGAGGCAATTGAAAAAAAAAATCAAGCAGCCAGATTTGCCCAAAGGACAAGTGCAATTACTTAAATTTGTACTTAAACATTTGTTCTAAACTTGTGTGGTTTTACTTTATAACTGATTGTTTAAATCGGTTTGTAATCTTATTTTGGCCTTTTGGTTTTATTTCAGGGTTTATTGATTTGGCTTTTATTCTGTTGTGACCTTTGACCCTTGGTGGTTTCTTTTAAGGTGGTGACCTTGAAGGAGGCTAAGCTTCTCTTGAAGGAGGACGATGACCTGATCATAGCTGTCTATGACTATTGGCTCAACAAACGTCTTAAGTCAATGACTGTAAGTACCCAAGTTCTGGATCTATGCATTTTTAAAGAGACGATTGTATGGTGGGGTGGGGGAGAACTTTATAGATGTATGTTGAACAGATAAATTTACGACGATCTTCTAAAATATTGATGGAAACTGCTATTCTGTGTCAAGGTGGCCTTGTCAGATTCTGGTCAGCATAATCCACAAGGTATGTTTGTATGGCTGCAATTTGCTTGCACATGGCCTTCCATAGTCTAAGCTTTTTGCTCCTAATCAACTTGAGGGGTTTGGCATGGTTAGGGTTGAAAATAGTGATTCCGAGCAAAGCTGTTGTTAATATACACCCATTTCCTCCTCGGTGTCAGGGCTGTGGGTTAATTCCCAATGTCAGACAAGAGAAGCGGGATGGGTCGACGAGTAACAACCCCTACGTGGCCTTCAGGAGGAGAACAGAGAAGATGCAGACGAGAAAGAATAGGAAGAATGATGAGGCATCGTACGAGAAGATGCTGAAGCTAAGAAGAGATCTCAACAGGGCAGTGTCAGTAGTCATTCATTATTTATTATTTGTCTTCCTCCTTTTCTTCTCAGCAGAATTTAAAGTCCACATTGAAGTGCTGAGGAAACACAAGTGAAAATAGCCAAAACGCTTGGGTCAAGCACAAATTAGGAAAGATTTGAGTTGAATGGTCTGTTAACATGCAAACAATTTTTGTTTTCTCATTTCTATTTTAACTAAGGAAAAATAAAAAGGATTATATTTATGTTTCCTAATTCTCCTGGATTATTGAGAAATAACTAAAACAAATCTGTTAACTTTTCATTGGTTGAACTTGTACAGAAAAAGTAAATCCAAACCTATGGTGGTGCACCAAGGTATAATTATGTTATACAACAAATTAATATGCATTTTTTTTATTATGCCTTGGTGGTGTATTGTTAATAATGCAGGGTGTCCTGTCCTATTTATATTTTGCCTTCCTGCAAATGACCCAACAGATATCTTTGTGGCATGTTACATTTTGTCCTCCCCCCAACTCAATGAATAATTGGTAAATTCCTTTTCCCTCATTCTACCCCCAACCCTCCCCACATCCTTCCCACAAAACCAAAACCCCAATGCATTGCTGGAATGATAAATAGCCTGTGACAAAGAATTTTACATGACACATTGCTTTCCTTTTTGTATTTTTCCCGTAACAGAACGTTACTGGAGATGGTGAAGAGACGAGAAAAGAGTAAAAAGGAAGCCGTCCATTTAACATTAGAGATATTTGAAAAGAGGTAAGTGCCCTTAGAACCTGTACACCTAAAAAAAAAAAAAAAAAACTTTGAATTAATAGCATAAATTATCAAAATATCACTTTAAGATTTGCACATTGAAAGTTATGTGCAGTGATAAGAGTGCATTAGCAGATGTAGGTAATAATACCCAAAATGTTGGTGATATTACTGCTTCAATAATTCACAGACCACCAGGGTATTGGTTAAAACATTCTTGTTCAGAAATAGTCATTGCTGAGGAGACGATTACATCTGACACACTGAATACAATGAGCTTATCATGAGTTCCGTTTTGTTGTTAATTAGGACTGATCAATCCTCAGACCAGAGCATTGCTGAAAATGCTGAAGTTAGATTATTCCCAACACCTACGAACGCTTGACTAATGCATTTCAACATATTTAACACATTTTATTCATGGCTCAAGCCCAAAGTACTTGGGGGTGATTTCCTTAGGTGTTCAAAGCATAGTTTGTTTTAAGTTTTTCTCCCCGCCAAAAGCACCCCAACAAATGTAGGTATATAAAATGTTTTTGTTATCGGAGGAAAAATATATGCACGTCTGAATCCTCCCCAAATGTACGCTACAGTTTCAAAAGAATGGCATTAAAAAGGAGTTCAATTGTTGACGGTTTTATCAATCACATTTACAAATGTCCATTTGGTTTGGATTCTCAGATTTCAGATGGATGATTTCAGCGGTACCATTTTGGCAGACTGTGAAGAGCTTAGCAAACGACAGCCATCATTCACAATACCTGCAATTCCCAATGGTACACAGTATGGTTCTTGGTCCATTAAAACGGTAAGCTGCAGAATGAGCTCAGGGGGACTATTATTGTGTTATAATGTCATTGTTTTAACTCACACAGTCAAATCCGTGAATGTGGGCACAAAAACAAGGTGGGTACTATGCTATGTTAAACTAAACATTGTAGGTACCTGTCTAATGTGGGCACTTGTCCCTAAGGTGTCCACTTTGGATTAGTTCCACGTCATAGACTTCATGGAAAATACCATTGTGCACCTACGTCAAACCATTTGCATTATGTATGCTGATCTAGCTGACCAAAATACTACAAAATTGACCTAACCTCCTCAGATATTGTGTATCGATGTACAACCACACTGAACAACAGCTAGCCATGTTATTCTTTGTTTTTGTGCATTCAGTTTAATTTAATAACGAAACTATTTAGATTGCTTACTTATAAACTACACAGTAGTGTATGGAGAAATGTTAATGTTGATTGCTTTATGAAGTAGTCAATGTTGAAAATGCAACAATGCCCATTTGAACATGCAACAATGTGTCTTACATGTATGTAAGTAGTGACACATGGTACACAGGTGTCGAGTTAATTATGTGCAACACTGAGCATTTAAGTAGGGTGTTCATTAGAACAATGTTCCTGGTTTTTGCTGTAACGTAATTCAAAAACTAGATCATGTCAAATTTTGTTGCAAGAAATGTGATGCACTGTTTATTCAGTACCTTCTGTGAAACATTGTTATTTTATCATTTTATAAATAATGGAAAATGTGTACTGGTAATTTACGTCATTTCAAGTTTGAGAATAAGAACACTTATTACATGCTGTGTTTTCCATTCCTACCATGTATTAGAGTGTAATCACAATGTGTGTCATTTCTATTGTCAAACTTGGGGGGAAAAAACCCCACAAATGTTACACAATGGCCTTTTATATTAAAACCGGTGAACCATATTGGATGGAAATTGCAAATAGAGTGGATCATTTCTGGCATCATCATAGATAATCTTATTATTTTGAAATCATTTTGCAATAATGTCACAATTACATGTTTGTGAAAGCACATTTTTCAATCGCCACTGAAAAAATGCTGTCACTAAAGCCCCAGTCACACTGGAGGATACGACAACTTACAACAGGTTACGATCGTCTGCGACTGGAAATTACAAGGAATCGTAGAAAAGTCCTGCGACAAGTCCCGGGTGGTTGCGGGTGGTCTTGGGTAGTCGCAAGACCGAATTCGGTCTTGGGAAGGTTTTCGATCATGTTCAAAAACCTGGATGCGACCAAACTGGTCGTAGCTGGTCGTAGCTGGTCGTAGGTAGGTCTTCAATAGTCGTGCGACGGTCGTGCTACAAGTCTTGGGTGGTCTTACGTAGTCGTGGTTCATCGTGGGACTATGCAGTCGTCCAACAGTCGCACGAGTATTCGCACGACTTGTCGTGCGAATGCACGACTAGTCACCCGACTATGCGTGACTAGTCGTGCGACTGATCCTTGACAATTGTAGGTAGTCTTGGGTGATCGTACGACAAGTCCCTCAAGGTCTTGCGACCAGTCGTGCTATCAGTTGGCTACAAGTCGCAGAGCAGTCGGGGACAGGTCTTATTGTGTGACTGCTAGGCCGACATCGCAGAAAAACCTACGACCGGGCCAAGACCGCCCTAGGTCGCACGACTGACATGGTCGTAGGCAATCGCAGCTCCAATGTGACTGGGGCATAAATCACTATCAGTATAAGTAAGGTTTGCACTATGTAACAATCTCTTAGGAGTTGTAATAATCGTTGGTTCTGCGAAGAACCGGTGGTTAGAAACTAAATCACTCAGAAACCCAAGTGACTTTTGCAGCCTTTTTTCAGTGGTGAATTAACCCTCCTACTACTACAAGGATCAAAATCAGTCAATATGTTGATATATCTAGTGCACTTAAAAGTCAAACACTGTCAAACCTTACATGTAGTAAGTACATTTACAGGTCAAAATGAGTCAACTGTTTTTGACTGGTAAAAGCATTGTCTGGTATTGTTCAGGGTGGTCAAAATGACAGTAAAAACCAGTCAAAAATGCCCCTGTGTGCACATTTGGGTCAACAGTCAAACCAGGCAGTTGACTGGTTTTGACCTCTACGGCAACTTCCCACTCAAGTGCATCAATAGTAGGAGGGTTAAAATGTGTTTTCGCAAATATTTATCCTTGACATTTTTACAGACACAGTGAAACCTATGTACAGGGGTCCCCCAAAACCTGTACTTATAATTGATTACAACATTATTCAAATACTAATTCCACTAAATTATTTTCTATTCTCTGTTACTGGCTTCGCATGAGCTATCATTGTATTGTATTTCTCTCCCTCTTCCAGGAGGATGGTCTTAAGAAGAAACGAGAGTACAAGAAGAGGAAACACAAGGAAGAGAAGAAACTACGCCAGATGGTCTCATCAGTAGGAGAGACAGAGCTGACTCGCTTTCCAGATATTAGAGGCTCGGAAGAAGAGCTTTCCCCCGTAAGAAATAACACTTAATTTTTGTATTTCTTCATTTCATATTTGTATTTATTCTTGTATGTCATTTATTGCTTCCCATTTCAATTTTTCCAAAATTCTATATGCAGTGTTTTGAAAATATGAAAATTATATGGACTCATTGTTTGACCCTGGCTGGATTTGAAAAATCAATCCAATCAATACATTAATAATAATTCATTTTCTAATTTATTTGTCTTTGAAATGAAATGAGTATTCATCATACAATGGTAGTAACTTAATTCAACTTATCTAGAATGTTTCCTGGCAGTAAACCGGCTAGCCAAAAATTGAAAACTGCCCAAGCCTAATCATGGCCAGCAAATATACTACTCAAAACAATTTAGGGAACACCGGAATAATCTCGGTTAAAGCAAGATCATTTATTTCAGATAAACACAATGTTTCACAGAATTGATGAGAAACAACTGCACAATGAAACAGATGATAAAGGATGCATGTAGTGATTACACATTTCATGACATGACTACTGAAAGAGAGAGGGGGTTGCAAATGAAAATCCCAGTTCATGGAACATTTCAAACCTATTTGATGTTAAAAATTCGGTGTTCCCTAAATTGTTTTGAGTAGTATACATTCATTGTGTAAGTCTAAAGACTCTCTCAAAAAACCTGAATTTTCAGTTTGACATAAATTTCACTTGGTGTTAAGTTGGATGATGGTATGATACATCTCTTGAAATGTTTATGTCTGATAAGCTATAATTGTTAAGAACAGTCAAATATTAATCCCCAAGAGTTAATTTCAGTGTCTAAAGAAATTGTACAAAACACCTGTTAGAGTGAATTCAAAATTGGTGTTTTACCTCAAAATTTCATACTTCATTTTCATTGTGTTCTTGTTCACGACACTCCATAATGAGGTGAATTTTATAACAAGTCAGTTGTTTTATCTTAATTCAGCAGAATGGAAGTTTATTAATGGTATCCTGTTCCTTTGAAAATCTTTCAAATGACATTAACATAAATTGTGTTTGTTCCAACAGCAGGTGCAATCAACGTCTGATCACGAAGAGGAGGTTGATCCAGATGGTGTCTTTGCCTTCCGTCGCAAGAAAGGCTGTCACTACTTGGCTGTAAGTAGGGGAATTGTTGCCTTTTTTCCTTTATTTCAAGACTATATTCATTATTCTTGTTTATTTCTAATAATGAAACCAAGTATTTCTAAAATGTTACCTGTGGGTGTTGTAGTAAGCCTTATGAAACCTGTCAACAACAACAAAACAATATGTAAACATTCTCATTCTCCTGGAGATGATCAGAGTATACTGATCAAACCATCGAGTTGTAACCAACTGGTTATTTTCAGATCTATTTACTACTCAAAATAGAATTTTTACATGATGTCACCGCAAACAGTCTTTACTTAAGTTCCACAGTGCCAACAGAAACAAATGAAAAAAAAAGAAGATTTTTTTCAGATGCTACTGGAATGCTTGTTTGGAAAACATCTTTGGGGAATTTGGCAGTGGACAGATCAAAATCCTTTATCAACCAAGCAGATTGGTTGTGCAAACACTTGCACACTGCATGTGAAATACACTTACAATACAATGACAGTAGGCCTGGGTGAATAATGAAATTTACTATTTGATTAATCGTGTGGCAGTATTTCGCGAATAATCAACTATTTGCGAATAGTTGGCCAAATGTTTACCGCGGGAACATGTGCGAAAACATGTGCTTTGATTGTAATTTCTGGTCTATTTGTAAGCTCCAGACAATATACAAATACATACAGTCAGTTCTTGAATGCCTGTTGTTTCCTCTTTATTTCTTGCAAAATTGTACTCAAAATAATAGAATTTGTAAGTGAAAATCCAATGGTCATCAAGTTTGTTATTACTTTGGCAGCGTGGGAAACTTCAGCACAATTAGCAGTTTATATTGAGCATATGCTAATTCACACGCATGGTTACGTTCATCCCATATCGACAGAGGGAAGTCCACCTACATGTAATAAAATGAACGCGATTGAGTTGTATTTAATTAATGCCAGTATGTTAACGGTCACCCCTGTTATTTCAAATCGATCAGCCCTGCAGATGAAAAAAAAATCACGAGTGTAAAAAAATCACTAGTGTAAGCAGTGTTTATGCTCATGTAGGGGCCACTGTTTAGACATTATTCATTGTTCACAAAAAAGTAAAGTTTTCATAGTGTGCCCCGCACTATGCATATGCTTAAAAAGTCTTCAAAGCACGTGGTGCCTGTGTGCAGGACCCTGAACTGATTGTATGCATTTTTGCAAGTTTGCATGTCATTGTGATTGATTTATGCTCACCACAAATTGCCCTATCATTATTGGACAAACTTTCCCTGGCAACTACATGGGGCGTGGCAATTAAACAATAACTTCATGCAATAAATGGGTCTGTTGGATGTTATCACTACTCATCAGTCGATATCTCTACATGTGTTACGCTACCACGCACACGTGAGCAAAGGCAATAATTAACATCACCAATGTAAAAGACAGTGACCATTGAGTCCATACTTTCCGTAGTTATTATCTATGAAAACATGTACATTTTCATACAAACATTTTGAGTTTAAAATGCTCTCCGTTGCATTCTGGTGCATTTTAATAATAATAATAATAATGTGTGGACTTATATAGCGCACGTATCCACCAACTAAGTGGTGCTCAAGGCGCATTCTTTTTTACGTGCATTACACAACACACGGGACCTACGGCTTTACGTCCCATCCGAAGGACGAAGCAATTATGGTTAAGTACCTTGCTCAAGGACACAAGTGTCACGACCAGGGCTCGAACCCACACCCTGCTGCTGGCAACACCAGAACTTGAGTTCGGTGCGCTAGACCGCTCGGCCACGACACTTCCTAGGCCCATTTGCTTACACATAACCTGAATCCTCCGAAATCCTTCAGTAGTACATGACATGTATGCACACATGCGTTTCTAATCTGTGATACATGTACATGGCCAGGGACCCTCCCTGCATTGCATGGAGCAATAAACAGTGTCCACTGACCCAAGCACTGACCTTGCAATCACTACAACAAACATGGATGTACATGTACCATGGAAAGGCAAGTATGCCTAATAACCTCAATCCTCCAAAATCCTTCACTTTAGCAAAGAGCATGTAGCATGTAACCTCAATCCTTCAAAATCCTTCACTTCAGCAAAGAGGATTTGGGAAGGTTGGGGTTAAGAGATTGCAGGAGGTTTTAGAAATTATCTTCAATCATAAATTTTTTCACAAATCTGTAAACGGACACAGTTTTAAATCAGATTCCAGTCATCAGTTTTATTTCAACCTTTCTGTGAAAGATTTGAGGCAGGTATCTGATTCCATTTAATACCTGGACATTTTGAACGAAAAAAGTGACTTACAATTACATTTCCTATCGTCTCTTTTGTACCTTAACCCTAACCACCCCAGACCCATCAAACTCCAACAGAAGGTTTTGTTGGATTTTGACTGGTTGAGGACTGTGAACTTAGCTAAGCTGTTGGACTATGATGGGTTGAGTACCAATGGCGTACAGTAATGCTATTGGATTTTGATTGAGTGAGGACGGTGGTTCTACTAGCATGCAACATTGTTGGACTTTGAGTGGAGAGAGTGTGTGTATGCAACCTGCTGTAATAAACAACTGATAAAGGCAAATATTGTACTTAGGTATGCTTGGCATTGTGTCTAACATCATACAACTAGAACCTACCATTTATTCCATAGGGTGTTTTAGTTTTTGTATAGTTAAGTTTTTTTAGCATGAAAACAACAGTTGGATTATGATGGGTTGAGTACTGTGTGACTCCAATGTTCAAACTTTACTTTGGGCCATGTGTCCCCACTCAATCAAAATCCAACAGCATAGAGTCTGTTGGAGTATGATGGGTTGAGGACTGTTCCTGTAAGTGTACTGTTTGAGTTTGATGGGTTGAGTACTGCAGACTATGGTGGGTTAGTACATGGTGTTGGAGTTTGTTAGGTTGAGGTAGCAATTAAGCATTCCAGTAGAAATGCCTAGGGGGTTAGGGTTAAAGAAAACTAACATGTAAACAGAGTGTGTTCGGTGCAGGCCTGGACACGAAAGTTGGATTATAACTTATTATTCCCTGGACCACTAAAATATGACATGACAATGACCAGACCATTTTCACTATGAACAATAAAGGTACTCAAAGAATGGAGCGTATCGGGTGGAACAAAATATCAGGTGTATAGGCCAAAAATCTTTGCATATCGGGTTTATATGCTAGTTTGTACGTGGGGCCGGGGAGAACCATGTCTGTCCCATTTTCCCAAGCAATTGATTGAATTTACAAGTACTAATCACCTAGAAGTAGGAAGCTAGCATTTGTTTTTAACTATACCTTATAATTTATAATTCCCATCATTAAATAACCAGTAGACAGGTATTTCTTCTCTAAACATGTTGGCCAAGGCAAAGTGATTTATTCTTCTTCATACAAAATCCAATGTATATACAATGTATTACATTTACTCAAGTGTTTTAACCCATATCCGCCGATCTACGTGATAACCGTAGATATGTAAAACGCTACAAACGCCGACCTACGTGATTTTCCGTAAAACTTGTAGCTTTGCATGGTGAGGATGATAAGTAAGACTAATTGCGGTGACACCATGTGGAATCTCAATTGAGTAGTAATTAGTTCTGAAAAGAACTGGTGGTACAACTCGACGTTTCGATCAGTATGCTCTGATCGTCCTCAGGAGAATTCAGGTGATTTTCCGTACCGTGTTTTTGTCCAGCTCAATGACGTCATTGTGAAGCCCCTTCGGCCTATTTTTGGAACAGAAACATATCCCACAATCCTTAGCTTCATGGAACGCTTTTGTCCGCCATTTTTGCTAACTGAATGCCTCACTTATGATGAATCTTTTGCCTAAAACCACGCTTTTGAAGATCCAAATTTTCAGCGGAAGAGGTCAACAACGCCGTGCGTCAACAGCAACACTTCCGGGATTTCCTTTCCAAAGATTTTGACAGTTTTGTAGAGGAATTTTGCCGTTTTCTGCAGACAAGAATCGTCGAACATGTAAAGAAATCGTATACGTGTACATGTATTGTATTCAGACTAGTACTACATGTACTACATCGCCATGTAGCTTATTGTTTGTTTATTGTAACTCCTTGGTCTTTCAACCTGAGACATGTGTCATGCAAGGAATGCGTTTTGTAAATAATGTTTCAATGCACATAGCATAATTCTGCATTTTGTTATTTACGTTCATATTGATCAATTACTCAATGCATGCATATTTCTTCTTGACAAATTATGTATCATTTTGAAGCCTTAGGAAACACTCTTTCCACCTATGGTTCTTTTGACAAATTTGGTCTAAGTTTAGTATTTTATATACCTCAATAAGCAAATTTTCATCTGTTCAATAATTCAATTTTTCAATTTACTACGTTTTTCCGATGACTGTATTTCATGATTATAGATATGAAATTAGACAAGTCTGACATCATAATAAAGTGCATGTTCTCCTCTTTCCATCAGTATATAATGTGTCTGTATCACTGTCAGTGATTGGAATATTCTCTAAATAAGGAATCTGATTGTGTGCAAAAACAATGTATCTCTGTGCGGGGGCTTAGGCACATACAGTCTTTTGTGTGTTTGCATGGTTAGGTGGATATGGGTTAAACATCGGCCAACCCATGAACTGAACAATGGCAAGACTATGACGCTGCATGCCTTTGATGTTATCAGCCTTCAGCAGGTAACAGTCGCTGCAGTCACAGCCAGCCAGCCATGTCGGCTTCCTCAAAGGCATTACTCGCGAGTATTGTTTGCGAATACTACAAAGCTTGCTACTACCAGCAGTGCCTAGACAAAACAATGCAATTGCCAGCTTAATAGTATTACTACACTTCACGACCGCAAGTTATGCATTTCAAAACCAATACATTATTACTCGCAATTAATCGTGAATGGTCATTATTCGCTAATAGTTGCTGGTATTCACGCCAGCACTATTAATCAAATAGTTCAAAAACTGCGAAAACGAGTACAATTAGCAATAACTATTCAGGAATAATCAAACTATTTGCCCAGGCCATAAAGTTTTATGTTTTATATACATGAATATTGGTTCTTCATGGGTAGCGGTGGACGATATCACGATAATACCGTAACGATACGATATGCAAAAAATTATCGGCTAAATTGGTTATGGTTTTGATGATATCGCCAATATTCCAAAAATATAGCTGATATCAAATTTATATTGCTCTTTTTAGTTAAAATATCGGCGGAGTGATTGTACAGTGATATTAAATGAAGTTACGATAGCGTGTAGAGCTAAAAAAAATAATAAAAATTTTAAAAACAAAATCACGACTCGGCGCCGCTCATGTTCCCACTACTTGCGTGCGTGGTCTTTTTTTCGTTACCTACACAACTTCCCTGTAGGATTTATAAAAGTAGTTCTCATATTGGTGCTAATGTTCAATGCATACATTTTTTCATGTATTTAAAAAATCCGCTTATTGAGACGATAACATCATATATCGCCGATATCATGCCGTCAATAATCGACTATCCAAAAGATTCAATATCGTCATCACTATTCCTGGGGCACGATGTCAATGGGCCAAATAATATATCTACAGAAAACAAAACCAATCTTCAATAAGAACCAGAACACTTTTCAGTGGTCAACAGAAATGTACAAATATTTTGACTGAAAGTCTCACTGTTTCAAAATGGTTTCCTGATTTGTTTTGTTTGACAGCCTCATCCAGAGTTGTCACGGGGCTGGCCCTGGTCAGACGAGTCACCCAAAGCGCTCATAGACAACAGGTATCGCTATAGCTGTACATCCCTTAGGGAACCCAAACGATGTGTTGGCTTAGCTAGGAGGAGAGTGGGTAGAGGTGGAAGGTAAGTCAGTAAGTAGGTCTTAATGTGCAATCATAGCTCATGAAGATTCAAAACTCTCATCCAGGAAATATGTAAAGAAATTGATGTGTGTAACATTTGGCTCGATGGGTTGATAGAGCAGCAGCCCAGAGCATTTTGGTCAAACAAACAAGGTACCAATATCCGAATACAGGAACATTTATTGTGTAACCTAACATATTCAGATATGGATGTCTGCCGGGGACCCCCTGCTGTGTGTGGCCCCTGGGGCCCCAAAAGAGGGACCCAACAATGGGCTGGATCAAACATAGGAGGTACCACATGAAACCAAGATAAAATGAACAATTACACTCTACTAAGTATAAAATATCCATTGCCAGACAAATTGTCTGCTGCATAAGGCCCGCCAGACACCCCCCAAAAGTTGACCCTGTGGACACTATGATAGAATTGGGCTAGAAGATATATTAAAAGTACCACATAAAAGTAAGTTTAAATGAACATGTACATCTCACAGAGTACAGAATGGCCCCTACTAGACAGATTTTCCTCTGCATAAGGAGTACCAGACAATGTGCATAAGGTCCACCAGACCTCCAAAGAGACCAGGGCCAGATTAACCCGGGGGCACTTGGGGCACAGGCCCCGGGCCCCCCACATGAAGGGGGCCCCCACCAAATGAACCGTTATGTGAATTTCACGTCAAATGTCAATTTAAATTCATGTTCTTATTGTAGCTGGTAAAAGCCTACAAAATATTGTCTAATTTGTCAAATTGTCTTCCTATATTTTAGTTACAATAACAGAGCCTGAAATAACGGTCGGACATCGGACGATTTCCGACCAAATTACAGTTTTTCCGACCAAATGTTCAATTGGTCGGAAATTTTGTCCAGACAAATTTACTTGTAGACTTGCCACAAGTCGACTTCTTTTTCTTTTTATATCAGTTTTCTTCAATAAGACTGGGTCTGAGCTCAGCATACCGCAAAGAATGCGGGCTCAGGAAACAAGATAGCAGCGTGGCTGTCAAATTTTTGATCTGTCAAAAGGTGAGTCTACGAAATGATCTAGTATACTGTTATACTATTACACAAATTAAAAAGCACTGTTAGTGTTTAGCATAAAGAATTATTTACTGCATGGCGGGATTTACCCAACGGAGGGAGTCAAAATGAATCGAAAAAATATGTCCGATCAAATTTGAAAATGTCTGATCAAATTTCATTTTGGCCGGACATTTTGTCAGGGCAATTTTTGACCGTTATTTCAGGCTCTGCAATAGTAAAGTATATCGCACACTCAATTGCAATCCGAAAATATTGATCCCGTTTCGAATTCATCCTGACCCTGTGCAAATGTAGACGTTCAGGTAACAAGTGGTCATATAAACCTATGAAACTTGATAACACATAACTTGCAGATGTCTGACACACTTAAAATGTTCAAGTGGTATTGGGACCTCCATCCACTCTCCAAATTATCATGAACCATTCTGCAACCTATGAGCTAACCTATATCAGGTAGGCTACAAATGTGTACATGCCTTGCTGAGCATGGCCTAGCCTAGGGCCTACAGCAGGCCTGCTTTCATTATCTGATCAGATATTCACAAGAAACAGGTTCATGCCATTTTCATGACTTCTTAACAGTAGGCCTAATCTATTATGTGATTATTCCATTTAAGCTCATTGGCTTAATTTACTTACATCATTTCATCTCAAAGAAAACCCTTCCATCTTTAAAAACAAAACATGACCTTCACCATTGTTGACTCCAGGGCCGGATTAAGCTTGTGGGGACCCTGGGGCACTCATCTGGGGGGGAGGGGGGGGGAGGGGGGAGGGGGGAGGGGGATGGGGGGGCGCGGCAGGCATGGGGGGGGGTGGGCGGGGGGGCGGGGGGGGCGGCGGCGGCTATATGACCACTTGTTACCTGAACGTCTACATTTGCACAGGTCAGGATGAATTCGAAACGGGATCAAAATTTTCGGATTGCAACTTGCAATGGAGCGTGCAATATACTTTATTATTGCAGAGCCTGAAATAACGGTCAAAAATTGCCCTGATAAAATATCCGGCCAAAATGAAATTTGATCAGACATTTTCAAATTTGATCGGACATATTTTTTCGATTCATTTTGACACCCTCCGTTGGGTAAATCCCGCCATGCAGTAAATAATTCTTTATGCTAAACACTAACAGTGCTTTTTAAATTGTGTAATAGTATAACAGTATGCTAGATCATTTCGTAGACTCACCTTTTGACAGATCAAAAATTTGACAGCCACGCTGCTATCTTGTTTCCTGAGCCCGCATTCTTTGCGGTATGCTGAGCTCAGACCCAGTCTTATTGAAGAAAACTGATATAAAAAGAAAAAGAAGTCGACTTGTGGCAAGTCTACAAGTAAATTTGTCTGGACAAAATTTCCGACCAATTGAACGTTTGGTCTGAAAAACTGTAATTTGGTCGGAAATCGTCCGATGTCCGACCGTTATTTCAGGCTCTGTTATTGTAACTAAAATATAGGAAGACAATTTGACAAATTAGACAATATTTTGTAGGCTTTTACCAGCTACAATAAGAACATGAATTTAAATTGACATTTGACGTGAAATTCACATAACGGTTCATTTGGTGGGGGCCCCCTTCATGTGGGGGGCCCGGGGCCTGTGCCCCAAGTGCCCCCGGGTTAATCTGGCCCTGGTCTCTTTGGAGGTCTGGTGGACCTTATGCACATTGTCTGGTACTCCTTATGCAGAGGAAAATTTGTCTAGTAGGGGCCATTCTGTACTCTGTGAGATGTACATGTTCATTTAAACTTACTTTTATGTGGTACTTTTAATATATCTTCTAGCCCAATTCTATCATAGTGTCCACAGGGTCGACTTTTGGGGGGTGTCTGGCGGGCCTTATGCAGCAGACAATTTGTCTGGCAATGGATATTTTATACTTGGAGTGTAATTGTTCATTTTATCTTGGTTTCATGTGGTACCTCCTATGTTTGATCCAGCCCATTGTTGGGTCCCTCTTTTGGGGCCCCAGGGGCCACACGCAGCAGGGGGTCCCCGGCAGACATCCATATCTGAATATGTTAGGTTACACAATAAATGTTCCTGTATTCGGATATTGGTACCTTGTTCGTTTGACCAAAATGCTCTGGGCTGCCGGTCTACTGACAAGTTTCTGAGAAAATTTGGCTTCTGAGAAAATTGCAAAACTTCATTTACAGGAAAATTGTGCTATTACAAAAGCAGATCTGTTTATTTATGTATTTTACTTTTTAGTGAAATGCTGTATTTCAAAGGTGCACAGGAAAAAATAACGATCATGCAGTTTCATTCATCCACATACATTTCATTATTCTCAATGACATTTTGTGCAATAAATCTACTATATATTAAAGTGCCTTTTTTGTCCAGAATTCCACTGTACTCTGCCAATTTGGTCAAAATTCTACATTGATATAAAAGGTGCTTTTCAATTTGCTTTCCTTTCACAGGATCCTGCTTGACAGAGCATGGACGCCATTCCAGAATATCAAAGAGCTTGATGACTCATTATTAAATACACCACGTGAGCCCTTATTGTCACCACTACGGTCACCATCAGCAAGCTCATCACAAACAAGTCTTCCACTAAGTGTTCTTCTCGATGAGATCAGGGCCAAACGAATGTAAGTCGCTACCCATTTATTTGCACTTTCAGTTTTCAAAATGCAACCCAACCCCCTTCCAGGTGCCAACTGATGGATTTGGCCACGCACAAAACCGGTCATTATCCTTGGGTAAAGACCAAGCATCAAACTTTTAATTCACATTTATAAATGTCTATTGATTTCATTTTTAAAATGAAAATCTTTTGTAATTAAAAAAACGAGATGAATGTATTTGATGGAATTCTTTAATCCATATTTGTTTATATGTAGGCTGCACTTCAGACCAAAGACACCCCCACCCACGCAGCCCCCACCTCAACCCTCGCCCCAACTGCCACCATCGCAAGTTCCCATGGAGGAAAGCCTTGTATCGCTATTACCGAGAGGGACATTCCCGACCATAGAAACACCTAGTAGGTTACCCCAGCAGATTCTGACCGACAGCGACGGCATACCAGAGGGTGACGTGGCCCCTTCCTCGCAAACACTGCCCTCAGTGGCACTGGCGTCGGATTCCATCGTCCCATTACTCGAATCTCAGGATTTGCAAACAGTCGAGGTGGACGTTGTGAACTCTGATAGCTCTTCAGAGCTGAACACATCCTTTGGGTCACTCCCAACGTCACGGTTCACACTTGAACCAAGCAGGGAACTAAGCAAGCACAAGTCACTGGTTATAGAACCTTTGCCCGTTCTGGTCCCGCCATCAAGTTTGACAGTCAAGGAAAATCATGCCAACACAACAAATACAATGTTGAACCACAAGGCTGTCTTAGAAGCTACTACCAAAGGTACATGTATGTACATGGATTAGTGTCTAATTGTTCTAGATTAGACAAATCTAAAATGGCAATGTAAAAATGGAAGGATTGCTCAAAATAACCACATGGATTTATTCCTGATGTTGATAGATTGGGTCACATATGTGCTTTCTTTACTTTTCACCATCACAGTTCCCACTGGTCATTCCACGGCACCTGCCGCTACAGTACTACAGCTTAACTACCCATTAGGTGTCGCCAAAATGACTGCACCCACAGTGGCCACGCCTACTACAACCACACCCTCCAATGCCCAAAATCCCAGTGATGGGATTGTTGTAACAAACTCAGTGGATGTCCTAATGCAATCGACATCAGATGCGAGCAATGTGAGCGACTCTTTATTGAAAGGTAACCCAGATAGGCAGAGAAATAAAGGGGGATATGATGGTGCCGGCGTTGTCTCGTCAGCGCAGAATGCTTCACTTGCTAATGCTGTAAAGAGGATATCACAGGCCAACAATATAGATGTCATATCAAGGTAAATACAAGAGTAGCTGGCGAGCTATGACCTTTATGAACAAATCTACTAGATATCAGGAATAGTTACTCAAGAATTTTACAATACCAGTGTCAAAAAATAAGAGCATGTTTTCCAAAATAGTGATGTAGGAAGAACCACTAAACTGATTGTATAGCAGTTTAACAGTCTAACTGTCAAGTGGGTATTTTGAGTCCTGTTGTATCATTGTTTGTAAACCTTATTTCTATCCTAGGCTATTTTTTCATCCACTCTCGATGCAAATACCACATACCTGACCAGTTATACTGCAGAACTGGCACGCAGCAAGACAATTTGTTAACCAGTTCACGTCAGGAATTTTTTTTTCTTTTTCCGGTCCCCCGTGCGGGTTTATTTTCAGTGAAAAATCAGAAAAAATTTCTAGCCATTAACCCTAACTCCCTAAGCATTGTATTAAAACAATAAAAATCCTTCAAAATCCTCCAACTGGCTTTGTTGTCTAGGGAGTTAGGGTTAATAATGTTTTTTGTCAATGAAACTAAGTCCGGACACCCAAATAAACACCTTTACTCATTGACATTTCGAGAATTAAATGGCTAGTTTTTTAATTACGGTTGTGTTTGTTCAGCACAATTAGACCGTTGGCAAGCTCCGATGCAATGGCCTATTAGCGACCAGCGCCTGGTCGAACAGACTGCATACTCGGAGAGAGAGGAAAGGCCTCGTAAACAATGGATATAAATCCGTCTTTACAAATTCTTGGCTGGTACGTCAAAGGAACAGGTCTTGGATAAAGGGATTACGCAAAAATCAACAAAGAGTGAACTCGTTCATTGTTTGCAGTGCCTTTTGTCCGGGGCCACCGAACCGTGACCCCATGGACTCCGAGAAACGATTGTGTGTATACAAGTCAGGCGCCATGACGGCACGCCACGACGGCACGCCACGTGTGGCGTGTTGACAAGTCTCCCGGTAACACACACAAAAATCGGAATGCGTGTTTAGACGCTCTCCGATCCGCGGTTCAAAAAAAAATGCGTGTATGCACGGCCTCCGACGCGAACTGGTTAAAAAAACATTTTTAAACTTACTCCAAATGCTCAAATCCTCTGAGCCCATTTTCCAGTTTGACATTTCAGAATAATTCCCAAATTTGACAAAAAGATTCTTCATTAATTGATATAATTCTTGCATCGTGCATGTTCAACAATGAATTATTACCCTTCACGTAGCTCAGCATTGTATACTCCGTGTTTGTTGATCCAAAAGCCATTTTTGGTTCAGGTGATTGTGGTGTATGGTTTGAATGAGCAGTCGTGTGCCAGTACTGTGACAGTAATTGTCAATAAGGGTACCTGTGTTTGTATCAGCAGGTTCTAATCCCATTGATATTACACTTCATATTGAGGATAGTTCAACTTGAGTTTGCAATGTTTACGTCTTAAAACATTGAGGATAAAACACTAGTGACAGGTAGCGGGATCAGTTTTTGGAATTTTGAAGATATGGACAATGAACTGATCGATGGTGAAAACCACGGCAAAACCATTGAGCAAGGACAATTACTAGAGTGCAATCTCTATGTTGGGTTCGTAAACATTTTTAAATCATTCTGAAAGCAGTTGTGCTTGCCTGATGACAACGGATCAGCTAGTGTCCTATAAAGCACCTGGTAATTACGTTGGTAAAAGGCAAACATTGAATTAATTGCTAACAATCCTCATGTAAGAATTCTATCAATTACTACTACAAGGGTCAAAATCAGTCAAAATGTTGATAACTTGCCAAGGTATATCTAGTGCACTTAAAAGTCAAACATTGTCAAACCATATGCGTAGAAAGCACATTTACAGGTCAAAATGAGTCGACCATTTTTTGACTGGTAAAAGCATTGTCTGGTATTGTTCAGGGTTGTCAAAATGACAGAGAGAAGCGATGTTGAAAGAGCGATGTTATAAATTACTCATCATAGCAGTAATCCTGGAACAGAAGCATGAGAACCATTTATTTCCACAGCTAGTAACTCCAAGTCACTTCCTGTCGTTAACCATTGGTACTCTCTTCCACTCTCAATGCAGAGACAAACATGAGGACTCCAATCACTCACTAGACAGCTCCTGTATACCCAACAACAAGTCGGTCGTCATGGAGGTTACGTGACCCACACAGAGGGCTAACCTACTGTCTGACACACTTGATCAAGACAAATTGCCAGGGAACTGGGTGACGGCCATCTGCGGCCAATTATGTTCATTAAAGCATTTAAGAGCAGTAAGATGCGAAGGTAAAACAACAAATGAAACAGACCAGGCTTGAGTCTTTAATACCGGCCTGAAGAGTCTAGCTCCTGATCTTATCCAATGTCCATTCCTAGCTACTAACCCTGTTTAGTCTGTACACAGATTTAATATTGATGTTTGGGTGTTACATCAGCAGCATATAAACCATTGTAAGTAAACACAGGTTGATGAAATGATTAGGTCATTTCTACATGCTGTGACGGTCCTAAAGTTGTCATAAGACCATTCTGTGTCCATGAGAAGAGTGAGATGTTGCCAAGATAGATCTTTTTTATCACGGAGCACTATTCTTTGGGAATGAAAATGTTAATTTTTGATTGATGTTCAGTAAATGGGACAAATATGGTCACAAAGTGATAGTCTTTTTTTGGGGCTTGTCTGAAGTTTTTGGAATTGACGACTACGGTGAAAATGATGGGAGTTTGTTTTTCCAGTCAATTGTAATAAAATTACACTAGGGTGCACAATAAATCTTCAAAAGATGTAGACAAGTTTATAATGGGAAGGAATTAAAATTAAGTTGTTCAAGGTCAGATAACTTGGTAGAACTTGATCGTTCAGTGTCCGTCTTGGTTTTGTTTATGCTAACAAGCAAAAATGTGGGATCATCAACCAAAATAAGCTGTTACACATGACTAGGTAGTTGTAATGGCCAAGTGCCCATACTTCATACATTTACTGGGCATATTTTGATGGTTACCAGGCAAACTTTCCTACAACTTTAATTAACTTGACTGGTGGTTTTCTGAAAGTAACATGGTTTTGGAACAGTAAACACTGCAGGTACCTGGAATTTTGGGAACCCTAAGATTGGGTTAATTTGCTTTCCAAATTTGGATGTAAGTTTTATGATGCACAATGACTGCAACTCTGATGAGCATATAAGTTGTAGCATGTTCAAATCAATTCAAGTCATTGTAAATTCCATCGTTGTATATCTTTGTATCATGAAAAACTCAATTTGTCAAATCCCCCTTAAAAACACAGAGAAATTACATTTGAAACTTGATTGAAACGATACAAAAACCTCCAAATGTTGGTAGATGGCAGTTAATACTAGAGTCAGTGGTATATGTATTGTAGAACAAATGACAACTGTCATTTATATGTGTGGTATAATATATATAGCAGGGTTATTCAGCAACTAAGTATCATGATTATATGTTATCCTTTGTCATCCATTTCAATTCAGTGCCTTGTTAGTTTTTATGCATAGTTGCCTTGGTTTGCAAGAACACTCTAACAGCCAGCCCTTAACTTCTGTTATCTCCTCAACAGTCATGAGAACTAGCATTTCTGTTTCAATTTGTTCATTTGATTCGTAAGGGCTTCAAGTTCCAGCTGATTCATGGATTTTCTATTCTGTTTGTAAGTCAGTACATAATATGCACTGGTATTACGTAATACGCACTGGTATTACATAATACGCACTGGTATTACATATACATAATACACACTGGTATTACATAATACACACTGGTATTACATAATACGCACTGGTATTACATAATATGCACTGGTATTACATAATACGCACTGGTATTACATAATACGCACTGGTATTACATATACATAATACACGCTGGTATTACATAATACACACTGGTATTACATAATACACACTGGTATTACATAATACACACTGGTATTACATAATACGCACTGGTATTACATAATACGCACTGGTATTACATAATACGCACTGGTATTACATAATACGCACTGGTATTACATATACATAATACACGCTGGTATTACATAATACGCACTGGTATTACATAATACGCACTGGTATTACATAATACGCACTGGTATTACATAATACGCACTGGTATTACATATACATAATACACACTGGTATTACATAATACACACTGGTATTACATAATACGCACTGGTATTACATAATACGCACTGGTATTACATAATACGCACTGGTATTACATAATACGCACTGGTATTACATATACATAATACACACTGGTATTACATAATACACACTGGTATTACATAATACACACTGGTATTACATAATACACACTGGTATTACATAATACACATTGGTAATATGCACTAGCGCACATTCTTTACTTTTGGTTCCAAAGCTAGCATACTGTTGTGTAATTTAACCTGAATTCCTTGATTTTAACGTTCAAAAATAAATCTTAAGGCAGAATTTGACTATATTAATAAGATTTTTCAGCCTTTACAACACATACGTTAAATGCAAGTCCGAAGCATTCTAATTTCTTGCGTGCATCCTTAAAGAAAAGAGTGGTCAATGCATTTCCAATGGGCTTCTGATGATCGTTGGAGCCAACACGTGTGAAGTGGGCATGGTTTATGTTGGAATTATGTCACACTTACCAACAGGATTATGACAGCAAAAAGTGCTACGTTGAAACATTTAGGATTCAGATTTTGTTTGGGAAATAACAAGTGATTACCCCATTAAGCTTAGTAGCAGTTTATAGTATACAATTATATGAAGGCTATGCTAAGCTTACTTTTAGCATTATTCTGTCTGAAACTATGCCTGAGAAGGGTAACATTGTATGGTAACCGCTTCCCAATCGTCCATTGAAGCCTAATGTACTATCATACCTCATATTTTTGCAATAGATTTCATGGCGAGTCTTGTTTCCTGAAGCTATCCCTGCCATTCTTTATTATGATAATGTCACAGACTGATCATTATCCTGGTCTATCATCGCTTGTTATTGTTTAAGTTGTACGGTAAACATATTTAAAATAGTTATAATAATTACCATAGCAAATGAATGGTTAAATTGTTCAAGAATATAGGCATTTGAAGTTAATATCCAAAATGGTAAGAAGTTATTCCAAACATTCACACTCAACCATGCACATTGTTTGTGCAGACTTGAGTTTGACTAGGTGTATGCTATGACAACTCATTGGCAATCTCAAGATAGCTTTTTTAATGTCTGTCATGAAATTTGGTTTTCTGGACTCTGGATTGATGGCTGTCAATATTTTCCTCTAAAAGTGGCATCAGTACTCAATTTAGAACATGAAACAGAACCCATGCTTAGAGAGGTTTAATGGTTCTCATGGGATAGCTTTGGGAGAGATAGCCCCTGGCTTGTACAGTACATTCTTTATCTTTCTCTTAATAGCAATATTTATCTTTATCAATGCATTCTCAACACTATGCTGTCAGTATTGATACAACACACTATTGGTATAAGGTCAGTATGGGAATCCGTACATATTGATATGATGAATTGTTTAATATTGTTGAAACGTCCCTGGTGTAAGAATTGCATCAATTAATTCATACTTCACAATAATGAAGATTATTTATGAACCAAATCTGAAAAATAACCTCTACTGATGTTGGATTTTAAAAAATTGTGAACGTGTTTGAGAAAGGTTTAGTCGGAGAATAACCTTGAAGAATATTTTGTGTTATAACAGTCTCTACTAGGAATATACTTACATCCTGTTATTTTGAGATGTGTAAATTGGGGAGTTTAGCCAATGCGTACAAATAACATGGAATGGATTCTTCATTGTTAGTTGATCATATCAGGGTCCCACATTTATTGTGTATGTCCAGCCACTCCAGGCATAGATCATGTGAGTTTCCCTGTTGTAGAGACTACCAAACTGTAATTTCGTTTTGCCTCCTTCACAGGGTGACCCCCAAAATATGTCCCCATTTTTTGGTTACATTTTAAGACTACAAAATTTACACAAGAATCATCTCTTCTCTCATGGGTCCCCATTTAATGAAGCAATTATATTTAAGTTTCTGGATTTGAACCTACATTCTAAGAATATTAGCTCTAATTTAATAGCTACTAGATCTGCCATTCATGATTTCCTACGTATTTTCTAGGTTCTGTGAATTTTCATTAGGTGTTGAAAACCAAAGGCAAATTAGTAATACAAGTAATACAAGTGCTACTGTTGATAGTTATTCAAACCATGTAATTTAATCACAGCATGTGTCTTGAATGTTAATTGAATTGTTTGAACTTTGAACTTTGAACTTTGAACAGCACAAAATGCAAATAGCACAAGCTTTAGATAATTGCCTTTGCCAAATCTGATCAAAATGTAGTCAAGGTGCACATGTCAACCAAGAACACAATGCCCACAAATAAAGACCACACAATGCAAGTGGCTTTTACCAGTCCATTCAGAGGACGTTATTACTGAATTATTCATAAACCTCCAGTAAAATGAAGAATTTATTTAAATCAATCACTGTAAGCAAAATGATGGGCTCATCCGTATTTACACAAGTGATACCATAACAAAACATTAGTTACCTAATGCGTTATGTATTAACATTTCTCTTCCAAATCAGTAAAGAAATACAGTTTTTTTTTTCTTCATGCATTGTGTTCTTGGTTGCCGCGTGGGCCTTGACTAAAGGCTAATGAAAGGTTCACAGAACTTTGCAAAAGAATTGGTCATCATATTTCTGGAAAAATAATTGGGAATAATTGCGTAGTTTTAAAGGTACGTAAGAACTAACAAATAGGGACCTTTTTTTAGGACTGCACCCAGAAGTTTTGGTTGGTAATCATACAGGGAATAGTAAGCCAAAATCGGAGGCTAGCAGATTGTGTCCAGGTTGTGAGTTTGTTTTTATTATTAAAATTGTTTTGTTTTTGTTAATGGACATTGGATTAGATCAGTATAAAACACTAAGGCTAGCTGTCTGATAGTTAAAAGCATTGTGTATTGTTGGTATATGAAAACCACACTTAAAGCGGGTTGTACTAAAAAAAAAAAAAAAAAAAGAAGCTTTTTTTAAGAGGTGGCAGACATGCATATTTAATGTCACTGTGTATTAATAGTGTGTAAGGCCAACATCTCTATCCCTCCACTGTTTGAGTTGGTTCATATAGAAACCTAGTTTTTCCTCACAGAATCACAGCCACCCGACACTTTTCTGTGCCTGTTATATTACTTCACTAATACTGTATTCATTCACTCACAGAAAAGTCATCTACAGATACTAGCTCTAACTAAATAACTACTGGCTCTGTTGGTCTTACTCTATTTTGATGAAAAGAGTAATAAATACCGAGCTTGGAAAGCAATAGGTATTCACTCATTTATGAATTAGGGTGCATTTAGTGAATGGAATTAATAATGCTTCACCCTTCATTGTCACTTGTATAATGTAGACCCTCATTTTTTGTCGTAAGGGGTTATATACCGAAGAAGAACGAAAAAACTATGGTGGGATAGAGAAGTATTGGCTTATTTTAAGAGTGAATAAATCTCTTGGTAATGCCACTCTTACTTTTTTTTATTAAAAAAAAATAAAAAATTGTGAATGTATCGAGGACAAAAAATTAATAAATGTGACATTCTGTACAAATTGTAAAATTTTATATTCAGAAGAAACTGTTGGCAGTGGTATAATGATCACAGCGTATTGTTGCAGTTTGCTGTGTAAATAGTATTGTATTTTTTTCCTGTGGATGAAGGAATTTAGAAGTGGAGGAATTAAAATTATACTCAATATGAGAATTGACATACTTGGTGATAAACTATGATAACAAGGACTCCTTTGTCAATTTTGTTTCTGATTTCATTTGTTTAAATGAGGTTACCAACCAGAAATCTATTGCCTACACAAAGCCAAACTGCTATATAACCCAGCCCAGAGCATTGTACTAACATTGAGCGTAGTTACAATTTTGGCCTACATTGCTTGAGAAGTGGGAGAAGTGTTAGATGCCACTTGATATTATGCAGATCAAGAACTAATCAGCTTAGGCAAACTACAATGTATATGCAACAGCAGAGTGTCACACAATATAGGCATTCTATAGGCACATTAACCCTCCTATGGTTTGACCTTTCAAAACCTTTCAAAATCTGCTTACTGGCAAAATGGCTATCAATAATGTATGAACCCTTTAAAACCCTCCAGAATTTGTTGCTACTGAACTACCACACCTTTCAATACCCTTTGAAAGGTATTGAAACATTTCAACACCAGTTTGTTCAGAGAGTTGTTACACCTTTCGAAACCTTTCATAGGTCCCTTTTGTCAGACAGTTTTCTCACCTTTCAAAACCCTTCAGTACAGCAAACTTGAAAGGTTTTGAAAGGTCTGACAATTCTATGGCAAACTGCACTGTACATAGGAGGGTTAACAATGCTTTACATATTAAATGTACTCATAAATGCAGTTGCATCTTTTGAGACTTTGCACTCAAGTCTGTGGAGTATGTCATGAATGACCTTATATCTAATATCTATTGTACACAGAGTACAATGACATGGATTAGGTTTTAACATGACTGACACTTCATGTGGGTTATAGGCTTCTGGTATCACTGATTTCTAATATTCTGACTAGATAGATGGTCAGCACATTGGTGCTTAACAAACTAGCGGGGTTACCACAAAAAGAATACACATACAATGGGGAGGCTGTTTCTGCTTGTTAGGAAGAAATGAGTGGTTTATGAGCGCAACAACATGACATCCAGTGGCCTCGGTGGAAGTGCATGACTATAGATCTGCCTCCCAGTGATATGATCATTACCTTGACTTCAGGGAATCAGACAAAGATGGTTGTCATGTGGCAAGGTTTATATCAGAGAATGAATGGATTGATGTTTTTTAAACAAGTGATTTAATATGCAAGGCCATTTAGTTTTGGACTAAGCTAAAAAGGGCAGCCTTAGTCAATGATATGAACAACAATACCACAACGCATGCAGATTTCTTAACCAGTGGTGGATGGCCACATTGATAACTCGGGTTGCATTTTCAATTCTTGCTTTAGTACATTTCTCTGTTCCCATACCTTGCCAGTCTGTGATATTGCTACACATTCAATCCATTACAATCAAACAAGGACAATCAAAACATAAAACCGATTCTCAAAACAAATTCAGCTGTTTGAATTAAAGGGAAGGTACAACATTTTATTTTTACAAACCTTATGTTTCACCCTTAGTTTAAAAAAAATATACTATAAAACTACAGTTGACTCATTAATACAAGCTCGGCAATAACGAGATTCTGGTTTAGACAAGGCTTTTTCTTGGTCCCAAACTATCTGTGCATGTTTGTATGGGTCAAAATTTGGTTTGGATGAGGTCGAAATAGTGAGATTCTTGATTAGATAAGGTGTTTTGCCATCCACCTTATGAGAAAATACATTGTTTGTTGTCCATTTATTAATGACCAACAACTTACCACCAGCAAGTCCGTGTATGAAAGGGTCATTCGTTACTAAATTTCTTCTCGTTTTGTGCTCACGTTTTTTGAGAAACCAAAGGAAAAAATGTTATATGTTGCTTATGTTTTACAAAAAGTTGACTTCCAGCAACTTATTGTAAATTCCATATAACAATTACCACTTTCTCTAAAATGAAAACACAATAGTAATTGATTTAGATAATCATTTGTTGATTTGATAATCTGGTAATTACCAATGTTGCACCTTCCCTTATCAATTTATTGCAAATCACTGCTAGTACTACATCAGCATTATGCTTGATTTTTGGTTGTATTTTTGCATTAGCACTACAAATATTAATATAGACTACACACTTATTTGTATATTTGTTTAATAATTAGCACAAAGGACAAATTGCATCAACAAATGCACATAACACTGTTAAAAAAAAAAAAAAAAATTATGCAGAGCAGTTATTATCCGTTGCTCCTTTCACCTTTTTGAACATTAATCTAGCCCCATAATTCCAAACCCAACTTTGAATAATAGCTTACAAAACCCACATAATATATGAAGCATTTTAATTTAATAAAATAAAAGAAAAGAAAATATGGCGACTTACAGATACAACATATTTCCATCTCCGCAGTAATTATTCTCGTCAATATAATTTTAAAAACATGGCAATAGAAGGCATAATGTTGAGACAATTAGTCTTTACTCTGAAGTAACCACATTTTGAGATATTTAAAAAAGAAATTTAATATCAAAAGGAAATCTGCACTTAAAATCAGTTCAATAAACAAAAAAAATACGTTTAAAATACTACCATTAGTCTTTCAATAAAGTGTGAAATGTTAGTGACACCATACCGCATACATATATCACCAGGTTGTTGTTTGCAAAGCCTTGGGATCTGACGGTAAATTTAATTGACATTCTTTATAATTGTATGTAAACCGAGTCTAATAAGATAACAGAAAGATAAAAACCGTTTTCTAGACAGACTTCAAATTAATAGTCCACAAGATTTCATGAAATGTCAAAGAAGGTTTGACAAATAATACCTATTTGTATAACCAATAATACCTATTTGTATAACCAATAATACCTATTTGTATAACCAATGATACCTATTTGTATAACCAATAAGCCAGCTAACCATACACAATACTTGTTATACTATTATAGTTCACAAACATTTAAATGAATAACATGTACCACTACAGTCATTTTCAATCAAACAAAACCACAACATACTTGAATAATTTTCCTTTAGGAAATGTAAACTTGTTAAACCAAAAAGGCCTAATAAAGTAAAGATGGAAAACAATTGCACAGAGATACAGAAAAAAGGAATGTTTACAGCAACTAAACAGAACACCAAGCTATCACATGAATGGATAGATCCAAGGCAAAAATTACCCTGTATGGCCAGAACGAGGAATCAAGTAAGGGAAGGGTGAATATGTGTAACATGGCACAGAACACAATATCATTTTGACAAGATGGGGGTTAGAAAGGAGAAAATGCCTATCCCCTTTCAAACCATAGTTTAAGGCATGAAGGGCCCAGCACATCCTTTGCAATGCTAAGAACTAACATTGCAAAACAACACTGCAAAGTGCTTAACCGACATAGCAACTATCGTCATGGAAATTATTAAATCTATCAGTCAGTCCATCAGGCGGAAGATTGTATTATTGGCCAGACTTATGGCTGAATCCCTGGCATGAACCTGGCCCAAGGTTTGGCCCAAGGTTTGCCCCAATACCTAGTCCAATAGGGCTATGTTCCCCTACCTCTTTCGGCTTTGCCACAAAGGCACATAATGGGGGAATACTGCAGAGGTCTATGATAATTGATGAAGGGGACCAGTCTTTGAAAGTACACTACTGCATTACACAATGGTTTCAAATGTCAACATCAACTTTTAAAATTTAGCATTTAAAACGTTTCAGACTAGAATAATATACCTCAATTATGGATGCTTTTAAATTTAAATCCATTAAATGGAGAATACACTAGGACAATAGGAAACAGCCTATTATACCCATATTAAATAGAAATAATAATCAGATTACAATCTTTGCAGACAGTGATGGTATAATTTATGGACACCCACAGTAGATTAATATTTCATTACATACGTACCATTATATACGTACCAATACACAGCTTGATATAGGTTAACATAGATTCTTATTGAGTAACATTTAACATTTGTATTACTACACCATATTTCTTTGATTGCAGATTGCGCAAATTATGCATTTATTTAAAATATATATCCTTTTCCATTTTATAACCCAGTCATTTTCCATCAGGTAATTACAATCCTTTTTTTTCCCCAAACATGACATCTCCATAAACTGTAGTTTCAAACATACAATTGTTTTGTCTGTGTTCTACATCATACACTTTTTATCACATATATTTTGATACTTCACACTACTTTCAAAGTCACATTAGTATTTCATAATGAAGATACAATGTTCAATATATTCAGCAAATATATTTGAAGAGTTTTTATGAAGTAAAAATTTCAGTAAAGTTGATTAATCTTACAAATGTGAGTCACTTTAAAAGTGAACCACTAGCCTGCAGAGCTTTCAGCCTTCAGTGACAAAACAAAGTGGAAATGATGCCACAAAAACAATTCTAAATAAAAATAAGTGTCCCTAACAACGCCCAAAATGTATCTGTAAGTTTTTGGAATAGAACTGGGGGAAAGTTTTATATGCGTAGTTTTTATAAACACAGGTCCAACAACAATAACATAAATGTGATGCGATCTGGGAAAACCTATCGGATGTCGGCGAACTTGTTTTGAAGATAATGGCAAAATAGTCCCCCAATTTTTTGTTTGACAATTTGCGTTTTTGTTACCATTTTAATTGTTAATATCTAAATGATCATTCTTGAAAATATTAAATAAAAATTCCATCGTTTTATGTAAAAACATATGATGATAGATAATTAAAAAGCCGTCTTTGTTTTTCGTTTCCGCCATTGTTTTTTTAAGGACAGCGGCGGTTATAACTTCCCGAGAGCATAACTCAAGTTATAGACAACCTAGAATCATGAATAAAACAGTTTTGAAAACAACACAGTGTCCTCGTTAATTTGATGTATATAACACAAAAATGACAAATTTCACCATGTGAAGGGTTTTCCCAGATCACATCACAAATATTGAAAGCAATGTACTTAATGTCGTATGTGTCTGATTTAAGAATTAACTGTCCTCTTCCTCGAACGGATTTCTTATTTTTCTTATTTACTCAATCATTAAATAAAATACCAAAGATAATATCCAAACCAAATTACATTTGAATGATTTACCTCCTTGGCTGCTATTCAATTAATGCTAGTAACTAAACCTCCTATTCTCAAATCCATTCATTTTTAAGAGGTTTGTGGGATCAAACTATACAAGGGTTCTAAAATCACTGACTTATTTTTGCAATGAAAGTATAGATGCCCTATGGTCTCCATGGCAACCAAATAGCATCTACATATAATCTCCATAGATACAGACACTATCTTACGACAATACTACATACACCTACCACAATGGTTACCACAATGATATATATATTTTGTATAATTTGACTACTTTCCCCTCGTATCTAAACAAACAGTATCAATTGTTGGGAGTCATTTTCCATTCTTTCCCAAGTTGAAGAGATTTCCGTCAGTGAACCATGCTTCGCTGGATCTTGAGCTGTTGTTTTTACTCGACAAGTTTTAAGGCCTTATCCATAGCCTCAGTTACCTTGGCAACAAATAACTGGAAAAAAGAAGATCGAAAATTGATCTATACCATCTATAACATCAAGTTTTGCATTCTGCATATTCTGGACGAGTTCCACATCACAAATCAGACAAAAATTATTCAGAAAAAAGCTTCAGAAACACAAACATCTGTGGTATGAGAGAGTAACTTCACCATTGTTGACCTCTCCACCAAAACCCACACACATACACCACAATCTTTATTGTTTATTACTGTAAGCAGTAACTGTATGTCCAACAAGCAGACCTTAGAATCTATTTGGCAAATTTCAGGATGGCCCCAATTTGCCAAACAGAAACTTTGGTGAGTGTACTTGTGGTTTATCATCAGTTTGCCAAATGTTTGTTTATACATTGTGAAGCGTGCCAGTCCCTGCATTACTACCAGGAAAGATTGAGGTATACTACCAGTAAATAACAGTTGGAAAAGCCCACAGAATGTTACAGTAGCCAGGGTTGTATAGGGTCCCTGAGAGCTGAGAAAGTTTATATTTTCCCAATGACAAGCTTTGAGCATCACATGGTGATGGATTTGGCACTGTATGAAACTCCATCAACAAATATAAACACTGTTTCTGAAGATGATAACAGCAAACCGATCGAAAAGTCGAGTTGCAAAAATAGGACGAAAACATTGATGAAATGTTGAACTGCAAAACACTGTTCCATCTCAACACATTTGCCAACCACAAACCTTCTTGAGATTGTACTTCAAATGATGGTAGAGTTATTCTTACCTGAGCCTCTTTCTGATTGGTTATGTGGACCATCTTGCCATGTCCTGATTTGCCTTTCAGCAAGCCAAAACCAAACCCTTTCTTCTTGCCCTTCTCCACATCCTCCTGTCAACAATCATCAATAATATCAAATATAATAATATCAGCTTTCTTGTAAAAGAGTCTTCAGATTATCAAACCAAAAAGTTTTTTTTTTCAAAATGTTTTTCAAAATGTTTTTCAAAATGCTGACATTACTGTCATTTTGAGGGAGCAGGTCACAATTGGTAAATCTTAATTTTGTTATCATACTTGGACATGAAGAGAAATAAATGTGTATAATCTGTACATACGTGTATGTATCTTACATGGGAGAGATTTGGGGAATTTGAGGGCCTAATTTACATCTGTATTATTATTTGTTATGTACTGTACACAACTGTTTGTTTGCTGGAAGGTAAATTTGTTCTTCTATATGACTGAGAGACATGGACAAACACAGCGCATCTGTGTTCTATTTACTACGTGGTCTTCAGTCTTGTAGCATTTGGGATACAGAAGAGCTCTGTATTAACCCTCCTACTGTTTGACCATTTGAAACCATTCAAAATTTCCACTTATCAAAATGGCCATTGGTTTTGTACACACATGGTGATACCATTTGAACAGTGTTGGTAGCAAGCTTTACTACCATTCAAATCCATTCAAATGGTTTTTGAATGGTGGATACACTACACCTTGGTGTGTTTCCATAGCCGAATGGTTTCAAATGGTGAATGTACTACACAGTGGCTTATAAATCATTCAAATGGTTTTGAATGGTGGATACACTACACCTTGGTGTGTTTCACAAAACGAATGCTTTCAAATGGTGCATCAACTTGTCTGAAAAAGGCACCAGAACTAGGAGGGTTAATGTGTTTCCACTTGTGGTTTTGGATGCCCTAGATTCATTCATATACAAATCATGATGACCATTTGCTTTCATTTTCCTACAAAATGAGTGAAAAGAGTTTTATTTTACCTTCGTCATGATCTGTAAGCCTTTATCAGTCAGAGCTGGTGGATCTTTAAGGTCTTTGTAGGGATACTGAAACTCAACATTCCAATGTCCTAACACTTCTCCTTTACTGGTTAAGATTAACCGTCTACAATGAGAGAAGAAATATTACTTTGCTATCCGAATCTATTATACATACATGTAGACAATGGCGGATCCAGGGGGGCCAGCAGGGCCATGGCCCCAAAAACGAAGCTGTCGCCCCAAAAAAGAAAAGAAAGAAAAGAAGAAAAAGGGGAAAAGAGAGACAAAACAAAACCCCACAACTTTACGCCCCCTCCTTGTGCAGCTATTCTTGCTTATACGTTCAGCTTTTGTTAAAGTATGCAAATTACAACACACTGATTGGCTACATGAATGTGTTCATAATCCTACTCACGATCCAACATTGCCACAAAATTTGCAATGGTAGTTTGTGCAGTTAAGCCAAGCTGCATTAGACGAGGCGTACACGGTGATTGTATGCATGGCTTATGCACACGCGACTGGTTGTGTGGGGTTTCCTGGATATTAGGTGAGCCATTCAACGTCCGAAATTTAGGCCTACGTTTAGACTTGGCGCGAACATCGGCGTGCATAAAACGCATTTCAATCTTGTGAGTACGAGCAGGAGCAGTGACTTGAAAGATTCGTCTTCCATCGTCATATGAGCAGTAAGTATCAACGTAAAATACAGTAAAATACGCCCCTCCACTGAGCATTTGGCCCCCCCTAAACTTTGGGCCTAGATCCGCCGTTGCATGTAGATGGTAGCAGTAGCCATAGGAGGTAATGGGCAGGTGGAGGGAGCTGTAGGTGGTAGTCCACTTGAACTGAAGGATGAGGATTTAATGGGCTAAGGAAAATAATTGGACCAAACTAGGCTAAGAGAGAGACTGTGGTCAAAACAAAATGCATTAACCCTAACCTTCCCAAATCCTCTTTACTAAAGTGAAGGATTTTGAAGGATTTTGAAGGATTGAGGTTACATGCTACATGCTCTTTGCTAAAGTGAAGGATTTTGGAGGATTGAGGTTATTAGGCATACTTGCCTTTCCATGATAATGTACATCCGTGTTTGTTGTAGTGATTGCAAGGTCAGTGCTTGGGTCAGTGGACACTGTTTATTGCTCCATGCATGCAGGGAGGGTCCCTGGCCATGTACATGTATCACAGATTAGAAACATGTGTGCATACATGTCATGTGCTTGCTTTACTACTGAAGGATTTTGGAGGATTCAGGTTATGTGTCAGCAAATGGGCCTAGGGAGTTAGGGTTAATGCAATAGTTTCTGTACTCTAATTTATTTTGTTTCAATAACAAAATATGCACATTGCCAAATAAGGAAACGAACCTGTGGAAATGTATGTTAAAATGACTACACATTTACAGGAAATGTAATAAAAGTACAAGTAGGTCCACCAAACTAAAGCTGTTTTACTCTAGAGAACGTGTCACCCTTCCCCACACACACCCTTAAGATCCATAAATGACCCCTACTAGTATTCACCTGTCTGTAGCTACTAGGTAATGCTTCTTGTCTGCAGTAAGCAACATGTGTGCCAAGTAGTCCTCAGTCTCGGCATACTTGCCCTTATCTATTTGATGGAACAAGAATAGTCCCTCAGCTTCATGCTTCTCATAGGGTCGTACGATACCATCAAGGTGTAGGAAACGAGGAAGACGTAGTCTTGCTGTGTCTTCACTCATATCTGTTACCCTGGTGATGATAAACAAGGCAAGTACACAAATAAGTATAATCAGCAAGAACAGAAGTTCTATAAACAAAAATCGCTTTTGCAGGCTTCAATGCCCTAACCACTATTAGTATTCTCAAAAAACATAAATGACCAGAGATTTACGTGAAACTTGGTGTGAAGTTGCTGATGGTATCACACATCCATTGCCATAATTCTTTCTGGGATGCTATCATTTTAGTAAAATTAGTGAAATAATTACACAAATGAATTTTCAATTCAGCAAACAAACCTTCTACATTGGAATGAATACAAAAAGTCTGAATGCATTTTCACTATTTTCTCGTTAAAACACATTGAAATAAGCTTTGTTTCTGTACATAACTCTTGAGTCTTACAAAGTATGGATGCAAAAGTAGCTTTAAACTGACCATATGAAGAAAAAAACCTTCCCAGCTATAGTAGGTCTACTGGCAACCATTGATACATAATGATATCAATGTTGTTGTAACCATATCAGCTCCAGATTATTTTGCATCTGTGTCTCTTGAACCAAAAACAATGGGATTGAATCCTATTCTTTGATAAATGCTCTTGGTTATTTTACAGCACTTTTCATGAGCATCAATACGAGTGCAGAAATATGTAGTTAAGTGTATGAGTACTCTAGAGTTGTAGTCAAACACTTTCACATGAGTACAAGTATGAGTACACAAAAATTGAACTAGTACAAGAACAATTACGAGTACTCCAACTCTATTGTAGACATTACACCTAGAAGGAAACACTGACAGACTGGATTCAAACCTACAATCTTTAGCTCATTACTCTATCAACAGAGAGCTAACCAACCCTACTCAACAATATGTTATAACAAATGAAGAAGAAATAACAGGCAGAATATCTCAAGATACAGTTACTAACCTGCGGATGCCCTCAAACGTACTGCTGGCAAAGTCAATGACACCGCCTGTAGGTTTAGCCACAACACCAGCTAGACCCTTGCCTACCCCTTTGAAGAATCCCTTGGCACCCTCTTTCTTGGCCCCCTGGAAGGGGTTCTTGACCACGCCCGTCACACCATCAACAAAACCCTGCATAAATATAAAAACAACCAAAACTAGTACTTAGTGGCTTCATATCTCGATCCTAGCAGGAGCTTAGTGGTCTCATATCCCAACCTTAGAAGGAGCTTAGTGGCCTCATATCTCGATCCTAGCTTGAGCTTAGTGGCCTCCTATCTCCACCCTAGCAGGAGCTTAGTGGCCTCATATCTCAATCCTAGCAGGAGCTCAGTGGCCTCATATCTCGATCCTAGCAGGAGCTCAGTGGCCTCATATCTCCACCCTAGCAGGAGCTCAGTGGCCTCATATCTCCACCCTAGCAGCTCAGTGGCCTCATATCTCGACCCTAGCAGGAGCTCAGTGGCCTCATATCTCCACCCTAGCAGGAGATTTTTCAAAGGCTAATTGAAAAAGACATTTGAATACAAACATTGAAACTCACTTTCAGTAATTGAGGTCTCAAGGGAAACATGAATCAACTCATAATTAGGCTTGGGCGATGGCACGATAGTATCGAATATCGCGATATTTTTTTTTACTCGATTATGATATCGAGAACTTTTTAAATCATCGAGATATCGGCAGATCGCGATGAAAAAAATATATCGCGATGAAAACAATTTTTCCGTGAAGAAAAAAATATATCGCGATTAAACAAAATCCTCGATTGTCAGTTGGGTCAGAAATTCCATGGAAAAAACTTAGGGAAGTCTTTTCAGCTTTCGTGAGAAATATAATGGAACTACGTCTGTAGTAAACCGACTGTCAGATCACAAATGAGCCGCCTGACAGGGTGTTGTTTAATAATCCACCGCCACTCAAAGAAATCTATTCAGACTGATTAATTGTTGGGGATTGAATGGGGTATTTGATCCAACAATGTGTTGACAATGTTTATGTCTCACTGTCTATCCATGGTTGCCTGTGCTGTGACTCTGGCTGGTGCACCACAGTCGAGTACATTATAATTATACATATTTAAATATATGCAGAATATGGGCGTTACCTTAAAAATCTTGTCATGAATTAAATCTAAGCATGGAACGCGAATCACGTGAACTCGGGCTGATGATTTGATTGGGACGCACGACGCAGTAACTGTCCCACCTAATTATTATGCAAACGATTTGCCAATGGCGATGGGTGCATTTTTGCGACCGTAACCAGATACATGTTTGGGCTTTGGTCATTGGTTGAGCGGTTTCGCAAGTTCGGTTGTACTGCGATGACATCATAGTTCTGACCAAACATAAACCGAACATTGTGATCGGTTACGCTTAGTTTCAAAATGGCAGATTGTAAAAAGTGTTAAAACATGATTAAATGATTGTTTGTATACCAGTATATCTTTCAAGTTACTAGCAATCACGAGTAAGTTCTATTTTGAGAAACGTTGATGATTGAACATGTCACAAACTGAAAACAATTGTGGTTACATTCGCATTTTCGCGAAGCTGTGCCCTTTTGTTTCTGGTTAGGGTATATATGTTGCACTCGTGAATGGCGCAATTGCACGTGTCTCTCAGGTAAGCGCTGGCAATTTATTGTGACGCTTGTAGATGGGTACATCCATGTCATTACCGGCTCTAAAGCACTCATGCGTGAAAAACAAAAATAATCGCGATATTATCGAATATCGCGATATATGTTTGACGATATATCGTGGATGAAAAAAATCGATATCGCCCAAGCCTACTCATAATGATCTATAATTATTAAAAATGTTCAATTGCTGGCACCATGTACTCAACTACTCAAATTTAAAGGGAAAATACAGCATTAGTAATGTTGGCCAAACTGCTTCTATGAGTATGTTTACTCTCTTTGAATCAAGATATTCATTAAACAATCATTACGTGAAAGTTTTAGATTATAACATTTTGTCATTTACGTAAAAATAGAGAAAATGTATTCAGATTTATGGGTATTTATTCTAGTGTGGAAATTTGAAAAGAGTATTCTTTCCTTAAAAATGACGCGCCACAGGCAAAATTATAAGATAAATATTATCATAGACGTGAGACTATTACAAGACAAAGAACTACAATGGACAACAAGTGTACATGCAGGTGCTAAGACAAGACATAACAAAATGAGTAAATAAGTAATAAATTAAACTTTTATGAATACACATTTTTCATTTTTCAATATTATTTTTCTTAATTTTTTCGTAAATATTGGTAAAATGACTGATGTTTAAATAGAGATTATTTTAATGTTTCACATTTGTAATGACAATTTCCTGACTTTTTAAATTTCATCAGCACATTGATAATCTCCCTAAAAAATGAAAACAAAATGCTTTGAATAGAGATATTTCATAACAGTCACAAGCTTAGTTAAGCAGTAAATAATTGCATAAATGAATTAAGGACAAGAACCACCTTAAATTAATTTGGGACATATTTACTATAAAACCATGATTCTCACAATAATTTTGATAAATGTGTAATTAAAAAGCATTTATAAGTTTTGAGGCTTTGCATGGTGGAATATCGATATCGTTTCGGTTTGCGGTAACACCATGTGTTTATCTCAACTAACGTGAAGCTGAGATACAGGTTCTGAAAGAACCGTGTCGCTGTCGTATCTCAACCTTCGTTAAGTGAGAAGGTTCAAGGGAGAACCAATTTCGGGCAACTCGTTTTTCTCTACTGTCGCTAAGTGAGAAATATGGTTCAGGGAGAACCATGGGGACTTCACGGGTTAATATGGTTCAGGGAGAACCAAGGGACTTCACGGGTTATTCTCAACGTTTCGATTAGCCTGCTCTAATCTTCTTCAGAAGATTAGAGCAGGCTAATCGAAACGTTGAGAATAACCCGTGAAGTCCCTTGGTTCTCCCTGAACCATATTAACCCGTGAAGTCCCCATGGTTCTCCCTGAACCATATTTCTCACTTAGCGACAGTAGAGAAAAACGAGCAAATTGGTTCTCCTTGAACCTTTCTCACTTAACGAAGGTTGAGATACGATTGTGCGATACGGTTCTTTTCAGAACCTGTATCTCAGCTTCACGTTAGTTGAGATAAACACATGGTGTTACCGCAAACCGAAACGATATAAAAAGCATTTGTTTCCATTCCCGCTAGTAAAATAACATTGACCTTGAACCAAAAATAATGTTTGGAAATGTTTGAAAATAGCGAAAAACCAAGTTGATACATCTATAAGTCACTTAGACTTACCATGACAAGGCCTTTGCCACCTCTAGCCAAGCCTTCTTGGAAGGTAGCTGGCTTCTGGTTGATGGCCTGTTGTCTCTTTCTCTTATACTCTTCATCCATAGTCAAGGCTGCCAACCCCTTGCCTAGCGTCCCAGTGATGCGAGACACAGCACCAGCTGCTCCACCTTCAGAAAAAGAGTTCAAACAGACAAGGTTGTCATCATGGATTTGTGGCAGGATTTTTCTTTCCAAATTTAGATGGCCTCATATACTTTTAAACAGACAGCCACTTTTGTTATCCTTCGTTCTTTGGCTGCTTCATATGAATACAAAGTCAATTGTGATGTCAAAACTGAGATGCATGCGAATGATATTCAGAAGTTAAACACATTTCAACTTGCATAAACTTCCCAGTGGATGCTGTGACATAACATTCTTTGAATTTACATAGTAAACCAGCTTAGGACTATAACAGATTTTCCCAAAATTCAAAAGTTTATCAAAACTTAGTAGAAGAATAACAGGGCTAAAAGTATCATCATGGCTCACTACAACATCTCACAGAAAAATGCACTATGTGAACCCTGCTTTTTGCTTCTTCTTTTTTTTGGGGGGGGGGGGGAGTTGTGGGGGAGGTTGTGGGGGGTGATGAGGGGTGTGGTGCTAAAAAAAGTTCCAAATTTCACTGACAGCTCTGTGGCCAGCTCAGGTTGGTATTTTGATGGATTATGTTCAGCTTGATATAGATTGGTGAAATTCTTGCGTTGGGAGATAAACAATTGATTTAATTTTGCCCTACACCGACGTGTGTATAGCACTGTATACTCAGTGCTTTCCGAGTGTCTGTGAAAAAACTACACAGGCGACTCGGGCGGGATTTGAACCCACGACCTCCTGCTTACTAGTGCAGACGTCTTAACCTCTCCACCACCGAGCTTGCCCGATGACAATTGGCCGGCTAGAATCTCATATAGCAGCGGGTTCCGCGATATATATAGGTTGGTTAAATTCTTGCGTTGGGAGATAAACAATTGATTTAATTTTGCCCTACACCGACGTGTGTATAGCACTGTATACTCAGTGCTTTCCGAGTGTCTGTGAAAAAACTACACAGGCGACTCGGGCGGGATTTGAACCCACGACCTCCTGCTTACTAGTGCAGACGTCTTAACCTCTCGACCACCGAGCTTACCCGATGACAATTGCCCTACACCGACGTGTGTATATCACTGTATACTCAGTGATAAATGATGTATATGGTATACAGGAAACTAGTGTACACAGTTCATTTTTGTATTATAACAAGATGATGTCATTTCACAGAATTAAAGCTGACATTTGATGATGATATATTTGATAATAATGAGCATTTAAATCCATTATTACCGACTGCATGTCCAAATAGGCTTCTCATGCCTAGAGCCATACCCTCAGCAAACTCCTCTGGTCCTTGAACAATACCCTGAATAAAAGAGACAAAATATCAAATGTTAATTAACACTTTCACAGTTTGATCTTTCAAAACCAAGGTTTTGAAAGGTAAAAAGTACTTTCCAGCAATGTGTAGTGGTTTCATGTGGGAATTCATCTACACTGTACATGGTAAAATGTTCTACACAGTTATTCCACCTTTCAAAAATTGACAGATGAGGGGTTTTGGCGGGTCTGTCAACCTGCTGGCAAAACGGCAGTACAGCAATGGATTACTTTCCCCTTAAAATGTGCAAACATTGAGACACAAAGTTACCCCAAAAGAAATTCTATGAATGAAACCAATGTTACAATGCCCTTAATTACCTGGTAAGGCTCATAGAAGAAATCCACCACACCTGTCTGCACACCACGTACAAAGCCAAATGGGTTACCAATGACATCTAGACCAAGTACCAGCACGTACAGCTGCTTGATGGCTTGGTTGGTATAGTGATAGATAATCTCTGATGTTATCTGCTGCTGAGAGTAAAACTGGTGCTCGCGCTCAAAAAACCCAAGTCTACACGAAGAAACAAAGATTTGTATTTTTAGTTTTTTTCTCAAAATAAGGAGCATCAATGTGTTTTACTTTACTTGGTGTAAAGTTGATGACTGTATCAAACATTCTTATGATGGACAAAACAGCTACATGGTTATGTCCATGAAAATGCATAGATTTGGTCAACATGGAAATGACTAGGTTGGCAACCAACAACTGACAAACCTGACATGCATATTACCGTATGTGTACAACAAATGGTGCATTTTGTACTGCTTGCAATTTAGACCAAACAAAATCTTAAAATCTTAATTGTTTCATCTTGTCAGTGTAGGTGATAGTTACAACCTTTCCATTTTGATTTTGATTTTGATCATTAGGAAAGTGAAGGGGTCTTTAAAAGGGCATACTTGAAAACTACGTCATCCACGTTGGTGAGTGTGACTCCGACACTCTGTAGGATTAACCTGATGGCATTCTGTTGAACTGATGCTTTCTTGGTCACTGCAGACATATCACCATCTTCTCCCGTATCTGACAGAGAGAAGCTAACGTGAGTCTGCAAAGAAAGAAAAATATGAATATTACTCAATTAATATAACAAATACAAACATCCTCATCTCCAATCTCTTAATTAATGGAGTTGGATACAAATTATGTTCAGTTTCCAGACATTAAGCTCAATGAAAGAGCAAGTGCTTTGCCAACTTTATAGTAAAGCAACATTGATCACAGTTGGTGAGATAAAACATCATGTATTGTTTGTGAATCCATGATTGAATGAGATCATTAGACGGTAATCTACATCCTACGGCCACATCCTTTGAATAAGATATTCAGTGAGAGCTCTTTTGTACTACGTCCATATTATGGAACACCTGTCAAATGTGTCCATAGTTGCAAGTTTGACTGTAGAATGTGTTTTATGGCCACCCCACATCTTAGGCAAAAAAAAAAAGGTCTCTGTTTTTTGGGGTTTTTTTGGCCATCCTTTTTTTTTGCCAACAGGGAAATACGTAATACATTGTATACGCAGGGACCAAATTTCCCATATACAATGTATGATGGCTAAGAGAGGCCTCATAAATCGGGCATACGTTCATACCCCTACATGTATGTGAAAAAGTTGTTTAAAACACAGCACGACAGAATTCCAATCGATCCAGCAATTTTGGCTGCAATTGGACATCGTTTCATAGGAAATAAAAAATAAATTAAAAATACTGACGCGCAGATCTGAGGCAACGTACGCGGAGACCAGAAACCAGAGACTTTTTTTTTTGGCTTCATGATTTTACTAAGATCAAACTACGATCCAACGGAGTGGCATTTAGGGCTGTGCTGGGTATCCGGATACCCGACCGAAACTGTCATTACCCGGTTCCGTTTTTCGGTTCCGAGTACCCGTAAACAACTTTTTAAAATTGGGACTTACCATTTCAGTGGTGTGAACAGAAATTTTTGACTATTGAACAATGTAATGTTTACGCACTTTTGAACAATTTTATTCAAGATAACGCCTTTGTAGTATTTTACGGACATTTTCCATACACTTTTGTCCAACGATACATTGTATCCAATCATTAAGACTCAAATAGCCTGGCCGAGTGCGGCATGCTACAAACAAGTATCAAACTAGCTGCTCAGGATGGAATGTTTGCCTATTGTTCACAGTAATTGGATAAGTGGGACAATAACTGCTGGTTTATGTCTGCACTCAAGTGTGCACCATGATATGTTAATAGAGGGGATTTTATTATAGGGGACGTCCACATTAATTGTTGTCGTAATAAAAAAGTAGTGTTGAAATTGGTTTTGTTGTGTAATTATTTTGATGTGCCACCGACCATCCCTCAGCATATCACCAACATTTACATTTATTTACCGAAACTGTCATTATACGGAGCTCTTTTGTGTATTACATTTGCCGACAAGGTGACAGTTTGTTTCAAATAAAAAAGGAGGTGTTAAGTCGGTCATTGTCTTTGAAACCAACAGCAGGATCCATAATCAGTCGGATTTGAAAGGTATTATTGGTTGCGGTTTGATCCTTTCAATTGGGCAGCATATTTTACAATCACCTAATCTCCTATCAGTTGAACAGGCGTTTATGAGGGACGAAATGCGGTTGCTTATGATGAGCTGCGATTATGGATCGTCAAACATTGGTGGAGGGGACAAATTGGCTGAATACTAATTAAAAAGTAGACAAAACTTACACCGATCGTTTTGTTAAGTTATTTTTGATGAGTGCGCATCCTAAATTTTAGACTCATTTCTTGACTGACCGATCAACACGATGCTTTCGTTCAACAGGGAATAGTCAAGTTTGGTCCCATTTTGAGAAAAAGGGACCCAAATTGGTAAAATTCATTCTTTCAAGAAACAATGTTTATTGACATTTAACTTAAGTTCATTGTGATAGAAACATATTAATGTTCAAGTTCTGATTTTAGATTTGTTAATTTTTGCAGTTTGTTGGTTTCATAATATCAAATATTATTTTAATGCATAAAATCATGTCTAATCAAAGCCAACATGGCGTCACGGGATATCCTTTAGAAGAAGGCAAGCACATGAATCGTTTTCTTGTCACAATGCGTTAGTTCCGCCCACATCTTGACCCAAATGACATTATTCAACACGTGTTTTGTGACATGAACATTAAAGTCAACTTGCTATACGCATGCGCTCCAATCCAAAGCCAACATGGTGCACGGGATATCCTTATTTAGAAGGCAGGGCGGCACAGGCGCAAGCACATGGTGTTTTCCCACAACGGGTTAGTTCCGCCCATCGCCTTTGACCAATGACATTATTCAACACGTCACTGCGTGTTATGAACGATAAAGTCAACTTGCTATCGCATGCGCTCTGATCACGCACGCACCAGTGATTATTGTCTTCTGATGATGGTAGTCACTCCTGACACAGTCACGTGCGAGGCCGCTGTAGCTGCGTGATGCACCGACCATGCGTCTTGGCGTGTGATCAATTTTTACGGTTTTATTTCAGAAATAACTTTCCGTAAATTAATACAATATTTTGTCACCAAGATGTTATACTTTAATAAAGATCGAATTAAATATGGTATCCTCTTTATTATAAAGGTAAATTTTGTTGACGTTTACATGTATTTGTACACCAAAGGAGGCATGTTTTCAACAAGAATGAAAACGGGTATCCGGGTATCCGAACTTTTCTGATTTCGGGTATCCGGTTCCAAAAATATCCGAAAACGCACAGCTCTAGTGGCATTCAGATCTTAAGGTGTTGAGTGGGCTTACGACCAGTCGCTGACCAGTTGCTAACTAGTCACCGTCTCAGTCATAGAGTTTCAACTGTAAAATCTTTCTGACTGAGTTGGTGTCTGAAGATGCAGAATTTAAAAACCATGCATGCACAAGTAATATGTGTAAGTTGTACAGTGTACTTATTCAGTTGTAGAGTGTGTGGAGAGCTACTAGAATCTGACAGCAATTGGATCGTAAGATGCGGTTGCCTTTACTTACCTTGAGGGGAGAGAGATGGAAATTATCAAAGAAGTTGACATCACCAGCCAGTGCCACCTTGACTGCTTCACTCTCCTTGTAGGTGGTGGTACATACTTTCAGGTCATCTTCCATCCACTTCAACTACATGATACAAAATGTAATAGAAAATGTGTCAGGGGAAATTCATGTGGAATGGTAATTCAGAATCCTTTTCTAGGACAGCAAAAGTTATGCTTTAAGTATACATGTCATGGGCAGTTGCTTAATCCGTGTAAATCCTTATTTTTCTGCTCTTTTCCTTATAGAAATAAAGTAAATTACTAATAATATATTACAACAAAGAATTCCATATGAATAATATGAACTTATGATGCAGTGTGATAAACTATTTCTGGTTAATTCATTGCATCTTATATTAGGAATGTTTATACATTTTTGGGGGGAATATCTTATTTGAAAGTGATTTACCTTTTTACAAGAATTGTAGTGATTGAAAAGAAATAACTGGTGAAATAGTGAAACACTGGAAATGTGAATCTTTATACCTAACCGTGCTCAATGCAACAAGATGCAACAACACAAGTTATTGCATCTTGTTGCCCTCAGCAGAGAACAAAAGAAGCATTGTTCTAGCTGGTAGATCTTGTTGCATTGAGCCAGCCTGCACACTTTTCTGTTGCTGTGTTTTGTTGCATTCAGCAGGATGTCTGTGAGATGGCCGTAGAGGATTAGGCCAAGAAAAGTCTCCAGTTTTGGTTGTAGGTCAGCTTCAAAATCTGTGCGGTGATGCATTTTTTTTAATTTTTTTTAATTGATACATGTTAACATGTGAAGACCAGACCAAATTTCCCATACACAAAGTATGGTGGCTAAGAGAGGCCACAAAAATCAGGCAAACGTTCATATATATATATGTGACCATCCACCACAAAGGGGCTGTGAAGCATCCACCACAAAGGGGCTGTGAAGTCGAAAATTTCACATTTGGAGGTTCATACATTTTTGGAAAGAGTATATCATAAGGTTTAAAATGATACCAAACACAAGTCATTCCTACATTCCTACGCGAAGTTATGGTGTATCAAAGTCATTACACTAATTACTTACACTTTCATATAAACTTGTGCGATTCTCGCGTCAGTTTCGTAAGTTTCTTACATTTTGTACAGATTTATGAACTCATTGCCCGAAAGAAAACGTGGATTTCATGATTTTTGAAATTGAATATAATTCTGAAATTTTCAGAACTAAAGGAGAATATTTCAAACTTTTCATTACTGAAAAATACCAAAATGGCCAACCGACTGATTTTTCATGCATTTCAAGCCGTACTGCTAAATCAACGTGTGCAACTTTACAGCCCGTTCGTGGTGGACGGTCACATATATATGTGAAAAAGTCATTTAAATCGATCCTGCGATTTTGGCTGTAATTGGACATCCTTTCATAGCAACAAAAAAAGAAACTAAAAATGCTGACGGGCGGCTCTCTGATGATGCGCACGGAGGGTTAACCCTCCGTTTTTTGGTTATAAATTGTTTTTTTCTAAAAAGATTTTCTTCTAAATTAGGCTTACAAACCTCCATGCCAGTGACTTCAGCACCAGTTGCAAACAAGCTAGCCAGACTCATGACAAATCCAATGTCCACCTTCACAGCCATCTCTTGAATCAGAAGACGTAGATACTTAATCTGGTTGACCTTGCTATGCTCTGAGAATCTCATCATCAGGCTTAATTCTATCATGGGCTTGGGAGCTATACACAGAGATGGAATAAGTAGAGAGGGAGGTGAGGGAGGTAATGATGGTAATATTGTAAGTATGATTGTGCTTAATTTGTTTTTGTGAATCAACATAAACTGTTTTGTCGAGATACTCCATTATTGCAAAGCCTAAATCTTTAAAGTTAGTATACTTTTAACATTGGCCAATTATTACCAAGTGGCCTCTAAGAGAAATGAGTGTTATTACTTCCATGTGTTATTACTTCGAGATACTCCATTATTGCAAAGCCTAAATCTTTAAAGTTAGTATACTTTCAACATTGGCCAATTATTACCAAGTGGCCTCTAAGAGAAATGAGTGTTATTACTTCCATGTGTTATTACTTCGAGATACTCCATTATTGCAAAGCCTAAATCTTTAAAGTTAGTATACTTTCAACATTGGCCAATTATTACCAAGTGGCCTCTAAGAGAAATGAGTGTTATTACTTCCATGTGTTATTACTTCGAGATACTCCATTATTGCAAAGCCTAAATCTTTAAAGTTAGTATACTTTTAACATTAGCCAATTATTACCAAGTGGCCTCTAAGAGAAATGAGTGTTATTACTTCCATGTGTTATTACTTCGAGATACTCCATTATTGCAAAGCCTAAATCTTTAAAGTTAGTATACTTTCAACATTGGCCAATTATTACCAAGTGGCCTCTAAGAGAAATGAGTGTTATTACTTCCATGTGTTATTACTTCGAGATACTCCATTATTGCAAAGCCTAAATCTTTAAAGTTAGTATACTTTCAACATTGGCCAATTATTACCAAGTGGCCTCTAAGAGAAATGAGTGTTATTACTTCCATGTGTTATTACTTCGAGATACTCCATTATTGCAAAGCCTAAATCTTTAAAGTTAGTATACTTTTAACATTGGCCAATTATTACCAAGTGGCCTCTAAGAGAAATGAGTGTTATTACTTCCATGTGTTATTACTTCGAGATACTCCATTATTGCAAAGCCTAAATCTTTAAAGTTAGTATACTTTCAACATTGGCCAATTATTACCAAGTGGCCTCTAAGAGAAATGAGTGTTATTCCATGTGTTATTACTTCGAGATACTCCATTATTGCAAAGCCTAAATCTTTAAAGTTAGTATACTTTTAACATTGGCCAATTATTACCAAGTGGCCTCTAAGAGAAATGAGTGTTATTACTTCCATGTGTTATTACTTCGAGATACTCCATTATTGCAAAGCCTAAATCTTTAAAGTTAGTATACTTTCAACATTGGCCAATTATTACCAAGTGGCCTCTAAGAGAAATGAGTGTTATTACTTCCATGTGTTATTACTTCGAGATACTCCATTATTGCAAAGCCTAAATCTTTAAAGTTAGTATACTTTTAACATTAGCCAATTATTACCAAGTGGCCTCTAAGAGAAATGAGTGTTATTACTTCCATGTGTTATTGCCGAGATACTCCATTATTGCAAAGCCTAAATCTTTAAAGTTAGTATACTTTTAACATTGGCCAATTATTACCAAGTGGCCTCTAAGAGAAATGAGTGTTATTACTTCCATGTGTTATTACTTCGAGATACTCCATTATTGCAAAGCCTAAATCTTTAAAGTTAGTATACTTTTAACATTAATTATTACCAAGTGGCCTCTAAGAGAAATAGTGTTATTACTTCCATGTGTTATTACTTCGAGATACTCCATTATTGCAAAGCCTAAATCTTTAAAGTTAGTATACTTTTAACATTAGCCAATTATTACCAAGTGGCCTCTAAGAGAAATGAGTGTTATTACTTCCATGTGTTATTACTTCGAGATACTCCATTATTGCAAAGCCTAAATCTTTAAAGTTAGTATACTTTTAACATTGGCCAATTATTACCAAGTGGCCTCTAAGAGAAATGAGTGTTATTACTTCCATGTGTTATTATTTCGAGATACTCCATTATTGCAAAGCCTAAATCTTTAAAGTTAGTATACTTTCAACATTGGCCAATTATTACCAAGTGGCCTCTAAGAGAAATGAGTGTTATTACTTCCATGATGTTCTCTATTAGCCCTCCTACTACTACAAGGGTCAAAATCAGTGAAAATGTTTATATACTTGCCAAGGTATATGTAGTGCACTTAAAGGTCAAAATGAGTCAACCATTTTTGACTGGTAAAAGCATTGTCTTGTATTGTTCAAGGTGGTCACAATGACGGTAAAAACCAGTCAAAAATGCCAACAGTCAAAACAGGCAGTTGACTGATTCTCACTTCTATAGCTACTTCCCACTAAAGTGCAGCTATAGTAGGAAGGTTAATATAAATTGCACACTTATTATGTTAAAACTCAATTTTGGTATTTGAATCTGAGCTTAGATTTTACCACCCCTCATCCCCACCCCCTGCCCCAATTAGGGGGGGGAGTCAAAATCAGATTTGAACATACCACTCTCAGCAGATACACTCTTGGGAGGAGGTATTGGAGCCAGGATAGTAGGGAAGATAGCAGCAGGCATCTGATTATCAATCTGAATATGATGGATCATAAGATGAACCTGGAGTTGATGTTTAGCAGTACGTAGTTGAGCCCATACACCAGCATGATAGGTACGCCTGATGGATCGACGCTGTGGTGACACCATGCTCATGGTGCGGTAGTCAACCTAAGGAATCAACATCAAATTAATAAACACCACATGGAATTAATGTCCTAATTGACTGATGCATAAATATCATTAATATGCAGCCACTAGCTCATAAATTATGCATCAACCACTGAGGTTCACTGATACAGCTATTATCTAACAATGCAGATTTGGCCCTATTGCCCCACCTATCTTAAACAATACAAAACAACTGTCGATCACGCTACCCATGCCACCATAGACAATGCAAAGTAGATGACTGAATGGATAACAATAATAAATTATGATGTCACTAACAGAAAACACAGGACCATTTCTTTCATGGAATTAACATTTAGCATATTATTTAATGTTATCCTTTGTAGCCTATAGCACTATACACTTTTGAGTGTCTACAGAAAAGTCCAAACGACTCCTCCAGTGGCATTCGAACCCATGATCTAATGCTTACTAGTGCAGATGTCATAACCTTTTGATCAACACAATGGCTCCAAGACAATTGTCATATAATGTCCCTGTATAGCGATTAGATTCACTTTTTTTTTGTTTTAACACATTCTTCAAAATATAAGAAAGTATCTTAGCTTTCAGTAAACGTTCAAGATAGTTTCTATAAATGGGGTCTGTGTAGTAAGTACCTCAAAGTCTTTTTCCAGTTTAGTGAGTTTTGGTGGAGCCTCTTTGTCGGCACTGAGATCACCCTGGGCTTTCTGATAACCATCCTCAAGGAGTTTCATCTGTTTGCCTGTCAGGTCACGCCATCTTCGGCGGATCTTATTCTGCCAGATGATACCAGAGCTACAAGAAGGGGAGACAAACATTGGTGAAATGGTTACTGTAATAGCATGGATCTGTAATGATGTCACAAACACTACATCTGCACTCAGCTACAATTATAACGTGCACACAATTTGTTCAGAAATTGAGTTTGGACAAATCTATTTTGAGCAGATTAGTCATACAGCGATCAATGTTCTTGTGCCCACAATTAACACCCAATATGTACATGTTTTAGGGCAATACATTATCTTTATAGTATAAAGGAAATTCATGATTACTTTCAGGGAAAATGTGAACTTAATTGGATTAATAAATGTGAATGTGTTCTGAAAAAGTGAAATGCCAGTGCAGCTTTTCAAATAGCACTCCTGTGCAACCAACCATTCTAAATGCTTGTAGAATGCATTAATATTCATGACTTATATACCTGATGATACCAATATAAGCCACTTCAGTCCTGGTCAGATTGTTGACAAGAGACAAACCAAGTCCAGGTAGGGATAACACCAATTCAAGATCTGATTGCTCTAACTCTGCTGCCTAATATCAAATAATAGAACACAAAGATGAATGAGTATGCTGTGAAAGAAAAACAAACTGTTTTATGGGCTAGACTGACCAAACAAACTGCCAGAAGATGTGCATTTCTAGAGTTTTTAAATATCAGTAAAAAAAAGCCAGAAAATAAGTGTTTTTAAATTAATTTACAATACTCTGAATGTGTCTGGTGCTGCTTTTAAAAAGTTACATTTATTTAATTGAAACTACATGTATCTTGTAATTAAAGTTAAATTTAATGCTACACAGACTATAGAGAATGTTAGTACATATTACAAAAAGACAAGATTTGTTAACCTGTTGTGCATTGGTTGCTATGGCGAGATCCTCAGTGAAGCATAACATTCGCTGGGTACCATCGAGGAATGACACCCAGTACACTGGGTGGTCATTGAACTTGAACTCCCCAATGCCATCCTGGTCAAACAAATACAAAAATGAAAAGAAATAAAAAAAAGCATATATGTAAAATAACCAACTGTATATACAGTATGTCCCAAAAAAAGTGTCACTCTAACTATTTCTGAAAATATACCAAAACCACGAAATAAATTTTGGAACTTTTTCAATTGCACAGATACTCCTAATCCTTTGTGAGAAATTACATAAAACTCACAGGTGTTTAGGCCAAGGATTAGGAGTATCTGTGCAATTGAAAAAGTTCCAAAATGTATTTCGGGGTTTTGGTATATTTTCAGAAATAGAGTGACACTTTTTTGGGGACATACTGTATAGTGACAACTGATGAAAAAGTATTTTTTATGTCTAATAAGCACTGAAGACTGCGGGTGTAAAGTGGGTATGTATGTATCTTTTCATAGCTACATTTTAGCAGATTTCAGAATAGCTAGACTGGGCAAGGTGAGAAAACTGAATCAGCTCAAAAAATCCACATCCTCCTAAAATACTCTGCTTCACTGTAAAATTAATAACAGGAGCATATCAAGCTTTTATTCATTTCTTGATTGTCATAAGGTATGTATTTTATATGGTAAACAGGTCAAGTCACTTCACAAAACATAAACTTCCCTCTAAAACCTTGCAAAGGCCTTTGGATGCATACCAATAGGAACTTAAAATCAGTTACCTTAGGGAGCGTCTCAAAAGTCTGAACGGTAGGAACGTTCTAATTGGATCGGTTGAGTATTCCAGCGCGCGTACATGGACCGGTCCTTTGGACCACAGGAACGTTCCATTGGAACGTTCAAAATGGTAATGCGCATATTCAATCGTGTAGGAATGTTCCTGTAGTTCGGCACAATGTCGAAGTCCAGCAGAACGTTCTCGCGTTCCAATGGATTGCGGGCGTGTGCCCACGGGAACGTTCTTTTGCGCTTAGAACGTGCCCGACTTTTGAGACGCTCCCTTAAAAACCCAAAATGAGATGGGGGGAGCCCATACACTATTAGACCTCAAATAATGTTCACATAGCTCTCTATTATTAAGTCTATCTCAGGAAGGAAAGTCCTCACAACATCGTGCAAGCAAAAAGGTCAACACCACAACCAAGAAACAGTTTTCTATTAAGGAATCTCATTGGTCATGGGTCACAATAATTTGACCAATCAAAACATACCTTGATGAGATCATTCCTGTGGTCTTTTTCACCCACGTTCCAGACGAGTTGACGCATCTGTGTTGGATCTTGCCAAGTGTAAAGGATGGCCTCGCCTGGTTCAAGAGATCTCTCTTCTTTCACATTACTTGCTCAGAAACAAAATAGATCCAAGAAAGTTTGACTATTAAGCAAGATTCAAAACTTCTTTCACAAGATTACCATTCTGGTGCTCTACAAACAGAGATATCTACAATCATGGTCACAGTTGTTGAAACACTTTCATCTCATACAAAACCCCTGAGGGCCGTGCTTTGACTCTTGGTGCAAAATAATTTATCTGCAAAAAGTTCTAAAGGATTGTAGGGGGATTAGTGTTCTAACTATACTGAACACCAAAATAAACGTCGTATGAATACAAGATATCAACAGGTATATTTTGTAACGTACACTTTGAAAACCATTCAAGTCGCATTCCATCCGCCTATAGGATTTTCAGGCACAGTCATGATTCAGAATGATGTTAGACTGCATATTTCCCGAAAACGATACATGTAAAACTCTTGTGGTTGAGTTATGTCAACGATTTAAAATCACGACGTTTCTTTTGCTGTTCAGTATATTTGTGACCAAGACTGTCTCTATAAATAAGATGAAACGTGGCTAATTATAAATTGCACATCATTTTTTTGTCTACTTGACCAAAATGTTTCATTTGTAAAACATTTTCCACATTGTATGGGGGCACAGAAGGTTAGTGTTCCAACTAATTGTGACCAAGAGTGTAGCCCTATGATTGGCTGTTTTCTACACTGACAATGAAACCAATACATGCTGTGTAGCCAAGGATAATGCATTAAATTATGATGCTAAACCTGAACATTAAATCATCACATGCATGTAAGCCTCAAGGGAAACTGACTAAATACAAATTTTTTTTGAGTGATGACATATTTACTGAAGCTGGACTTGAACCTATGACCTTTCAGATTAAGGGACTTTGGGGACACTAGTCAGAAGCCATGAAACCCATACATGTACATGCTATGTAGTCAAGATCACGTCCCAAGTTACAATGCTAACCTAGGAAGGGGCAGTCAGGGTATCACTCATAGGGTAGGCAGCTTTATATCAAATCATTAATTGATCTTTGTTTAGTTCCTACTCATATTCCCTTTGCAAAACTAATATAGAATAGTTTATAGTTTGATGAAATTCTTGCGTCAGGTAGATTTAAACAGGCGATTGTTGCTGAACAAGCACAGACAGAAAGTTTTCACCTACATCAATAATACCCTCAAGAGCACAATCCATATATGGTAACACTCTCAGCTTAAGTAAAATTGGCAACCAACTATTTTGTTTTATTATTCCAAAATAGTTTGTGGCTGAGGTCGGGTAAATCTAGTTTGGAAAAGTGATTTTTCACTTTTACCATTGATGTTTTTTTTTTATAAAAGCCAACAAAAATTGTGTCCTAAACTGTTCATACCTGAAGCGGGTTTCAAATTGACAGATTAACCTTGTGGTTTTTTTTTCAAGATGCATGTTAAGAAGTGAGAGTTTGACAACAAGACACTTACGCCTGGTGGTACTTGACTGGCATATTTTCTGTGTGATTTATCAATTGTACAGTGAAGTTTCCTTTGCTGAATGACTCAAAGCTCACTACGGTCGCTGTCTCTGTCACGGATGTCTCCACGATGATACCCCCAACCTGTGATAACAAGACAAACACAAAGGCCGGTCTGTTACAGAATCTGTCACAACTCTCATGTCTACATGGGATTTTAAACTTTTCTTTTACTTCCAAGTCAAATTTGGCTCAAATATTATTTTGATGGTTAGCTTTAATAGATTGCCACAGAGTGCATGGGCTGAGTTGCAAACTGAGTCTGAGTCAAGTTCAAGACTAAGACTAATAATAATAACAATAATATTTCTTTGTTATATAGCGCATTTCACATAATGTACCAACACGCTTTACTAGCACTATCCTCATCCATGACCTACACCAAGTCTTTAGTTTGACCAAATCTGTTAAGACCATGACAGAGGGAGCCATGTCCGAGCCTAAGCAAATAAAAGCTTACCAAGATTGAAACAATTTCTTTTTTCCAGTCTGAGTGGTTGGAGTTAAATGCTTATTTAAGGGAAGGTACATGTACATCATTGATAATGTTGTCAAAACTGCTTCTACAAGTATTCTTACTCTCTTTAAATCAAGATAAACATTTCACTGCAACCTGTGGAAGTTTCAGGGAATTATTTCTTGACCACAAATGTCATGCCATCTTAAATTTAGTATTCAGAATACACTCTTTACATGTATATTATACTGCATCCATTATTGTCCAGTTCCCTGACTATCAGTATGATTGATGGTGAAATCAATATGTTATAAGATTTGAGGCTTTGCATGGTGGAGTATAGATATCGTTCTGAAATAAAACCTTTTTCAGGCAATTTGTAACTCAACTGTCGCTAAGTGAGATTATGGTTCAGGGAGAACCAATATCAGGCAACTCGTTTCTCAACTATCACTAAGCAAGAGCGTGGTATCTCACTTAGCGATAGTTGAGATAAACACATCGTGTTACTGCAAACAAAATCAATATGATTAATAATGAAAATAGGGAAATATATTCAGGTTTTTTGTATTTTATTTGAATGTGAAATTTAAGAAAGAGCACTCATCCTGGCAATAATTTAATTTTACTTAAAAATGACAGCACCTCAGACAAAATTATTTATAGGGAAGATTAATACCATCGTCAGCTTATATGCCAAGTAAATTTTACATTAAAACACATGGAGGCCACTCCGATCCACAAAATTCTGCTCTTGAGCAACCTTCACTAGATACATGTACAAGCCTGCTGTCCTTTCCAAGTAATCTTACAAAATCAACTGTGTGACACCCAAGGCCACTGTAAATGTTTGAACATATTAGTATGGCCTGCAATGTATCAATGGGAGACCGCTTTACCCTGCAATCTCAGTGGTGTGACAGTACACAGAAGGGTAACCATAGGAGGCCACTGGCAACAGCTAATGGCTTGGAGTGGCCTGAATGGGTTGTTTCAAAAATTGCACCGATTGTAGGAGGGTTAAATATCTAGCATTTGGTTATTTTAAAATGACTAATTCTTAACCTTATCTTTCACAGTATCTATCAGCTGTAAATGTGCACGCCCATTTAATTATATCCATGTTACTAAAGCAAATCCCTCAATCTTCCTGAAACATGGGAATCAAGGAAAATAATGATAATACCTGTGAATCCAGCTTAAGAACCGTAGTGTGAGGGTCAGTGAAGAGGAATGGTAGAGAAGGATTCTTAGAATCCTCTGTCATGACGACCATCTTAGGGTTACTCTTCTTGTCAGTAGGCCAGAAGGCAATACACTGGAAATAAATAGTAATCAAGACTTTTAATCAGACATTAAATTTAAATTTGCCTAAAGTTAACCATCTTAGCACTAAGAAACTTAAGGTAATTTAACAGTAATCCATCTTTCATTTTATGATTAATAATCTTGCTCATTTGTTGTGCTTGGATCGAAACAACATGAATCATAAAGAAAGTTGAGTCACTGCACCATTTTTGAAGCCGAGCTGCAAATAGAAACAGATGACTTGTTATTTTACCTCCTTGGGTGGAATTGCAAGCATTTCCCCACTGAGCTCTGAGCACCTGACAATGAAGTCTGTCTGATTTACAAGGAGGTAGCGTGGGTTCAACACAACGATCTTCGTCATGCCAAAGTTACTCAGCTGAATCTGGACACCAACCTAGGAGAGCAACCAACAAACATGTTAAGTGTTTCCCTTATTAAAATGTGTATAATCAGTCAGAAGTCACACCAGTCACACCAGTCACACCAATCACTCAAATCAATCAGTTTTAAATTATTTAGGGAAACATTGAAAAGTTTCACCATTTGGTGACCTTTGGCCTATGACCCTTGGTCAGAGTAAACATATATGCCCTTATTTATTCATCAGCTATCAAGTTTGAGAAAAGTTTTTAAAAAGTCTGTCCATGCAGCTGCAAGCATGGAACACAAATTGTAGTTTTTAGACTGAATTGTAGTTTTTATACTGAAAGAAGCAAAGAACATGCATCTTTAACCACTTATCAGGTTAGCACATTCTTATAAACTATGTCAGGGTAGCACATTCTTATAAACTATATCAGGTTAGCACATTCTTATAAACTATATCAGGTTAGCACATTCTTATAAACTATGTAAAGTTAGCACATTCTTATAAACTATATCAGGTTAGCACATTCTTATAAACTATATCAGGGTAGCACATTCTTATAAACTATGTAAAGTTAGCACATTCTTATAAACTATATCAGGTTAGCACATTCTTATAAACTATATCAGGTTAGCACATTCTTATAAACTATATCAGGTTAGCACATTTTTATAAACTATATCAGGGTAGCACATTCTTATAAACTATGTAAAGTTAGGACATTCTTATAAACTATATTAGGGTAGCACATTCTTATAAACTATATCAGATTAGAACATTCTTATAAACTATATCAGATTAGAACATTCTTATAAACTATATCAGATTAGAACATTCTTATAAACTATATAAAGTTAGCACATTCTTATAAACTATATCAGGGTAGCACATTCTTATAAACTATATCAGATTAGAACATTCTTATAAACTATATTTATAGTTTATAGGTTTCCTGAGACAATGTTGTTTTCTTTTGCTGTTTTGTGATGTGGTGCATACTTTGCATAATGCATACTGTGCAGTACATTGTGAAACACTATCCCATAGGGTTGATGCAATTGTAATTTTAATTCTACTTCGTTTTTTAAATGCATTAACTAACTTTCAACTTTTTTTTTAACCAGTGTAGTATTGTTCCAGTTTAGTTATTTAGCCTAAAATGTTTTTTAGTAATTTTAATGTGTACGTACAGTAGTTTTTTATCATCAGTAAATTCATGTATTTATACGTTTTACTTGTAACTTTTCAGTTTCAATTCAGTTTTTAATATGTACTGCAATGAGTTTTGATAATAAAACCAGAATGAATGAAAATATCAAATTAGCACATTCTTATAAACTATATCAAATTAGCACATTCTTATAAACTATATCAGGGTAGCACATTCTTATAAACTATATCAGGGTAGCACATTCTTATAAACTATATCAGGGTAGCACATTCTTATAAACTATATCAGGGTAGCACATTCTTATAAACTGTATCAGGGTAGCACATCCTTCAGAACTATATCAAGTTAGCACGTTTTTATAAACTATACCAGTATAGCAAATTCATGTGCTCCATCTTCTCTCAATAACACCTTTCAAAGGCATTTGAACTGTGCAAAACATCATCCAAATGCCTCCAGAAGATACTTTATAAGAATGATATATCGATGGATATCCATGTATATGGCAAACAAAATAAAAACATTTGACATAAATTTGGTTTCAACACATCAATCAAAATTAAATACGACAATACAACTTATTGCAACAAAACGTGAACAAATCTTGTGTAAGGAAATCAAATCAACACATTATCTGGTGTAACAACAAATCAAATCATATTTAACACAACAGCGAACATAATTATCAATGTAACTAAAACTTGAATCAGAATGATCATGATTATAATGATGTTAAAGGGCCATAAGAACTAAAAATGCAGCAGTAATATGTAATTATTGCTGGAATAAAGAAAAATTAAGAAAAATTAAAGAAAAATAAAGACCACTATTATGAACATTACCCCTTTATTCAACACTATCACATGACTTTTCAGGTTTAAACATTTATGTCAGAAAGTCACATGTTTGAAGTTTTGTTCGGACCCAATAATTAAGTACATGTATGTTAATCTCATGCATTGTGCATACTTTATATAAGACGGAGAATCAGACTCATTTCAGTTTTATTTCTAAGTAATTTACTTCATTATGAATGGTTTTCTTTCAACCAAAACCTGTCCAAACTGGGATCAAGTTGAACTAAGTGGCCCTAAACCAATACCCTAATGTTAGTGGTAGCACACATACAATCATAAAGAACTGAATAGGTCAACTATCACATACACACAAACTAATTATTGTTTAATTAATAAGAATCATAGCCATGCCACAACAACTCAACACAAATAGCAAGTGCATTCAACTGAAACATGACAATTGTCTTACGCTGTATTTCTTGGATTTACCAACTCCAGTTCTTTGGCCCTGCAATGTGTTATGTGTTGGAATGAGATTAAGTTTTTGGAGTGTACAAAGTTGAATTGAGGTATCAAGGATGGGACTTATACCCTCTGGTATATTACAATGGCCCTCTACCAACTATGGTTGGCGCCTTGGCGGTCTCTCAATTTGTCAATATTTCAGAAGCAATGAAACCAATACATGCTTTGTAGTCAGGGATAACACTAAGTTACGATAGGTAAAACTTGTAGCTTTGCATGGTGAGGATGATAAGTAAAGACTAATTGCAGTGACACCATGTGGAATCTTAATTGAGTAGTAATTAGTTCTGAAAAGAATTGAAGGTACAACTCGACGTTTCGATCAGTATGCTCCGATGCTAAACCTAGGAAGCAGTAGTCTGGGAATCATTACGAGAATATGCAGCTCAAATCATCCAATAAGCCACAAGGGGAAACTGACATACATTAAAGAGACAATGCCAACAGGGCATGGAATCGGAGTCCTAGTTTTAGATTAACCCAGTGACTGAAAATAATACCCCACGTGATAAGGTCATATTACAGTTGTTGCTGCATAAATGAGCCAGTAATTTTAAGTCACTGTGTTCATCTTAAACTAGTACACCGATTCCATGCCCTGTTGAAAGTCTGCTCTGATAATGATGACATTGTCCCTTTAAATAATTTGTTTTGGGAGCAACATGTATATTTTACTGAAGTGGGATTTGAAGTCATAGCCTCTAGCTGTATCATTTTAAGATCTACTGACATGTGAATAGCTGATCTGTGAAGGAAGGTAGTTGGGGTATCCAGTCTAATTCGTTCGGGGTGGGAGAGGGGGCTAAGAACAAATGGGGTGTGAGAAGAAAAGATTACATTTTACAATCACGGCTGAATCAATATTGTATTACCTCTTTCATTTTTTCTTCTGTCTTACATGAGATGAAACCAGAGCTGCCTACTGCATCCAGAGAGAACTTGTCTGACCAATTAGAGTCACCCACTCTCAGAGATATCTGTCAAAGGAAAAGTTTATCATAAAAAAATATATATACAGAAACATCTGCTTTTTTATTATTTTTATTTTAAGATTTGTTATTATTGTTTAAAAACAACATAAAGAGATGACCCGACAGCAAAACATTATGCTATTTATAATCTTGTCGTTTCACATAAAAAAAAATACTATAATTTCAATAGATATTTTATATAAACCCAGTCTTCACTGAAGTGTACTGTCATACATTTCTCCATCACTTCAAATTAGGCAAACATAAGCTGTGAATGTATTTATATTCAAGCAACATAACTGCAGTGATATCACTGCATACTGTATGTTTGTATATCTACTGACAATAAAGTGGCACTGTGAAATGCCCCAAACTCAAGAGCCTAAATGCATTGTCAGCACTACAGGGCTCAAACCTGTATAAAAGATATACTCCCTCTATGAAAAGATACACTGGAAAACCTGTCCTTTACATTGTGTAGGATATAATTAAAGGCAGGCTCTTGGTACGTCATGCGCTGGATTGGTAGGAAAATTGCACACTAGTCTGAGAGGTTTGTATAATTCGTGTGTCTCCACAGTATGCAAGACCACACCCACACCAACTATTTGATCTGAAGTTGACTACAAAATGGTATCTGATATCAGGCATCACACATGACCAAGGTTTGAGTGATGTCATGTTATTATGATTAAGTTTACTACTTGCCTTGTTCTTGCCAGGACTGAACCCTTTGTTGGTTGGGTATGAAAATAGAATCGGTTCTTTCTTGTCTGCAGGATGGTCAATGATGTCATTCCCAGCCTGTTGTCACAAATAAATTGACATGATAAGAGGAAAGTAACAAAGGCTATTAAGCTGATGACCTGACTGCTCAATAAACCTTTGTCATGGAGCACTTTGGAGCTGCCATCTTGATTTCTACAACATATGACCATGACTGGTGTCAATTTTGAAATGTGGATTTTTCAAGTAGCTTTTTATTGACAGTCAAAGAACCAGACAATTATGGACACAGTGTAATAAAGGAGTATTCTGAATATATCATTTAGGAGGGCATGACTTTTTTGCTCAAGAAGGGTATTTGAAAAATTATATCCTATTAGAATTAAAACATTAGCCACAACCAGATTTTGCAGTTTGGATGTTTCCACTCTCATATAAATATATATGAAAGTAGAATTTTACAATGATAAATCCTTTTGAGTTAATGAAGCAGAACAGAAAATGCTAATCACAATCGCGATATGAAAAATAACTGAATGTTATAAATAAAATCTAGAAAATGAAAGAAAAACATAATCACCCAAGATCATGACCAAGCTTTTATTTATTGGCAGACAGCTTGTTATATCATAGTTGTTCTAGATTATTTGGACTTTTTTCAATCTATAAAGGTGTAGGTTTCTACTTGAGACCACGCCCTAAATGCAACCTTATGACATACCTTATAAGCCAGTGGAAGACCAGTCTTATTGACAAGCCAGTAGGGAGAGAACAGGGCCATCTCAAGATATCCCCCACTGTAATCAGCCAACACACCAAGCTCTAGCCACCGTTCATTGGTCGACCCACCACGGAACCCCAGCTGGAAGAATTCCTTCAGGCCTCGTCTGAGGGTAATCTCTCCCCGCCAGTCAGTGTCTGAGTGGCCGAGGAGCTAGATGACAGGAAAAGGAACATTTCCTAAGATCAGTTACCTGTATACAACTTAGCAATAGTAATAGACCATGTGACACATACATCAATTGTTTACAAAAGCGCTCCCAATGTCAAACTGGTACAGGCCAACGCTGTACAGACGTCTATGGTAGACACTACATCTCTAATCCTATTCATCTGTAATGTTGACAATACTTGATATTATGTGGATATATAAACACAATATAGATAGGATTTGAAGCTTTACATGGTGGAAGTACAGTAGGAGTAAGGTTTGCAGTAGCACCATGTAAATAATCTCTTAGGAGTTGTAATGATTGTTGGTTCTGAGAAGAACTGGTGGTGAGGTAACTCGACGGTTTGATCGGTATGCTTTGATTGTCTTCAAGAGAATGCAGGACTCTAGAGTTAGTAACTAGAGCTACTTATGCCGTTCCAACCTCTGAATACGATCAGAGATATTGATCGATATGTCAAGTTATCTCACCACCGGTTCTTCTCAGAACCAATTATTAAAACTCCTAAGAGCATATGAATTCCTAGAGGCCAGTTTTGACGCTCAAGAATCTGAAACAATGCTTTGCATCTGCCCATAGGGTTCTGTGCACGCATTTATCTAACGCAAGGTCTGTGTGTGGTGTTCGTTGAAGCATGTAGATAACCACCCGGTGGTCACACACGTTCCAATGCAGTTTCAGACAACAATTGTAATTGGCACAACAACTTTGGGCTTAAAAGGACGGCCCTTAATATTGGCCAATCAGCTTCATTTTAACAACAGCTTTGGACAAATGTGTACAGTTTGTTTATCAGCAAGAACGAAAACAATCGGTAGAGGGCGTCCAAAGTTGTAAGTACAACTGCGCCGCATTGTTACAAGAATTCTGTCCGAAAATCGTATTCGCACTGTAAAAATGGCAAAACCCACAATCTTTGGTTGAAAATTGACGGGTTTTTAAAGTAGTTAAACAATTATTTTAAATCATCATTAAAAAGATGAATAATGTACTTTCAGTTTGCCGAAAGAACTTGATATCACCCGCGGTTCAAAAGTTACGCTCTCAAAAAGAAAGAAAAAAACACCCTGTTTTGAGAAGTTTTCCCGTGGATTTCCGAGTGTAGTGGATGGTCGCTGCTTAGGTTGCGCTAAGAAATTCATATGATTGTAACATGGTGTTACCCCAAACCTTACTCCGATGCACATATAAACTTAATTAAACTGAATCAATTTGTTAAAGGTACCTCTTACCAATACCACAGACTATGATCTTTCACTTTCAATTTTGGAGACTATAATGTGCATGGATTTAAATATATATATATCTGTCTTGATTCTTACCGCTATCATGATCATGGTCTTGCCCATGTCCACATTAGACAACTGAGTCTGTTCAGTAGGTTCCACCTTGACTTCTCCTCCTGAACCCTGGGGTAGAAAAAAAAAACATTTAGAAAGAATTGTATATATTTATACTTTGATCAGGTGAATAAGGCTGAATTCAATTGTTGAAATGATGATTTCCAAAAATATTTAATTATACATGTATATGTGTTCTGGCTTTTCTTCAAACCATATAAATACTATGTCAGGATGAATATAAAAGACACGGACTGCATACATTTTGGCCTTTTTTGGCAAATAAACACAATAAACATGCAACAGTTGCATCATTTAATGCCAACACTAATGACAAAACTCATAAATATTATTATGAAACAATTCATTTACAGTTGGCTCAATTAATTATTGGTCTGCTTGGTCCATAAAACAGTCTCCACCCCCCACCTCTATTTCCGCCAGGACCCCTACCATCACCAAAATAAAAATAAATAAATAAATAAATAAATTTAAAAAAAATGCATAAACACCAAAAACCAGAAATCAAAAACATCAACAAAAACAAATTGTGATAATAATTGAATACTGACCGCCAAGTTATAGAAGATAGGTATTGGCATGAGATTGCGAAGAATGACAACTGGATACAGGTGAAGCGTGAACTTGGGAGCCGTCAGTGGGTTACCATACACAGACCTCATGGTGTCTGGCTCGGTCACAATCTACAAGAAAACAAAGTTTAAAAAAAGGTAGATACCACTTTTGTATTCATTGACAATAACCTCCAAGTATCAAGCTTACAAATATTGAGTGCTAAAGCCAAAAAAAGAAAGTCGGTCAGCTTAAAAAAAAGGTAGATACCACTTTTGTATTCATTGACAATAACCTCCAGGTATCAAGCTTACAAATATTGAGTGCTAAAGCCAAAAAAAGAAAGTCGGTCAGCTTCAAAATTGGTGCGGTGATGTGCTTTTTCCCCGGCCATCTTTTTTTTTGCCAACAGGGAAATATATGATACATTGTATATGCAGGGACCAAATTTCCCTATACAATGTATGGTGGCTCAGAGAGGCCTCACAAATCGGGCAAACGTTCATACCCCTATGTGAAAAAGTCGTTTAAAGCACAGCATGGCAGAATTCTAATGGATCCAGAATTTAGTTAGTTTCATATTAGAAAAACATCATGATCTGGGTGCAAAGTGCACACTGGGCACTGATCATTACGAAATTGGTTCAATTTTTTTTTTTTTTTTTTACAATTTTATGATTTCAAGGTAAAAGATAGAGACAAAATTGTCCCCCAGAACATCTCATTTCCTCCTCAAGATTTGTGCTTTGAATGATCGCATTTCTGGAAATGGGTTATGGGTTACCAGTAAATGGGTTAACAAGGTAAAATGAAGGGTTGTATATTATATAGTTTTCTTCATATTTGGGTCTTTTTTAAAGTGTACAAACCATTTTTTGACGATATCCCATGTCATGTTTTATTAGTAAAAATATTGAATGCAAGGCACTGAACCCCCCTCCCTCTCTGCCCCCTCCACCTCCCTCCCTCCCCCTCCCCTCCCCTATCCTATCCTATCCTCCGCCTTCCCTCCGCTACCCTCCGCTCCCCTCCCCTCCCCTCCCCCTTCGCCTCCCCACTCCCTGATACATGGACAGCCTCTTAGAAATACATACAAATATCTGATAGACTTACATTGATAAAAAATGGTGTGTATCCCTCAGTCTTACATGGACACCTGAAAGTAACGCTTCCCTCTTTATGCTGTAGTTGCTCCCATAACTTCTGCCACATCACGCTTGCATCGCAAAGACTGTACCTAGAAATGGTAAGATCACCAAATTGGCAAATATTAGCACTATAATCAATCTCATACATGTATGTACACAAGCTTATCCCTTACAACCGGTTGCTGAGAAACCCTAATTTGTAATCTATGGTAATATTTCATAAATTTACTGAGATACTAGCTTTCATTGAATGCTGCGTACTGGTCATTTTCATTTGAGGATGTATGTTCCATGCTCTAGCTTGGTTTAGTTTTCAAAAGTTTATTCCATTGATATTTCTTGAATATCTATACAGACCTTAACTACATCACAGAACATCAGTATGCTTTTAACAATCCATTTTTTTTGTTGATCACCTTATCAGTAAAGCCCAACTCTTGATTGTATAATATTTACTGTGTACACATTCTCAGCAACAACTTCATCATCATTTTCCAAAAAGTGTGAATTTTTATTATCGTTCCTTTACCATCTCTCTCAAAATTTTGTAACTTTTGTTGAAGATTTTCATTTTTTAAATATTTTTTTCATGAAACGACGACTTCTAAACTTGTGATTCAGCGTAAGGCAAAACTCTAACCAAGCATGTGAGTTAGTGTGACACAAAAGAAATGTATGCACTCTTTATACATGTAGCTCACTAATGCGTCCTGCACCAGCTAATTGTAACAGCTGGCATGCAACTCCAATACAGGTTAGTCTGATTTGGGTGATCACCAAAAGATTGTTAATGTTCTGATGACCTCAACTGAGTTCTAGTACAATAAAAATTTAAAGTGGCACAAGTTGCGGCACAAGTTGCGGCACAAGTTGCGGCACAAGTTGCGGCACAAGTTGCGGCACAAGTTGCGGCACAAGTTGCGGCACAAGTTGCGGCACAGTTGCGGCACAGTTGTGGCACAGTTGTGGCACAGTTGTGGCACAGTTGACACATTTAATTCTGCGTGCACAGTAGGAAAACAAAACTCAATGCCATGCAAACACAGGTTGTGTCAAAATTAGGCATTTTGCCTGCAGCTATTGCGCTTATAACTACAGCATTAATGTTGAAGTGCCATGTATCGAGAAATGCCATGTATAGCCACAAGCACACACAAATATATGCTAAATTTGAACATGGCAAAACAAATTATAATTACAAAAAATATATATGACAATCATCATTTCAGACACTGAGAACTCAAATGCTTTTTGCTTACAGAAATCAACATTTCCTTTAAAAAAATGTAATGCTTTAAAAAAATCAAACTGTGCATGGAACATTCATCTTTAAGCAGGTTATAATTTTGAAGCATATTGGTTCATGCAGTTTTTAGTTTTAAGAAAAAATAATATACTGAACAGCAAAAGAAACGCAAGTCCGAGGACAGCAAAAGAAACGCAAGTCCGAGGTCTTGTCAAGTTTTCAAACAGAAGACAAACCATTTTGATTCTAATCACTCATTTAATGAAAAATGCTTTAAATTTGTGAGCTGAAAGTGACTGTTGAAAACTTGACAAGACCTCGGACTTGCGTTTCTTTTGCTGTCCTCGGACTTGCGTTTCTTTTGCTGTTCAGTATATTTTAGTCATTTCAGGCAACAATGTACAACAACATCATAAAATGTGCTTCACTTCATGAATATCATCTCAAAATTAAAACCAATGTGTGTAGAGACACATAGATATTGTCAACACAAATTGGACATTGAGAAAGATGTTAGTGGAAGGAATGGAGGTAGATGAAATACTGTTATGTGAAGATGTTGAGGGCGCAATTTATTAGGTTCTGTAAATGAGACATGAGGATGAATGTATGGAGAAAATGTCAATTTGTCAATTTAGTTAATGTGAGTAGGCATTTGCTCTGACGTTCCTTCACTGTCAGAATTAGTAAACATAAAATACATGTATGGACAGGAATTTTCACTTTGAGAAGGTGATTATTGGCACAAAATTTACAATATACACATATACACAAAAATAAGCATTGACTGATGGCTGAGTCGTCAGAATGTGGGTTCGAAACCCAACGGCGACCATGTTGCTAGTGTCCTTGAGCAAGACACTTTACCATAATTGCTTCTCTCCACCCAGGGGTAAATGGGTACCTGTGAGGGCAGAGTTGGTTGTTGTGTTTGATTAGCCCTATATGCGCTGTAATGGCAGCAATTGAGCTGTATACTCCCCAGGGGGCTGAGATGGTTTCAGGAATGATTTATGAGCCTGATGAGCAGGGGTAATAATATAATGTGCCTTGAGCACCAGTTTGGTGGATATGTGCACTATATAAAGTAAAGTCTGTCCCGAGCCATATTGGCTCATCAGGCCGGTGTTTATCTCCGGTTTCGTTGGCATGAAACGACTGAGAATATTTCTATTCCCCCTGGATGGGATGCCAGTCTATCGCAGGTTACTTCCCTAGCTATTGCCAGGTACCCATTTATACTCCTGGGTGAAGAGAAGCAATTACGGTAAAGTGCCTTGCTCAAGGACACAAGCACCATGGTCGTGGCCGGGATTCGAACCCACACTCTGGCGACTATATAAGTCCACATTATTATTATTATTAAATATTGTTTAACCATTTTGCCTTTGAAAAAGAACCTGCTAGGTTTGAAACATAAGGCCATTAACTACTTACTATTTTGCAATTTTAAACCATGGTTACTAAATTTGAAAGAAATCCTTTATAAACTTCGGAAACTGTCTGAATTATTAATAATTCTAATAACATAGCTATAATGTATCTATTCACAAATATCACAGTGTACAAGCACAAGCTGATTTGCCTAATGCATACTGGTCTAACTTATGACAAAACTGACCATACATGCCCAAATATTGTATATTCTTGATACAACTACATTTAACAACAGTTAGCCATTTTAATAACCCAACTACATATAAAATGTTTATACAGGGAAATGTGCAATATTAAGAGCTTTATGTTTGTTTTGTTTTAAACTATAATAGTATGCTACTACACTAGGAGCAGGTTTAGGGAGGATAAAATGGGGTCTCTGAATTGGGAGAATATCATATATTTGCAATTTACAATTACTATCCAACAAGGTTATGGGGAAAAACCACTTTTTATTTACTAAAACTTTCTAATATCTAAGAATTTGCTTTGGTTTTCTTAGCATGCTACTGCACGAGGGGGCGGATCCAGGGATGAAAAAGAAGGAGGAAGGGGACACACCGCAGAGAGGTTGGGGAATTTTATCGCAAATAAGATCCAAACTGAGGGACGTATTCACTATTTGCCCTCCTTGTATGTCACACACCTTTAGAAATTGAAATGCGCCTTCATTCAGGGGGTGCTACTCTATTGGCTCACCTATGCACTGCATACAAGTACACATAAATGCATCGATGCGGTTCGCCCTCTTACATGACGATTTAATTACTTCAATACATAAGGGCTATAATTAATCATGATAATGCAATGTTTAATAACATTAGTGAAAATTTAAAAAAAATAATTTAAAAAAAATCGGTCAAAGTTAAACATTAAAACTCCAATGAAATCCCCTAAAATTATAATTGTTGTTAATTATGACTAGGAAAATGGGTATGGCAAGAGTGTGACTGTCCTTGTTAAATTCTTGTTTTAATAAATGATGTTGTTAATATCTGATACCTGTGAAGTCACGCCTTCAGCATGTTTCTGCCCGCCGGTATGCACACACATCCTGTTTTGGTTTTATGTGATTTGTGACAGGTCATATCGTCTACAGACGATGCATTAATCTCTATTATTGTGATAATGAAGATCAATGAGACGATGTGACCTGTGACGTCACGTCTACACCTAAACAGGATAACTGCCGGGCAGAAAATGTAATGGCATCTTCATGTTTAATATGAACTCAAAATAGACTGTGTAGTTCAAAGTGAAATAAATGGTGATGAAGTTCAAATAAACATGGGTTATGAGATTCAAATTAACATGGGTTTTGAAATTCAAAATAACATGTGTTTTTGAATATTTTTGTTAAATGGTTTTGGAAATAAAAAGTGTTATGGTTTGGGGGGTTTAAATATGTGCAACGTCATTCTGGCAAGCAAGAGGCTCACTACAATTTTTCTAAATCTCTGGCATAATTGTATGTACACATAGCACCTATGAATCAATCATTTTCTTGCATTCTGAGGATATGACAAGATGGCTACGGCGTGACAAATAACAAATGAGCCTCTGGCTTGGAAATAAAAAGTGTTATGGTTTGGGGGGTTTAAATATGTGCAACGTCATTCTGGCAAACAAGAGGCTCGCTACAATTTTTCTAAATCTCTGGCATAATTGTATGTACACATAGCACTATGAATCAATCATTTTCTTGCATTCTGAGGATATGACAAGATGGCTATGGCGTGACAAATAACAAATGAGCCTCTGGCTTGCTGGAATGATGCTACAGTACAAAGGTCATAGGTCACATTAACATGAACAGCTCTGTGCATTGCATTTGCTAAGCAATTCATTAGTAATCAACAGTGTGAGAGGTGAGAGATTAAAGATTAAAGCAAGATGCCATGAGGCGCCATGGTAACCATACTACAATGGTAGTGCTGGGTTCACTTACTCAACTTCTCCGCTATATATACATGGATGGTCCATCAGAAATAAAGAATAGCATATCAAATATTAAGATATGAGCTCAAAATATATATATATATATATAAAAAATGCTAAATGCAATACCTAAGTCATCAAGACCTGAGACCAGACCTGATAAGCACCAATAATTTGTTGTTTACTGTGAAAATTTTCATTTCATAAATTTGTCATTTCAAATATCAATCCAATTAGATTGAGCATGCCCTTTGTCAGATTGTCTTGAAACGTTGACTACACTTTGAAACATTTCATGAAGAACACTGACCATTCCCATTGTCAATGCATTTGAGGATTTATCTATTAAGGTGCACTCTAGCCAGGTACAACATTGCACAAAATCCTACATGAATGGGACCGCACTGTGCTCCTAAATGGAATGTTACACATGGATCAAAGCATTCCAAGTTTTGAGACACTCCCTAACTAGTGAAATATGTGTAAATCTTTGGTTTTTCCCCTGCTTATCAGAAAACTTACTGGTAAGCAGTCTTTGAAATTGGCCCATGTTGTACAATTACTTGAAAAATCTGCTGTTGTATTACTTACTATAAGATTTGGCCTTTTTGCATTTGAATATAGCCAAATAAAAAGATTAAAAAACATGTGAAGTCACAGCACATGAGTCGCTGTGATTCAAACTTCCTGGTTCATGTTTAGACCTTTAGCAGGTTGGCTGCTATCTTTGAAATTCATTCAATAAATTATGATAAGTATAAAACTTTCGTAAAAATAAGATTTGAGATATAATGTATAATGTCTCTTTTAATGCTAAAAATCTAAATAAATTTATGTACAAATCTCATCAAAGTGGAAGATTTTATGATGACTTCCATCCAGCCAAAAAAAAATGGTCTCCAGTTTCTGGTCATAGGTTGGCTTCAAAATCGATGCGGTGATGCACATTTTTCCCCTCTTTTTTAGGGGGTAATTTTTGTAGCCAATCATTGAAATACATGTACACGTACGTGCTACATTTAGACACAGTTATTGGAACCAGACCAAATTTACTATACACAAAGTATGGTGGTTGAGAGAGGCTGCCTCAAATGAGGCAAATGGTTAATTCCAGATAAGAGTTCCACATCCATGAATTTTCGAAGTACATTTTCTACTTGTAAATCATTTTTTCTTGAAAAGTAGACTAACCGAGCTTTCAGAAACAGTTGATGCTTTCCTTCTACTGCACTTGGATTTATTTTTATCAAGGCTTGAAGTTTGGGGAAACGCAAGTAGCATTTTCCCCTGTTTTGTGATGGAAATTTGAGTTCTCCTCTGTTACAGTTCTTATGCTTCAAAGATAATTATTATTGGATGACAATGAAGTCTGATACCTTTCCCTATCCACCACTGGAGAATTTTAACCCAAAAGATGAAATATGACAGTCTTGTAACATTTTTAATTAATCACGTTACAATGTCCCGTCTGTCACCAAAAAAAAACATTAAAAAATTGTGTATTTTTTACATGAAAAGATATTTTTGGTTCAAAAATTGAATTCCTATCTTCAATCAAGGTGACCACACCTACATGTAGAAAGTAAAATACAAACAGCTTTCGATGTTTAGTTGATCTGATATTCCATCTCAAAATCTGTCCCGTCTTTGTTATTTTGTCCTGTCTGTCACATTTTTAAAAATCTTTAGGCTTGAAAAAAGGTAAACATAGACTGTTTTACATTTTAATACTACATGTCCTTCTTTAAAATAGTATAAATGATTTTACTTTGTCACTATACAGCCACTGAATCCTCTAGTTTCATGGATTGTTTTTTAATTTGAAATATAGAGCATTTACTTTGACTTTATACATAACTTAGAAGGTTACACCTTACAGATTGTTATTGGCAGGCCTTTGAAAAAAACAGGTAGTGTAAATCTGTCCCGTCTGTCACGCCAGAATTAACCATACATGTATGTTACATTCCCCTATACATGTAAAACACAGCACAGCAGAATTCCAATCAAATTCCAATCAATGGCTGCAAGTGGACATTTCATAGCCAAAAAAATAGAAAACTAACACGCGGGTCTGAGGCAACGCACGCAGAGACTAGAAACCAGAGATTTTTTATTTGACCTCAATAGTTGTGTAGCTTTTAATTGCCTGCCAGAGTTAGATAGAGGGTGCTCTAAATGTAAGCAAGTAATTTCACATCAACTCAGGATTGGGGGGGGAGGGGGGGGGGGAGGGGATAGAACTCCTTGAAGACAAGGAGAGAAATGTTGAAGAGAAATGTTTAAACCTACCTCTTGTCCAGGGGTTTGACCAGTAGTTGGTCATTGTGGGCTACATTGAGGGGAACCACAAACTTCTCTGACCCCTTGACCACACCGAGTTTCTCTGTCCAGTTGGACACTCGGGTGTAGATTTCAATGTCATTCTCAAAGTGGTTGTGAAACTAGAAACAAGGATAAAAGGTGATTTCATTGGTACTGTCTACACTGTGTTCTAGTTACACATTCTTTGTTTTCTTCATTTATAAATATGTGCTTACCACTTTAAATAATAAAAAGCACTTACATGTAGAGTATCACTGAAGCACTTAGAGTATGCTCAACATTTTGTGTTATATAAGGCACTTTAATATTGTTATTTAAAGCCAGTAAACATTTGTGTTAAAATGTCTGTTAATGCATCCATGCTTTATAAGAATCAAGATTTATGTATAAAAACCAACCTATGAAAGTATTAGCTTATTTCATTTTGTTTTTAGATGACAGAAATTAATAATTTTATTAACCCTCCTACTGTTTGACCATTTGAAACCATTCAAAATTTCCACTTACCAAAATGCCCATTGGTTTTGTACACACATGGTGATACCATTTGAACAGTGTTGGTAGCAAGCTTTACTACCATTCAAATCCATTCAAATGCATAGAGGGTCCATTGATTCACCACTTAGAAGTATCCAAACAAGGTTTTGTATTAGCTGTACTACCATTTGGAAAGATCCAAACAAGGTTTTGTATTAGCTGACCAACCATTCAAAACCGAGCGGTCTAGCTTACCGGATTCAAGTTCTGGTGTTAGCAACAGAATGTGGGTTCGAATCACGGCCGTGACACTTGTGTCCTTGAGCAAGACACTTAATCATAATTGCTTCTCTCCACCCGGGGGTTAAATGGGTACCTGTGAAGGCAGAGTTGGTTTGCTCTATATGCGCTAGAAATGGCAGCAATTGAGCTGTATACTCCCCAGGGAGCTGAGATGGTTTCAGGAATGATATATGAGCCTTATGAGCAGGGATAATAATATAATGCGCCTTGAGCACCACTTAGTTGGTGGATACGTGCGCTATATAAATCCACACATTATTATTATTATTATTATCAATACTGTACACAGTTATTTCACCATTCAAAACCACAAAAGCGAATGGTTTCAAATGGTGGATCAACTTGTATGAAAAAGGTACCAGAAGTAGGAGGGTTAATTAAACTAATAAGACGATATCACTTGAGGGATATTTAATACCATTATCAACTTTACACCACGCTGGTCAACATACTAACATATAGTTGAAACTTTAAGGCTTTAACTTTTATGAATGAGAAAAATAAAACAAGGAACAGCATATATTTTAAATAAATTCAATGGTTTAATCTGATTATTCTTACTTGGAGCGGAGACCTTATGATGACCGTCCTAGAGTCCAGCTCTGCTTCTATGTCTAGAATGACTGAGATAACTGTCGCCGAGTGTGTTTTCTTAGCTGATGTCAGGTTGTATAAGATCTTACCAGCTCGGAACACTGCAATGTTTGACACTTCTTGATAACCCTCAATCTGTAGGGGAAATTAATCCATGGAAAATGAAAATATTTGTTAGATTTGTGATGTAATACATCGATCTAGCTTCTTCCCAAAGGACCTGCCCATCTTTAGCATAACTGAAAACTCGGACACACTTGTGTATTTGTGTAAAATGTATTTGCAATGCACACTATGCAATGTACACACAAACACAACATTTGAATTTCCTACCTCAATGGATATCTCTCGTTTCAGATTTGTTTCGGCGGATCTGAGAATAGATTTGTGCTTGACCGATCCTATGGGAGCTGTTGCTAGGGACAGTCCGACTTGCTCGTTGTTCTTCAGACTGTACTTGCCGTCTGTGGCGCTGGCTGGTAGCTATAGAGTACAGCCAGAAAACATGGTTTATTACAAAACAAATACGGCTGGTATTATAAGCTACATGCACATTACATACATGTATATCTCAATTTAGCTGGCGATCATCAATCACATTTCCCTGTACGTTACTGTGTAGTTTATAATTAAAACATTCTACACAGTTGCCTTATGAAACTGAACACACTAAACAGAAGAAAAAAACATGTCTTACTGTTATTCAGTGTGGTTGTAACATTGATAGACAATAACCAGAGAGGAAAATAAGGTCAGTATTGCAGTGTATTGATCATTAGCTAGACCAGCATGCATTATGCAAATGAAAGGTAGAATCTCCTTACATGTGTCTGCAAGCATTCATAGAGCTAGCGGCAATATTTCAACAAAATAATAATGGTATCATGAAATTTCAATAACATACGCAGAAACGAAAGGCAAAAGTACAGAAATATAACAGACTGCAGTGAATATATTATGCCCCTTTTTGAGTTAGACCAATTATTTTGGAGATTAGCTGTAGAACTTCTAGATTTGAACCTAAGATCCCGATCAATGTCATAAGAGCAAAAATTGTGGGATCTATTTCAAGAACCCAATGTAAATCCTTGTATGAACACACCATAATGTCATCCTGGTCTGTTTAAAAAACAGGCTTGTCAAAACTAGATTCTGTAATATTTGTTCCCTAGACCCACCCACAGGGTTAGGGTACTCACAGCATAATAGCTTCCAGCTTGTAGCACCATAGAAAGGCCAGTACGATTGATCACAGTGCAGGCAGGTACTACAACATCGTCTTTGATGGTTGTGTTGGGATCAGCCATAGCATCGCCAAATGCCTGAAAAGATTATTTAAAAAAAATCACATATCTGCTTAGCACATGAAGGTCCTTAACTGGTCAGCTCAGTGCTAAATGCCTATAACACCATTATTATGCTATGGCAGTAAAGATAACATGGTCGTGTTTAAAGGCATAATTTTGTATATAAACAGATGAGGTCTGGTAGGAAGTTGAGAAGTTTGATGTACAGAACCAGTAGATTTCTAAATTCATTTGCTCTGTATTCTATTATTATTTTGAATGAAAGTTTAATTGTTGGAAGTGGGGGAGGGGACACAGAGAACTTCATGTTGTTATTGGTTTATATTCTTATTTAAATTGTATTGGCATAACGCCTATATGCTTATTTTGTCCTATTACAACTGTATTGTTAGTTATCCCCTGAACCCAATTCCTATCGGCTCTATTTTTGTTTGATGACTTTGAAAAGAATTACTCATTAATTTGGATGTTTTTATCAGTAGAATAATTACAATTCTTTAAGAGAGAATACCTTTCCTAGGTTTGTAAGCATCTCTAGACATGTCTTGGTCAGTGTCAACTGTAGCATACTACTTGATGACACGGTCACCGTCATGACGGGTGGAGCTAGTGTCACATCAACTTCTTCCTCCCCTTCTCCAGAGGCGGTTGTAGATGAAATGTCTAACAGGTCATCATTCTTGATGATCTGGTGAGTAGAGTATTAGTAAAGAATTGACAGCGATTAACATCTTTCAATAAAAATATTTTATCTTATTCACCCCACTGTATTATTAAATGCTTGCAAAGGCCATTTTTGTTTATTTACTTGGATAATGGATAATGGAAAAAAAGAATAAAAAACACTAATTGTGGGTTACGAGGGTACCTTCACTCGTTGATTTTCTCCATAGTCTAGATCCTTGACACGCACATGTATGGTTCAAATGACTTCTGACTAGCACCCCAGAAAAAGATTTCGGACAAAATGAGGGAGACCAGCTACATAAGGGCTGGATAGCTCAGTTAGCTAAGCACCAGTATGGGAATCCGGGAATTCAGGTATCTCAGGTTCTGCTCTAGTCCAGCTCTAGTCAATCCTGCTCTTTGTTCAATCCAGAAATTGACTATTCTTTGGTGTTGTACTGTATACAAACAAAATGATATCCTGAAGTGATTGTTTACGTACATCAAGGCTAAGATCCCAGGGTTTATGCTGACTAGGCTCTGCTTCCAATGGTTCTAAGAGTGGCTCCCAGGCAGAAGCTTTCTCATTGTAGCAAGCAATCTCTGCTGTCATGTGGGTTTCAACGTGTAGCTGCAATATAGACAAACAATGCAATACAATCTGAATGATTAACTTGGAGCATTCACCAATCATTATCAGGATAGGAACCAACAAACTTAATCTTGTTGACTTATTGGTTTTGTGAATGGGATCAAGATTGATGACTTCCATGGTTCATTTTAAGGGGGAAAAAATGTACAACATTGGCATGTTCATTTCAACTCTCTAGTTTTTAAGAAATATCACCTTAATATGAACTTTCATCACAATTGTTGCTCACGTTTTGAGAAAATTACAACAAACGATTACAGGTTTTTCTGGCAACTTTTTGTAAATTTTATATAAAAATTCCTTGTAGTCCAAGGTGTAAACACTTGACACAGAATCATTTGTCAGGATGATTGATATGTGTTCCAACTTCACACCAAGTCAGCTTTTAAAGCATCCTTGGTTAATATGATAATCTGGTAATTATCAATGTTGTACCTTCCTTATGAAGTCAGCTGAATCTTCCTGAGAAAAACAATGACGTATTTACTCTTAACATATTCTGTGATACATACTTACCTTAGAGGACCAGTCTTTAACCACGGCCTCTAGGCTAGCATCCACTGTCAGCATAGGCACAGTGCGTCTCCCTACACTAGCCTCTATCTTAATGATGATATTGCCGATTGTCGCTACTAGCTCTTCACCCTTGGACTGTTCCACAGCACCTACAACTGCTTCTTCAAGTAGAGTGTTAACGTCTATACCATCTTGGGGACATTTGGAAGAAAATCAAAGAGTATCCTCATAAATAATTGATATAAACTCCTCAAAAAAAGTTCAGAAACTCAAGTTTGACTGACGATTTCTCTCTTGTTACCAACTCATTTTCCTTGCATTTGGTATCATTGGAAAGCCCTGTTATACCTCTTTACAATGATGTGCCATTTGTTATGATTACGCAATTGGGGGATGTGCAGCACAGCTGAATATGGGGGTGGGTGTAAAGTGAAATGTTGCAAAATGCATTGCTATTGTCAAAAGTGTATTGACTCTTGCTGTTAGGAGTTGTTTGGAAGATGAATGTGTCTTGAATGATTGTCTGCTCACTAACCAATATTTAAAGGTTTTAGGCCATAAATGTGCTGGAAAAGTTCAGAAATCCACATGGAATGTCACAATAAATTGCCTCTGGGATAGCAACTCTGTTGTTAATGTGGTTGAGTTTCAAACAGAGTAAAAGAATTTGTCATTTTCTGCACTCAAACACCCAGTAATTCTCCATCAGTAACAACAAATCTCTCTCACAGTACAATTAAACTCTCTATCACTAACAAAAGACAAAACAAGACGTAAGGAAAGTCTTATTTTCTGGTTTAATCATTGAACAGCTTCCTTCATTGAACAAACAATGTTAAGTCAAGAGCCTCCTCCAAGCAAAAGGGAATGCACTGTATGACAATAGCAATGCATTTTGCAACATTTCACTTTACACCCACCCCCATATTTAGCTGTGCTGCACATCCCCCAATTGCGTAATCATAACAAATGGCACATCATTGTAAAGAGGAATAACAGGGCTTTCCAATGATACCAAATGCAAGGAAAATGAGTTGGTAACAAGAGAAAAATCGTCAGTCTAACTTGAGTTTCCGAACTTTTTTTGAGGAGTTTATATATACATAATCAATGTATATATCCAGACAAACAGGAAACTATGAAGTATGTGCATTTAATCGCAAAAGATCATTCAAAGTGATTATTCAACATTTTTTCATGTGGGTCACTCCATGAAGTTGGGGCACAAAGTGTGACATAAGGGTTGAATTTTCAAAATCAATATATTTATATCATTTTACCATTTTTAGTTTCTCCAAATATTCAATTAAGAAAAATCAAAACACATTATTGCTGATTGTTTCCTGATCATCAGTGATCCTTGTTCAATGAGAGACTGACGCTGGTGAAAATACCTATGCTACATGGACACCTTTGTCATATTTCTTGTGTTTTATTTTGTAAACAGTTCATCATATTCCAACTTTATCCAATGTTTAATAACCATTTCAGGGGAGTGTAATAATAACATAAAACTAACATTACTATTATTGACCACTTAATACCCTAACAAGACATGACAATTGAGCTTTTTTGACAGTTTTTAACAAAATTTGGCAATAATTACTTGAAATTCTGTTACATGTTCCTCTTTAAAGAAAATGTGAGTCATAGAATCCCATCAGTTTGTTAAAAGCATACACTAGTCGTGTTATATAACAATAAAGACTTGCTCAGACTAAAATCGGATATTATGAGTACCTCTTTTTCCAAATACCTATATGCTACATGTACATGGACACCGGTCCATGTACACGTAGCATAGGTATATAATGTAGAAATCTTTGTCTATTGTCCCCCTTCAAAGAAGTTTTAATCATAGCATCCCATCAGTTTGTTAAAATATACACTAGTCATGTTCTATGGTTATAGAAACTTACTCTGACTAAAATTACACATCTGTGCAAACCATTTTCCCAATACCTACGCTACATGGACACGGTGTCCATGTAGTGTAGGTATACATTGTTGAAATGATGTCTAATTGTCCCTCTTTAAAGAAAAGTTTAATCATAGCATCACATCAGTTTGTTAAAACATACACTAGTCATGTATTGTTATATAATGCTAGACTTACTCAGACTAAAATTTTGACTTAACCCTTTTTTCCCAAATACCTATGCTACCATGGACACCTTGTCCATGTAGAGTAGATAATTTTAAATTTTTTGTGCAATTGTTTTACAATTATTTTTTAGTTAAAACATGTTTATAATAATAATAGTGGTGTACATTTATAATGCGCCATGTCTGTCATAAATGACTATCTGGAACAATAACTAAAGTAAGATTAATTTAAACTAAAAATCGTTTAGATCTACGAAAAATCCGGACCCGGGAAAACAACTATGACAGTATGAGATGAACTTTGAAATCAGCGATACTTAAAAACTCCAAGTAAATTTTGCACTCAAAATCACCCTTTGTTGCTGTTGAAATTACCACTTGTTTCCGTTCGATTAAGGAGGACAAATGCTACACTCTCTCAACTGTAAAAAAAAATTGAAAAACAATGTACCGTAATTTCCGGAATATAAGCCGCGGCTTATACGTTGATTTTGACACTTTTGACACGGTAAAAGTTGCCTGCGGGTTATACGCGGTGTGGCTTATATGCCGAGGTATGATCTTGAAGAACAAAACACAATGCACAACTAAGCAAAAATCGTTGGTAAACATACAGAAACAGAAACCTAAAAACCTTTATTGTTCGTAGCGAAAATGGTCTGGTCATTGTCAGTTTTAGTGAGCGGACCTCGATACACACAGATTTATTCAAAACTTCTGAAAAAAACTGTTGCAACGTTTAGCGCCAGCGACATCAGAATCCACTACGTAGATCGTAGTCTATGCCATGCGTGTACCAGAGAGCCAATGGGAAAATTTGTTATATATCGTAGTCTATGGAAGGAGCCAATAGGAAAATTCGTTACGTGTGGCAGGCGATGAGTCATCGTTTCGTTGGTTGCCATTGTAGTGATTACATGTACGTTGTGCAGAAAGCAGGCAACCAGCGGGACTACGTTCGACATTCCCGAATGCCGTAAATAGTGATACGGGAACGGAACAATCCTACCTTTTAAGTGTCGTGGTAGTTCCGGGACACCGACGCTACATTGCGGACACCCCACACACAGTCAATCGTACTGTGCTTATGTAAGCGGTTTTGCCACAGGTATTGGTTCGAACAAGTGCCATGACCTCCCAAGGTCAACCTATGGCCGGTACCATTTCAAAATGGGTGGTGTTTTATTTATGCGGAAGCGTTTTCGTTACCGACGCTACATTTCACTCGCGGACACCCAAATAACAACCGATCGTATATTTCCCAATCGCATGGAAATTTGCAATCACACTTCAAGTTTTTACTTCTCATTGTGATTTATGGATGTTTTTAAAGCCATGAAACAAGATTCCCCCAATGAAAGTATATCTTTCGAGTCGTGAGCAGTGGGGAATACCGATGCTACGTGTTTATTTTACGCGGACACCCCATGTAGCGTCGGTACGCGTGAATTCGCCGATATGGCGTTGAAAATCTGAAAAATTTTTAACTAATATTTTATTATTTATATGCTATTTGAAAAGTAAAAAAATGGATAAGCATGGTTTGTGTGGGTTCGCAGTAGATTTTCTTTGAAAATACGGAGATAAAATTGGAACACTTTGTATGTCACAATTTTTTTTTTTAAATGGCACTGGACACGGACAAATTTTCGGTCATATAAAAACAAAAAATTAAAAACAAAAAATCTCCCTTTTCCTCAAAAGCTACTTTTCTATACCAGCTTTCATTATAAAAAAAATAATTACCTTGAAACATTTAACACCAACAACTTAAACATGGTTAAATAACTACAAGGTAGCAATGTACCCATGTGTCCCAGGTTCATGGAGTGACCCATATACATGCCCGAGGCAGTTAAGACAATTAGATTGTTTGAGATTGGACAAGGACCCTTACCCTCTGCCTTGAAGAACCAGAAGTTACAATCAACCACCTTCTTGGCATCCCAAAGATCGGCAGGAACAATAGCCTTGCTTCGTTTCTCCTCTGCTGTTTCAATCTGTGTAAATAAAACAACATGAATGGTTACCTTAAAAAAAAGAGAAATGGTTTGATATTTTCCAAAATGTCTATACATATTTTGAAGAGCAGCTTTCAGAAAAAAGGCAAAAATTCTGGAATACATATAGTGCATATAGGCTTCTTGTTCAGCTTGTCTAGTAGGGCAGAGTTTGTTAGTTGACAGTAACATGCATGTTGAAGTGTGGGAATGCATCTACACTGTACTTAGTTATAAGTTCTACACAGTTATTCCACCTTTCAAAAACTGACAGACGAGGGTTTGATGGATCTTTTAACCAGCTGGCAAAATCAATTGAGAATAGGAGGCTTAATCCTAAAACATATACATTTTCAGTCATAAAGCAGTTTTTTCAAGAATAAAACTTAGAAGAAAATGATCAGTCCTTGGTACCTTGGTAGGAGTCAATGTCTGGCTGACAGAGCTTAGGACCTTGATGACTTCTGGACTGATGTTAAGAGCAATCTCCTCAATCATCAGGCTGATATGCTGACCTTTGCCCTCGGCTGTGTTCAGGTTGAAGTCAACATTGCATGGCACCAGTACCTAGGTTGGAGATGAAGGGAAGAATTGTGAAGAATTACTGGTTTGCTTATGTATTGGTTTGTTCCGTTATTTGTTGTGCTTTTATCTTTGTTAATTTGTTTGTTGGCATGCTGTTTTTCTTTGTCTGTTTGTTTATTCATTCGATAAGAGTTCAAGGGCAACCAGTTAATCTCTTCTAGGGAAAGATGTGGTGGTGAAAACTTGTGGCTTTTGCAATGCATAAATCAATTGTAGTTACACTGTGTCTAGGCAATGTTTCCTCATTCTCCACCATGTGAAGGTTACACTGTGTCTATACAATATTTCCTCATTCTCCACCATGTGAAGGTTACACTGTGTCTAGGCAATGTTTCCTCATTCTCCACCATGTGGAGGTTACACTGTGTCTAGGCAGTGTTTCCTCATTCTCCACCATGTGAAGGTTACACTGTGTCTATACAATATTTCCTCATTCTCCACCATGTGAAGGTTACACTGTGTCTAGGCAATGTTTCCTCATTCTCCACCATGTGAAGGTTACACTGTGTCTAGGCAGTGTTTCCTCATTCTCCACCATGTGAAGGTTACACTGTGTCTATACAATATTTCCTCATTCTCCACCATGTGAAGGTTACACTGTGTCTAGGCAGTGTTTCCTCATTCTCCACCATGTGGAGGTTACACTGTGTCTAGGCAATGTTTCCTCATTCTCCACCATGTGGAGGTTACACTGTGTCTAGGCAGTGTTTCCTCATTCTCCACCATGTGAAGGTTACACTGTGTCTAGGCAGTGTTTCCTCATTCTCCACCATGTGGAGGTTACACTGTGTCTATACAATGTTTCCTCATTCTCCACCATGTGGAGGTTACACTGTTTCCTCATTCTCCACCATGTGAAGGTTACACTGTGTCTAGGCAGTGTTTCCTCATTCTCCACCATGTGAAGGTTACACTGTGTCTAGGCAGTGTTTCCTCATTCTCCACCATGTGAAGGTTACACTGTGTCTATACAATGTTTCCTCATTCTCCACCATGTGAAGGTTACACTGTGTCTAGGCAGTGTTTCCTCATTCTCCACCATGTGCAGGTTACACTGTGTCTAGGCAATGTTTCCTCATTCTCCACCATGTGGAGGTTACACTGTTTCCTCATTCTCCACCATGTGAAGGTTACACTGTGTCTAGGCAATGTTTCCTCATTCTCCACCATGTGAAGGTTACACTGTGTCTAGGCAGTGTTTCCTCATTCTCCACCATGTGAAGGTTACACTGTGTCTTGGCAGTGTTTCCTCATTCTCCACCATGTGGAGGTTACACTGTTTCCTCATTCTCCACCATGTGAAGGTTACACTGTGTCTAGGCAGTGTTTCCTCATTCTCCACCATGTGAAGGTTACACTGTGTCTAGGCAGTGTTTCCTCATTCTCCACCATGTGAAGGTTACACTGTGTCTTGGCAGTGTTTCCTCATTCTCCACCATGTGGAGGTTACACTGTTTCCTCATTCTCCACCATGTGAAGGTTACACTGTGTCTAGGCAATGTTTCCTCATTCTCCACCATGTGAAGGTTACACTGTGTCTAGGCAGTGTTTCCTCATTCTCCACCATGTGAAGGTTACACTGTGTCTTGGCAGTGTTTCCTCATTCTCCACCATGTGAAGGTTACACTGTGTCTAGGCAGTGTTTCCTCATTCTCCACCATGTGAAGGTTACACTGTGTCTAGGCAGTGTTTCCTCATTCTCCACCATGTGAAGGTTACACTGTCTTGGCAGTGTTTCCTCATTCTCCACCATGTGAAGGTTACACTGTCTTGGCAGTGTTTCCTCATTCTCCACCATGTGAAGGTTACACTGTGTCTAGGCAGTGTTTCCTCATTCTCCACCATGTGAAGGTTACACTGTGTCTAGGCAATGTTTCCTCATTCTCCACCATGTGAAGGTTACACTGTGTCTAGGCAGTGTTTCCTCATTCTCCACCATGTGAAGGTTACACTGTGTCTAGGCAATGTTTCCTCATTCTCCACCATGTGAAGGTTACACTGTGTCTAGGCAGTGTTTCCTCATTCTCCACCATGTGAAGGTTACACTGTGTCTAGGCAGTGTTTCATCATTCTCCACCATGTGAAGGTTACACTGTGTCTAGGCAGTGTTTCCTCATTCTCCACCATGTGAAGGTTACACTGTGTCTAGGCAGTGTTTCCTCATTCTCCACCATGTGAAGGTTACACTGTGTCTAGGCAGTGTTTCCTCATTCTCCACCATGTGAAGGTTACACTGTGTCTAGGCAGTGTTTCCTCATTCTCCACCATGTGAAGGTTACACTGTGTCTAGGCAGTGTTTCCTCATTCTGCACCATGTGGAGGTTACACTGTGTCTAGGCAGTGTTTCCTCATTCTGCACCATGTGAAGGTTACACTGTGTCTAGGCAGTGTTTCCTCATTCTCCACCATGTGAAGGTTACACTGTGTCTTGGAAGTGTTTCCTCATTCTCCACCATGTGAAGGTTACACTGTGTCTTGGCAGTGTTTCCTCATTCTCCACCATTTAAAGTCTTCAATCTTACAAGTTGATTATTTGTTGGGTTGATGGTTCATTTATTTGCCAAGTTTTGTTTGTCTGTTTGTTCATTCAATTGTTTCTTTGTTTTATAGGATGTGGGGGACCTTACCTTAGTCATCTTGCCTTTACGTTGTTCCTCCAGGTAGGGGCAGGCATTGATACGAAGCTGCTGCAAGCCTCCCTTGATTGACATGGTCTGGCCTATCATAGTTAGGTTTACCTCTCCCATTGTCTGCAAATTGAAAAACTCTTCATAATTTGTTGTAATGACTTAATGACTCAACTCTAGTCTGAATTGAGTTGCAAGTTTGGGTGACTCAATTTAAGTCAAAGTGACTCCTCCTGCACTAAAAGACTAGACTCAACTTGAGTCTCTGCCCACAAAGACTCAACTTGACTCGAGACAAAACCTTTAAGAATTTGAGAGTCTTCAAAAAAAACATGATGACATATTTGGAGTGAGCAAGACAAAAAATTTGTAACTTTTCACCAATACGTAACAAAACAACGTATTATAACTGAAGTAAGTTTTGAAAATGATGAGACCATGAAAATTTACTAACTCTAATTGACTTGATGAGCTTTAATTGAGTAAACTTTGTCACTCAGCTGGCCAAAAAAAAAAAACCTGGTCAAAAATTTGTTCAGCATAAATATTTGGTTTTGTTAGTTACCGTACAAATCAATGTTTATACTTTGGCTAGTTGTCTGTCTTACATTGTTTACCAAAATAATTTATAAAGGTCATGTTGATATAAAGATCATTCCCCATTATGTCTATAAATACATACCCTGAGGACTAAAGCATTGGTATCCTTCTTTGATGAGTCAGAGACCAATACAATCTCAGGATTATCCAGCCATGCCTTCACCGTAATGACACCTTGCTGGGCATCATCTGGGGCATCTGGGGTCCCTGCAGGGGTGTTATTAGGTGTCTGTGTTGCTGTCTTCACTGGCTTCTTGTCTTTGTCTTCTGGCTTGGCCACTGCACTCTCTTCAAGACCCTTAGTGAAGATCTCAGCAACGGTCATAAGGAACTCGGCACAGACGCAGGCATGGAAGTTTCTTACTGAAGCCTCGACTATTTACACACAAAAAAGTATAATTGTTTCATTTTATCCTATATTACTATACTTGGTGCCTTTGAGAATCTGTGAAGAGATACCATGTGGGTTAAATCATCTATAATTGATCATCACATGCTGTAGGGATTAGTTGTAATCACATGGGTCTTTATAAAGATTCATTGGGCAACTATATATCAATGGTGGCTGAAGCATGATAATTCTTAATTTTATGCACTAGGAGTTTGATTTAAAAGCTAAAATAACTGAATAACTCCAGATTTCTTTTACTAACTTGGGAAAATGAAATTTCTTATACAGTGATAAACCACTGAGGGGAAACCAAATAGCCATCTGTACCAGTTATCAGCTTTAGTATTGAAGTCTGTAGTGTGTATTTCATCATAAAACTCACTATTTTTGTCCTGGTTGGCTTTCTGTTCAAACTTGACAGAGATTGTTTCTGTGTCTGTGTCATCACCGTGGGAACCAAGCATCCTAAACATGAAAGAACAAATGGAAATCATTCTAAGCATCAATTATTTTCAAGATTTATGAACTCACCATTAATATGTAAGCACTGTGCGCACTAGTAAGGGAACACTTGGAATGGTCCACTGCCTGTTCCCATCTGGAATGTAAGCTGTTCTCTTGGGAACAGGCAATGTTCCATTTGGGAAAGTTTAGTGCATTTGGGAACCTAAATGAACAAAAAACTTAATAGGAGAATCAGGCGTTCCAATTTCTTGATTCTCACAAAGTTTAATATTGGGGATTTAAAGGGAAGGTACAGTATTGGTGATGTTGGCAAAACTGCTTCCTACAAGTATGTCTCCTCTCTTTGAGATATACATTTAACAACTAACAAATTTCAGCTTATTACTATCTCGTTATCAAAAAAAATAAATCAAAATGCGTTCAGATTTCAAACTCACTCTTGTGTGAAATTTTTTTTAAATTTTTTTTAGTACTAAAATTAGTGGCAATAATTTCACTTTTCTTAAAAATGAAAGCCTTACAGATGAAATTATTTCTAGGGAAAGTTTATCAAGAGCTTTACACCAAGTAAGCTTTACATTATAATTAAAGTATTAATTTATTGTTATTCTTTAATTATCAATTGTTCATCTTTATCTTAAAGAACCCATAAGAACTGTGGGTGTCCACAACAAGAACAAGAACACTCACTTCCCTCACAATTCCATCAAGGATTTTTCCTTTGACCCACCTGGTGATGGCGTTTCCCCTCTCTGGTCTGATATCATCCAGAAGTATCTTGGCCAGTTTAGCGCTAGCAGTGATGGCCTGATTGGATTGTATGCTTGCTGAGACACCAAGCTGACACACAGCAAAACAACCCAGGGCTTCATGGGCTATCCTCTCCTGGCGACCATCTGTGACCAACTGAAGACATCAAGGAAAAAAGAGAAAACGTATTTCCCATACAAATTCAAGTCATCCATTTTATTGAGACTCTGTCTCTAACAGTCCAACACATTTCACTGGACGTATCTCTTTGTAATATTCCAAATGATTTATCTTGTCTGGATTGAAGTCAGACAATTCAACATTCCTGAAATTTTATATGGAGTAAAAAAAAATAATAATAAACTGCTACTGTGTAGGCACAAAGCAAAATTAACCCAAGTTAACCTATCAAGCTGATATAGTTTTCAAGCTAAATGGGTCTATAATTAAATGGGTCTATAATTAAATGTGTCTATAATTAAAGATGTATCGACCATGTTTTTTGCTAGTTTAGCGAAAATTTCCTTTTTCATTGGAACATCATCACTTTACTTGAAGGGAAAACAAATAAAAATGAAATGTTTCTTAAAATAATTGTGATAAGCATGGATTAATATTAAATATGTATTGAACTAAATTTATGGTACATGTAGGTCCCTTCATAAAATAATTTTGGCACTGTTTTACTGTAAAACTCACGATTCTGACAACTATTTTGTGAAATTTAATTTCAAAGTATTCTGTTGTCTTTCTAAAAAGGAAATTGTTAACAGTGTTCTAGCCAGGCATACAATAGCGTATCGGGCCGATACGCTATAAAAAATGCCAATACGCTATAAATCGGCCAATACGCTATCGATACGCTATAATTTATTCCATGGTGAAAAAAAAACACCCCAATTTCCTTTGTTCAGTTCGAGAACTAATTGTGAACAACAATAATTTGTTGCCACTGAGGGATTTATTTAATCTTGTAGGAAGCTTTATTGATACATTTTAATTGGCCGGCAACTTTGTTTCTTTTCAAGAGAATGTTTTTGATGCGCCGCATTTGCGACTATGTGGCCGCCAGCGATCTATTTATGGCATTCAACGTTAAACACATTGACACTGGTTCCGCTACCACACTGCTTAGGCAAAAACCAGATGATCGGGGTACCCGCATGCCAGGCAGAGTCTGGACAAACACCACAAGAGTGAAGTCTAAAAAGTGTCTGTCGTGAGTTACTATTAATTATTTCTGAAACAAAATCTACTATCGGAAATTTTTTTGAGTGAAAGTTAAAAAACAACAACAACAACAACAACCACAAAAACAACAACCACCGGCAAACGGTGGTGGTTGAACATCTGATGTCCGCCGGCCGATGTCCGCCGGCCGCCAGCAGAAGTTTGACCTATGGAAACAGTTTGTCTTCACGGCATCAAAACATTTGTAAATCTGATTCCAATATCATTTTCCTGCCACCACTTTGTCACCAAGCTGATATATTTTTGTTTTGTAAATTAAGAAGAAATAAATTAAGAAGATGTTATTGATGAGAAAAATTTTAAAAACGAAAATCGGAAATGCAAGACTTGATCGGCTATTCCCGGTCCCCAGGATATGGTCAGTAGGCGGGCGTATAGCACAATTGCACCCTGCAAACAGGCCTCCATTTACTTTTAAATCAGAAGTAATGGTAAACATTTTCTAAAACTGTTTTTCTTCTTAATTTACATACCCGACCGCTATTTATTTAATGCCGAAAGCATTATTTCTGAGCTGAGATTCTCCGCCACAGGTATTAATCCACAGAATTTAATTCCACAAAACAAAACATGTCAAAGATTTCTGAAGCTTTTCCGAGGTAAAAAATTCACCAATAGTTTGCTTTCAGTCGAATAAATAGATGTCACCATTCTGCTCCAACCAGTCATAATTTTTTAAGTAGGTCTAGATTTATTGTTTTAAATTTTAGGCTTTGAAACAACTGATTAAAAGACGCATTTCTGCCAACAGTTGGATCATTCACTCAAGTTAATTAGCCTTTGGAGAATGTATACTGGTATCCTGTATCATGGGATATTGTTTCATACATGTATAGTTATATAGCTTGGAAACCAGCCAAGAACCAGGTCCCAGAGGTTAATGTCACCTGGTCTGGGATTGTAAAACCACAACCTGTCAGTCATTGTCAAGTGAACAATAGCCCCAACTCTTGTCTGGGCTCTAATCCCAAATTGATACATTCAACATTCCAAAGTCAGCAGACAGTTCTTTGATGTGAACTTGTGACCCAGAAATTGTGTCTTTTTGGTTGTTTCTTTTTCTTTTAAAATACTTGGAACAGATTGGAGCCAGGATAATTCTATGGCATCTTTACAGCTGGCCTATGTTTTTTTTAAACTTCGCTGAGCTTTTTATTTATTTACAATAACTGTGGACTTGGAATATAGAGCTCTTACCTGCTGTCCAATTAAATACTTTATGAAACTATTTACCTGGGTGAAGCTTGCACTGCAGGATTTCGTTTGTAAGAACCATTTTATTTCTAGTTTTGTCAAGTTTAATTTAAAGTCGGCATAAGTCAAGGCATAAGCCAAGGCATACATTGAAATGTATTGTATAGAATTTTTTTGGATCGTATCTGGCTTTGAATTATTGATAAAAACGATTAACTTTACTCACACGTTTAAAGCTACAATTACTAACAACAATCCAATGTAAAGTGAATAAAACAATAATTAAAACAATAACAACATGAGTCCTGTAGGCCCTACTCCATTTTAAATTTAAAAATGGGTTTGATATTAGTTGAGAAAAATGAGACAGAATTACATGTGCACATGTGTGACAAATCATATTATGCAATATGCCCCTAAGTAGTCTCAGATTGCACCAGAGAGCATCTACAACCTAAAAATTTCCCAGGGCCCTTAAGCGGGCCCCGGACCCCATGCCGTTGTGGCTTCGCGATACGCGCTCGCAGATTTGTGTCGTACAAATGCCCCTACGCTATAATTTCATCCTGGCTAGAACACTGATCGTTAATGTTCCAATGAAAACTTAATCAAATAAACACAGTCTTGTTTTCAAGCTAAATGGGGTGCACAATTAACCTACCAGGTCTAGTTTTCCAGTGTACAGTGAGGCATAGATTCCTTCCAGCTCAAATGTGACCCGGATCTGTTCCCATGGTTCCTCAATGCTCTCTGATGGCGGCACATCAGCCTTGGTCTCTTTCTTGGATGCTACATTGGGCAACCATGACGATACAGTCAAATATATTACACGTTTACAACAGGTTAAAACAATACAAACTAATTGAAAAAGAGCATGATCATTTCTAGTGTGGTAATGATATGAAATAAAGTATTCATTATCACCATGTTAGGCTTATTTCTTGTTTAGAAGTAACACAAATCATAAACCATTTCTGAAATTTGTTGTCCTGTGTTCCATTAGAAAGTGATTGATTTCTTTTCAGTACACCAGAAAATAGCAACTTATCACTTGAACTTATCCTGCAGTGCGAATACATAATGCATACCACAGTGCTATTGAGACTGTCAAGCTGAATGACCACATTTTCTATCATACTGTGCATTTCAATACAGTTGTCAAAGAGACATTCTTTCATCACATCATCAATTGTTATGTACAAGCTGTCTGACTTACATAAATCATGACTTGGAATCACGCTCACCAATGGATTGTTCTTACTGCTAAATAAATCATTCAAAAGATAAGAAAGGTTCAACTTGGCTCACCAGTCTTTGTATCAGATGCCGCTGCATCATCAGTAGCCTTATCTCCCCTACTGGATGCAGAAGGGGATTCCTCATCTGGTATGTCAAGTTGCCCCTCGGCTAGGTTCTTATTGAGAATGCCCATCACCAGGGCAAAGTCATCTGGACCAATACACACCTGAGATAGAGGTTGCAAGTTTAACAAGGTGTGCCATTTTACTGTGGTCATTTTCAAGCATGCTAGACATACACATCTTAGCCGGGAAGGGGGGAGGGGGGCGTCTTCTCCTTATTTATTTATTTATTTGTAAAAAAGTGATAATAGTTTTATAGTTTGATGGATGGGCCAATCAGGTTTGAAGACAGTATTTTCTTAAAATGTCTGTAAATGTACCCATATCAAGAGCTATGTAAAGTGTCTGTAAATGTACCCATATCAAGAGCTATGTAAAGTGTCTGTAAATGTACCCATATCAAGAGCTATGTAAAGTGTCTGTAAATGTATCCATATCAAGAGCTATGTAAAGTGTCTGTAAATGTACCCATATCAAGAGCTATGTAAAGTGTCTGTAAATGTACCCATATCAAGAGCTATGTAAAGTGTCTGTAAATGTACCCATATCAAGAGCTACATGTATGTAAAGTGTCTGTAAATGTATCCATATCAAGAGCTATGTAAAGTGTCTGTAAATGTACCCATATCAAGAGCTATGTAAAATGTCTGTAAATGTACCCATATCAAGAGCTATGTAAAGTGTCTGTAAATGTACCCATATCAAGAGCTATGTAAAATGTCTGTAAATGTATCCATATCAAGAGCTATGTAAAATGTCTGTAAATGTACCCATATCAAGAGCTATGTAAAATGTCTGTAAATGTATCCATATCAAGAGCTATGTAAAATGTCTGTAAATGTACCCATATCAAGAGCTACGTAAAATGTCTGTAAATGTACCCATATCAAGAGCTATGTAAAGTGTCTGTAAATGTACCCATATCAAAAGCTATGTAAAGTGTCTGTAAATGTATCCATATCAAGAGCTATGTAAAGTGTCTGTAAATGTACCCATATCAAGAGCTATGTAAAGTGTCTGTAAATGTACCCATATCAAGAGCTATGTAAAGTGTCTGTAAATGTACCCATATCAAGAGCTACATGTATGTAAAGTGTCTGTAAATGTATCCATATCAAGAGCTATGTAAAGTGTCTGTAAATGTACCCATATCAAGAGCTATGTAAAGTGTCTGTAAATGTACCCATATCAAGAGCTATGTAAAGTGTCTGTAAATGTACCCATATCAAGAGCTACATGTATGTAAAGTGTCTGTAAATGTATCCATATCAAGAGCTATGTAAAGTGTCTGTAAATGTACCCATATCAAGAGCTATGTAAAATGTCTGTAAATGTACCCATATCAAGAGCTATGTAAAGTGTCTGTAAATGTACCCATATCAAAAGCTATGTAAAATGTCTGTAAATGTATCCATATCAAGAGCTACGTAAAATGTCTGTAAATGTACCCATATCAAGAGCTACGTAAAATGTCTGTAAATGTACCCATATCAAGAGCTATGTAAAGTGTCTGTAAATGTACCCATATCAAAAGCTATGTAAAGTGTCTGTAAATGTATCCATACCAAGAGCTATGTAAAGTGTCTGTAAATGTACCCATATCAAGAGCTATGTAAAGTGTCTGTAAATGTATCCATATCAAGAGCTATGTAAAGTGTCTGTAAATGTACCCATATCAAGAGCTATGTAAAATGTCTGTAAATGTACCCATATCAAGAGCTATGTAAAGTGTCTGTAAATGTACCCATATCAAAAGCTATGTAAAATGTCTGTAAATGTATCCATATCAAGAGCTACGTAAAATGTCTGTAAATGTACCCATATCAAGAGCTACGTAAAATGTCTGTAAATGTACCCATATCAAGAGCTATGTAAAGTGTCTGTAAATGTACCCATATCAAAAGCTATGTAAAGTGTCTGTAAATGTATCCATATCAAGAGCTATGTAAAGTGTCTGTAAATGTACCCATATCAAGAGCTATGTAAAGTGTCTGTAAATGTACCCATATCAAGAGCTACATGTATGTAAAGTGTCTGTAAATGTATCCATATCAAGAGCTATGTAAAGTGTCTGTAAATGTACCCATATCAAGAGCTATGTAAAATGTCTGTAAATGTACCCATATCAAGAGCTATGTAAAGTGTCTGTAAATGTACCCATATCAAGAGCTATGTAAAATGTCTGTAAATGTATCCATATCAAGAGCTATGTAAAATGTCTGTAAATGTACCCATATCAAGAGCTATGTAAAGTGTCTGTAAATGTACCCATATCAAAAGCTACGTAACATGTCTGTAAATGTATCCATATCAAGAGCTATGTAAAATGTCTGTAAATGTACCCATATCAAGAGCTATGTAAAGTGTCTGTAAATGTACCCATATCAAGAGCTATGTAAAATGTCTGTAAACGTACCCATATCAAGAGCTATGTAAAATGTCTGTAAACGTACCCATATCAAGAGCTATGTAAAATGTCTGTAAACGTACCCATATCAAGAGCTATGTAAAATGTCTGTAAACGTACCCATATCAAGAGCTATGTAAAATGTCTGTAAACGTACCCATATCAAGAGCTACATGTATGTAAAATGTCTGTAAACGTACCCATATCAAGAGCTATGTAAAATGTCTGTAAACGTACCCATATCAAGAGCTATGTAAAATGTCTGTAAGCGTGCCCATATCAAGAGCTATGTAAAATGTCTGTAAGCGTGCCCATATCAAGAGCTATGTAAAATGTCTGTAAGCGTACCCATATCAAGAGCTATGTAAAATGTCTGTAAAGCGTACCCATATCAAGAGCTATGTAAAATGTCTGTAGCGTGCCCATATCAAGAGCTATGTAAAATGTCTGTAAGCGTGCCCATATCAAGAGCTATGTAAAATGTCTGTAAACGTACCCATATCAAGAGCTATGTAAAATGTCTGTAAGCGTACCCATATCAAGAGCTATGTAAAATGTCTGTAAACGTGCCCATATCAAGAGCTATGTAAAATGTCTGTAAACGTACCCATATCAAGAGCTATGTAAAATGTCTGTAAACGTACCCATATCAAGAGCTATGTAAAATGTCTGTAAACGTACCCATATCAAGAGCTATGTAAAATGTCTGTAAACGTACCCATATCAAGAGCTATGTAAAATGTCTGTAAACGTACCCATATCAAGAGCTATGTAAAATGTCTGTAAACGTACCCATATCAAGAGCTATGTAAAATGTCTGTAAACGTACCCATATCAAGAGCTATGTAAAATGTCTGTAAACGTACCCATATCAAGAGCTATGTAAAATGTCTGTAAACGTACCCATATCAAGAGCTATGTAAAATGTCTGTAATCGTACACATAAAGAGCTATGTAAAATGTCTGTAAGCGTCCCCATATCAAGAGCTATGTAAAATGTCTGTAGCGTACCCATATCAAGAGCTATGTAAAGTGTCTGTAAACGTACCCATATCAAGAGCTATGTAAAATGTCTGTAAACGTACCCATATCAAGAGCTATGTAAAATGTCTGTAAACGTACCCATATCAAGAGCTATGTAAAATGTCTGTAAACGTACCCATATCAAGAGCTATGTAAAATGTCTGTAAATGTACCCATATCAAGAGCTATGTAAAATGTCTGTAAATGTACCCATATCAAGAGCTACATGTATGTAAAATGTCTGTAAACGTACCCATATCAAGAGCTATGTAAAATGTCTGTAAATGTACCCATATCAAGAGCTATGTAAAATGTCTGTAAACGTACCCATATCAAGAGCTATGTAAAATGTCTGTAAACGTACCCATATCAAGAGCTATGTAAAATGTCTGTAAATGTATCCATATCAAGAGCTATGTAAAATGTCTGTAAATGTACCCATATCAAGAGCTATGTAAAGTGTCTGTAAATGTACCCATATCAAGAGCTACATGTATGTAAAATGTCTGTAAACGTACCCATATCAAGAGCTATGTAAAATGTCTGTAAACGTACCCATATCAAGAGCTATGTAAAATGTCTGTAAATGTACCCATATCAAGAGCTATGTAAAATGTCTGTAAACGTACCCATATCAAGAGCTATGTAAAATGTCTGTAAATGTACCCATATCAAGAGCTATGTAAAATGTCTGTAAACGTACCCATATCAAGAGCTATGTAAAATGTCTGTAAATGTACCCATATCAAGAGCTATGTAAAATGTCTGTAAACGTACCCATATCAAGAGCTATGTAAAATGTCTGTAAATGTACCCATATCAAGAGCTATGTAAAATGTCTGTAAATGTACCCATATCAAGAGCTATGTAAAATGTCTGTAAACGTACCCATATCAAGAGCTATGTAAAATGTCTGTAAATGTATCCATATCAAGAGCTATGTAAGATGTCTGTAAATGTACCCATATCAAGAGCTATGTAAAGTGTCTGTAAATGTACCCATATCAAGAGCTACATGTATGTAAAATGTCTGTAAACGTACCCATATCAAGAGCTATGTAAAATGTCTGTAAACGTACCCATATCAAGAGCTATGTAAAATGTCTGTAAATGTACCCATATCAAGAGCTATGTAAAATGTCTGTAAACGTACCCATATCAAGAGCTATGTAAAATGTCTGTAAATGTACCCATATCAAGAGCTATGTAAAATGTCTGTAAACGTACCCATATCAAGAGCTATGTAAAATGTCTGTAAATGTACCCATATCAAGAGCTATGTAAAATGTCTGTAAACGTACCCATATCAAGAGCTATGTAAAGTGTCTGTAAATGTACCCATATCAAGAGCTACATGTATGTAAAATGTCTGTAAACGTACCCATATCAAGAGCTATGTAAAATGTCTGTAAACGTACCCATATCAAGAGCTATGTAAAATGTCTGTAAATGTACCCATATCAAGAGCTATGTAAAGTGTCTGTAAATGTATCCATATCAAGAGCTACATGTATGTAAAATGTCTGTAAACGTACCCATATCAAGAGCTATGTAAAATGTCTGTAAACGTACCCATATCAAGAGCTATGTAAAATGTCTGTAAATGTACCCATATCAAGAGCTATGTAAAGTGTCTGTAAATGTACCCATATCAAGAGCTACATGTATGTAAAATGTCTGTAAACGTACCCATATCAAGAGCTATGTAAAATGTCTGTAAATGTACCCATATCAAGAGCTATGTAAAATGTCTGTAAATGTACCCATATCAAGAGCTATGTAAAGTGTCTGTAAACGTACCCATATCAAGAGCTATGTAAAATGTCTGTAAACGTACCCATATCAAGAGCTATGTAAAATGTCTGTAAATGTACCCATATCAAGAGCTATGTAAAATGTCTGTAAACGTACCCATATCAAGAGCTATGTAAAATGTCTGTAAATGTACCCATATCAAGAGCTATGTAAAATGTCTGTAAATGTACCCATATCAAGAGCTATGTAAAATGTCTGTAAACGTACCCATATCAAGAGCTATGTAAAGTGTCTGTAAATGTACCCATATCAAGAGCTACATGTATGTAAAATGTCTGTAAACGTACCCATATCAAGAGCTATGTAAAATGTCTGTAAATGTACCCATATCAAGAGCTATGTAAAATGTCTGTAAATGTACCCATATCAAGAGCTATGTAAAAAAAACCAATCGTGAAAGTTTCAGAATTCAGATTTGTCACATTCATTGTATGAAGTTTGTGTCTCATCAACTCACAAATTCAGTTGGTAATTTATTTGACTAATTTCACAACAACAATAGTGCTCAGACAGAAAGATTTCAAGGGGTGTTTTAAACCATTATCAGCTTTACACCCAGAAAGATTTATGTAAAAATCAGTTAAGTTTTTGTTTAACAGTAGAATGTGGGTTCGAATCCCAACCGCGACCATGGTGCTTGTGTCCTTGAGCAAGACACTTTACCATAATTGCTTCTCTCCACCCAGGGGGTAAATGGGTACCTGTGAGGGCAGAGTTGGTTGTTGTGTTTGATTAGCCCTATATGCGCTGTAATGGCAGCAATTGAGCTGTATACTCCCCAGAGAGCTGAGATGGTTTCAGGAATGATTTATGAGCCTGATGAGCAGGGGTAATATAATGTGCCTTGAGCACCAGTTTGGTGGATACGTGTGCTATATAAGTCCACATTATTATTATTATTATTATTATTATTATTATTATTATTATTATTATTATTATTATTATTTTCCAATTAAATTTATTTGTGAAATACGTGTACAATAGACAACCAGCCAAAATCGTATGCTAAATTATTGGCAGGTAAACATGTTAAGTTTGCAGTTCTGTAATGGAAATATTTTAGCTTAACAGCTCCAACTTACATAAGCTATGAGCACAATGCTGACATACCTTAATGGGCTGTAGTTTCCCAGACAGTGCAATGGCGGGTGTATTGTGGTACCAGCTTGCTGCAAGATTACGGGTCAGGTCAACATTTAAGCCCATGGGTTCTAGCATCAAGACCTCTGACTTGATTCGACCCCCGTGCAAGATGGCCCTGAAATGAAAGACAGTCATCCCAGGTTAGTTTTATCAAACTATTTGATTAATCTTAACCATGCTCAATACAACAAGATGTAACAAATGTAAAATGATCTTATATCTTGTTGCCCTCAGCAGAGAACAAAAGAACCATTGTTATAGCATTGCATGAGCTGCACACTTTACTGTTGCTGCATTGCGTTGCATTCAGCAGGGTGTCTGTGAAATGCCTCTATGGGGTTGGGGTTAGGGTCATTGCTGCATTGCATTGCATTGCATTCAGCAGGGTGTCTGTAAAATGCCTCTATGGGGTTAGGGTCATTGCTGCATTGCATTGCATTCAGCAGGGTGTCCGTGAAATGCCTCTATGGGGTTAGGGTCATTGCTGCATTGCATTCAGCAGGGTGTCCGTGAAATGCCTCTATGGGGTTAGGGTCATTGCTGCATTGCATTCAGCAGGGTGTCTGTGAAATGCCTCTATGGGGTTAGTGTCATTGCTGCATTGCGTTGCATTCAGCAGGGTGTCCGTGAAATGCCTCTATGGGGTTAGGGTAATTGCTGCATTGCATTGCATTGCATTGCATTGCATTGCATTCAGCAGGGTGTCTGTAAAATGCCTCTATGGGGTTAGGGTCATTGCTGCATTGCATTGCATTCAGCAGGGTGTCTGTAAAATGCCTCTATGGGGTTAGGGTCATTGCTGCATTGCATTGCATTGCATTGCATTGCATTGCATTCAGCAGGGTGTCTGTAAAATGCCTCTATGGGGTTAGGGTCATTGCTGCATTGCATTGCATTCAGCAGGGTGTCTGTGAAATGCCTCTATGGGGTTAGGGTCATTGCTGCATTGCATTGCATTGCATTCAGCAGGGTGTCTGTAAAATGCCTCTATGGGGTTAGGGTCATTGCTGCATTGCATTGCATTCAGCAGGGTGTCTGTAAAATGCCTCTATGGGGTTAGGGTCATTGCTGCATTGCATTGCATTCAGCAGGGTGTCTGTGAAATGCCTCTATGGGGTTAGGGTCATTGCTGCATTGCATTGCATTCAGCAGGGTGTCCGTGAAATGCCTCTATGGGGTTAGGGTCATTGCTGCATTGCATTGCATTCAGCAGGGTGTCTGTGAAATGCCTCTATGGGGTTAGGGTCATTGCTGCATTGCATTGCATTGCATTGCATTCAGCAGGGTGTCTGTAAAATGCCTCTATGGGGTTAGGGTCATTGCTGCATTGCATTGCATTCAGCAGGGTGTCTGTGAAATGCCTCTATGGGGTTAGGGTCATTGCTGCATTGCGTTGCATTGCATTCAGCAGGGTGTCTGTAAAATGCCTCTATGGGGTTAGGGTCATTGCTGCATTGCGTTGCATTGCATTCAGCAGGGTGTCTGTAAAATGCCTCTATGGGGTTAGGGTCATTGCTGCATTGCATTGCATTCAGCAGGGTGTCTGTAAAATGCCTCTATGGGGTTAGGGTCATTGCTGCATTGCATTGCATTCAGCAGGGTGTCTGTAAAATGCCTCTATGGGGTTAGGGTCATTGCTGCATTGCGTTGCATTCAGCAGGGTGTCTGTAAAATGCCTCTATGGGGTTAGGGTCATTGCTGCATTGCATTGCATTCAGCAGGGTGTCTGTGAAATGCCTCTATGGGGTTAGGGTCATTGCTGCATTGCATTGCATTCAGCAGGGTGTCTGTGAAATGCCTCTATGGGGTTAGGGTCATTGCTGCATTGCTTTGCATTCAGCAGGGTGTCTGTTAAATGCCTCTATGGGGTTAGGGTCATTGCTGCATTGCATTGCATTCAGCAGGGTGTCTGTAAAATGCCTCTATGGGGTTAGGGTCATTGCTGCATTGCATTGCATTCAGCAGGGTGTCCGTGAAATGCCTCTATGGGGTTAGGGTCATTGCTGCATTGCGTTGCATTCAGCAGGGTGTCCGTGAAATGCCTCTATGGGGTTAGGGTCATTGCTGCATTGCATTGCATTCAGCAGGGTGTCCGTGAAATGCCTCTATGGGGTTAGGGTCATTGCTGCATTGCATTGCATTCAGCAGGGTGTCTGTAAAATGCCTCTATGGGGTTAGGGTCATTGCTGCATTGCATTGCATTCAGCAGGGTGTCCGTGAAATGCCTCTATGGGGTTAGGGTCATTGCTGCATTGCATTGCATTCAGCAGGGTGTCTGTAAAATGCCTCTATGGGGTTAGGGTCATTGCTGCATTGCATTGCATTCAGCAGGGTGTCTGTAAAATGCCTCTATGGGGTTAGGGTCATTGCTGCATTGCATTGCATTCAGCAGGGTGTCTGTAAAATGCCTCTATGGGGTTAGGGTCATTGCTGCATTGCATTGCATTCAGCAGGGTGTCTGTGAAATGCCTCTATGGGGTTAGGGTCATTGCTGCATTGCATTGCATTCAGCAGGGTGTCTGTGAAATGCCTCTATGGGGTTAGGGTCATTGCTGCATTGCGTTGCATTCAGCAGGGTGTCTGTGAAATGCCTCTATGGGGTTAGGGTCATTGCTGCATTGCATTGCATTGCATTCAGCAGGGTGTCTGTAAAATGCCTCTATGGGGTTAGGGTCATTGCTGCATTGCATTGCATTCAGCAGGGTGTCTGTGAAATGCCTCTATGGGGTTAGGGTCATTGCTGCATTGCATTGCATTCAGCAGGGTGTCTGTGAAATGCCTCTATGGGGTTAGTGTCATTGCTGCATTGCATTGCATTGCATTCAGCAGGGTGTCTGTGAAATGCCCCTATGGGGTTAGTGTCATTGCTGCATTGCATTGCATTGCATTCAGCAGTGTGTCTGTGAAATGCCTCTATGGGGTTAGTGTCATTGCTGCATTGCATTGCATTCAGCAGGGTGTCTGTAAAATGCCTCTATGGGGTTAGGGTCATTGCTGCATTGCGTTGCATTCAGCAGGGTGTCTGTAAAATGCCTCTATGGGGTTAGGGTCATTGCTGCATTGCGTTGCATTCAGCAGGGTGTCTGTGAAATGCCTCTATGGGGTTAGGGTCATTGCTGCATTGCATTGCATTCAGCAGTGTGTCTGTGAAATGCCTCTATGGGGTTAGGGTCATTACTGCATTGCGTTGCATTCAGCAGGGTGTCTGTAAAATGCCTCTATGGGGTTAGTGTCATTGCTGCATTGCATTGCATTGCATTCAGCAGGGTGTCTGTGAAATGCCCCTATGGGGTTAGTGTCATTGCTGCATTGCATTGCATTCAGCAGGGTGTCCGTGAAATGCCTCTATGGGGTTAGGGTCATTGCTGCATTGCATTGCATTCAGCAGGGTGTCCGTGAAATGCCTCTATGGGGTTAGGGTCATTGCTGCATTGCATTGCATTCAGCAGGGTGTCCGTGAAATGCCTCTATGGGGTTAGGGTCATTGCTGCATTGCATTGCGTTGCATTCAGCAGGGTGTCTGTGAAATGCCTCTATGGGGTTAGGGACATCAATAATAAATTATTTGTAGAAAACTTTTGCAAAGTAATATGAATACAGATATATATATATATATAAAACACCTGTGAATGTTTCAGCTCAATATGTTGTTGATGAGAAAATAGCAAAAATGAAATGTTGATACAGTTCGTTATCAAAATTCTTACGAAAAATATGGGGGAAACAATAGCACTTTAGACAGAAATATTTCAAGGGATGCAAAATACTATCATCAACTTTACACCAAGTCAATTTTTTTTGTAAAACTGTGATCAGTTATGCTTTTATGCGAATACCAAAGGCATTTACTTATTAATGCCTTGAAGCTATATAATGTCCTGATACAAATCCGCAGCTTAACTTGACATTTCAATATTACTCTGATCATCTTCAGTAGGAAATACTCAAAGAATATGTTTTTAAATAAAGCAGTGTCTGAAAGGGTTAAGTATGTTGCATTTTATTAGACATTAATTTTTGTTCATCATTTTCTATAAACCCAATTTTCCCCAATATTGTTTACTTCAAACTCACCATGTGAAGATGGTTTATTGGTTCAATGATTATTTTTGACCCTAGACACCCTCTCAAAACTATTCCCGAATAACTTGAGCAGAGATTTACGCGCAGTTGATTTTTCAATGCTCAAAGTATCCCCAAGCAGTCCAAATATATTGCGAATATGTTTGCGGAGAAGTATTGAAGCTAGACCAGGCAATTTGTTTACATGAATACTAAACCGCAGACATTGAGATCGTTATCTACTGGAAGCCAGCGGGTGGTCCCTGCTGGGTGGATTTGCGGTTTGGTCACTGGCTCAGTGAGCAACAGTGAACACGAGCATGCACTGATTTACCTATGTACACGTCCTTGCTCTATGGTACATGCAACTATATTTCCCAGCAATCCGTAAGGATTTTATCCGCAATGCCTTAAATTCTATGTGCATGCAATATTTTTCTGCTGATGAATTAACTACAGACGAAATTTCTGAAATGAAAAATGCGCAACAATCGCCCAGTTTGTTTTAGCTTCGCACGTGTTTATTTTTTTTCTTCTCCTGAGTTTGGGGGTTGGAACATTGAGCAATTGAGCCACCCCCACACAATAGTACCGTGTTCAGTTCACACGTGCACTTTCATACGATCACTACGGCCGTATTCAAAGGAACTCTAGAAACGTTTATTACTAACTTCGTTTTATAAAGTTTTTGAAAATTAACAAAATGAGCATTTATTTGTATATGTAGTGGTGAGATTTAGAATCATTTTGGCACACAATATGATTGCACTTTCAACCACGGTGAGCTACTCATTTTCATGACGAATTTTTAATAATCAAAATCAAGCTTGATCATAACGTAGAGATCATACCACAAAGTAACGTTACACTCGGCGAAATTCACTTTGAAAAGCACCGGAAAATTGCCTGTTTTTAACTTTCATGAATGAAAGCGAAAATAATGGCGAAAATAATGAAGAAATTTGGCCTAGAAGAAAGAAACACGTGAATTTTTTTACCACCTGTGGTAGTTTCTGGACACTAAAAATTATTATTTCTGGTAAAAATTTTGACATTCATATCATTATTATTCCCTGGTCCCCTTAGTTGAAAACGAGGTTTAAATACAATTACAGTTAAATCTCACTGACTGTAACCATTGTGCTGTTACTATATTGCCGAAGAACATTTCATTCTTAAAATCTTCATGGTATTGAATAATTTCGGATCTAAATAACTTTTTATTTAAAAGTAAACCTATGTGTTCTGTTGCTAAAGATCGGGCTCTTTCATTGAAATCAAGTAAGCCTAGATTGTCCTTGATCAATACTCTCACAAAATAAATCACGCATGTCACATTTCGTAAACATTGCCAGGATTCTCCAAACCGCAAAGGGTTGTGAGATCTTATCAGTTGGCCAAACCGGAGACTGCTCGGTGAAGAGACTATAAACATTATAGAGGATAAATGTGTGCTTTGTATAGAGGAAAAATCTATCTCGCAAAAAAATCTGACCTCAACGTTTTCGCAATTATATACCCTTTGCGGAGAAACTTTTCTGCAACTTATTCGGGAATAGTTTTGAGAAGGTGCCCTACCAAAATAGCAATGTATTAATTGGTTAAACCTCCAAGGGGTAAAATCTTATCACAGTATGGAAAATGTGTTTGTGTAACTGACCTGGATAGCTGAATAGACTGCAGAGCTACCTGCATTGTATCCAACACAGCAGGGAGCTCCATGGTTTCTGTCCCTGTAGCCATGCTGAAGGAATTCTGGACCAATAACTGACCGAGGTCAGCTACAAGTGCCGCATCAGACGTGGAACTTTTGGGGATGATGATCAGCGGTGCCTTGATGATGATGTCCAGGGCAATACGCACACATCGCTCGTGGAGGTTCTCAGCTGTCTTCTTGGCTGCTGCCGCTGCATTGGCACTTGCCTCAGCCGCTGCTGCCTTGGCACGGGAGAACTGGTCCACAAATGACTGAGGAAAAAGAATGACCATTATTTTAATTCATTTCACATTCTGCTCAGAAAATTTGTATCCGTGTTTGTTTGTTTGTAAGGATCCAGTCATTATCTGGAATCTAGGTAATATTCTGTATGGGAATCATTATCAAGATGGCTCACAGCCAATCTCTCACAATCTCTCACATTGCTGTCCCAACATTTTTTAAGCTCCTCTATGATGTATAAGTGATTAAGTTCACTTTCTAAATCTGGGTATAGCTGGATGGTTGTCAAGTTAACAAGGAAGTTTGAGATTTCTATACTATGGGAATCTCCTCCGTTAATAATGCACTTTTACCGTTGATTCTCTTTTCAACGGAGATCATCTCCCGTGACCTCCGTTGATTTAATGCTGGCTCTTCAAGTCCTGACCATAAATTTGTTCAACCACGAATAGTCCGTGATTTCAACGGAGCGTTTTGTACCGTCATTTTTCAGAGTGAAATCATTGTTCACACTAACAATGGATGGTCGTGGATTCAACGGAACGTTCGCCAGCTACTGCTCAGCAAGGAGGGTTATACTGTAATGGACCGTAGATTAAAGGATTATTTACTGTTAACCACTTCACGTCGGTATTTAAAAAAAATTACCGTGCCTCTGCGTGGTATTATTTTTTATGGGAAATCAGCGTTTTTTTCCCAGTAAAATTTTACAGTACTCGCCTTGAAAACATATCAATACACCCATTCCAACATTGTTGGCGGTGCTATTTTCAATTTCCCTTCGGTAATCTGCCCGCTACGGGCGGTTTCCTTTCATCGGTCTTGGACGTCAATATACGTCCACCGGCAGAGTGGAATAAATATCCATTGCAAAACAGCCGTCAACAGTCAGTGGCAATGGGTATGATTGTGCCGATTACAAATGATGAAGTCACACAGGGTTTACAATAGGGGTAAGAAATTTATGAAAGAAAATTATTGTTTTGCTGGGAAGCGAGGGGTTATGGTATTCAATGGAGACAAGTGGAACAAAAGAAAGGGAACAAGTGCGGGTCCAGGCATGAGGTATCCCCGTGAAATGCATCACCGGGTCCGCCCGAATAGACAGGGAAGAGCCCAATGGGGGAGGTGGGGAAGCACATGTACTGGGACAAGTGTTGACCGGGTCCGCCATGACGTATCCCCCGTATGACGTATCCCCCCGTGAAACGCATCGCCGGACCCGTCCAAGTACCGAGGGATGGGACCAGAATGGCTGAATATTGATAGCATAGTTTTGTTGATTATTTTACCCTTTTTTATTCTGTTATAGCCAAGATGGCACCAAGGGGTCAGCGGTTACGATTCTATAGGTGACAATGGGGACAATGGTGCACCTAAATTGGTCTATGAGCGATAAGCCTATAAGCTGATAATCCTCATTGATAGGGGTTTGAGGGCAGACAACATGAACAAAGATGCGTTAGGAGTATGCTGGATATATACAAGTCCAAGAAATTGTGATCTGTATTTGTGGTTATTGATACATTTTATTTATTATTTCACGCCTGGATTTGATAAAAACTATGAAGGGGTGAGGGGATTCAATGTTCACGTTAGCGTTCTAAGACTTCACTGTTTACCAGAAAAGTGTTATCACCTTTTATTTTTATTTACAACTAAACAACTCGAACTAAACATCTCGCATAAATCCAGGATACTCCTAACGCATCTTTGTTCATTCGATCAGAAATAAACAGAATAAAGTTGCTTCACATCTTTGTTTCTATTTTCAAGTAAACCAAGGAACAAAATAATTTATTGGTAATTCTCTATCAGAAGCAGAAACACAAAAAACAAATTCTTCACATCTTTGTTTCCATTTACAAGTACACCAAGGAACAAACTAATTTATTGGCATTTATCAATTTCAAATGTAAAAATAAACAAGTGAAAAGAAAAACAAATTGTCTAGATAAAAAAAATCTGACTTTCTTCACAACACATCTCTGATACAACTTGGGGGTACTGCCATGTGTAAATATCTTTTGGAAGGATAATTGGCTCTAAAAAGAGCCGTTGTTATGGTCTGGACATTTTGCTCCGCTCAAAACATCGAGAACTTAGCAACAGCCCTTTTCAAAGCCAACACTTCTTACAAAATATACATAACAGCAAAAGAAACGTCACCCCCTAAATTTTGATAAGTCTGAGAACATGTTTAGCTTATGTGTCCTCAGATGTCATGCATGACGAATTTTGAGGTCAACCAAATTTGCCACATTGTGTTCGTGTTACACTCCATACTCATAATATTCTTCATTAAACAAATTATATTAATTATAAAATGAAAATAATAAATATTTTTAGGGGTGATGTTTCTTTTGCTGTTATGTATATATTCAGACATATTTGTTCCTGCAAGTTTTTACAGTAATTCTTATGAATGGATGAACACAGTGATAAATTGTAAAGTACAATTCAACTACAATACAGTTCAAAATTGTCGCTCAGTGTGGTATCTCTTGAAGCATGGATCAACACATAGGGGAGAACAATGCAAATGTCACACTGGTACCTGGTCTCTCTCTCCTCCGCTGAGCTGCTTTGCAGACTACACATCTCTTGCTCGGCTTCGGTGTATTGGTCATTGGCGGGATACTAACGGGAAAATGTTGACCCATTAGTCTATTCGGACTGGGTAGTGCGTGAGGTCTTCCTCGGGTACCATAAACTGGCAAAGTGATCGTCTCCATAATTTCTCTGATGAGACACATTTTGAATTCACAATATTCTAGTTGATGGCCCTGCAGCTTGTGTACACGATGTAAGAATTGACCAAACAAAGGTCAAGAAGGTAAAAAAAGTTCTTCTTGTACCACTTCACAGATTTCCTCACGCTGCGGTGGCTTGATGCAAGTTGGTCAGACAGATCTACTCCTCCCTTTTCCTTGTTGTAGTCGAGGATGCAAGAAGGTTTCTCAATGGGAAGTCCATCCTTGTCTGTTCTGCCAGACTCCTCCATCGATGCCGAGTGCATGGTTGACAGCATTCTCACATCTTTCTTATCTCTCCACACAAGAGCGAGCAGATCTACGTTACTGGAGTGATAGGCAATCTCTCCCTTCTTCAATTTGACCGTTTTCAATTACGGTGGTATCTGCTTCCGGTTCAGCCGGACAGTTCCACAGGCAGTTGTGTGTCTGGCTCTAAGACGGAGAAATACATGTAGGTCGGGGCTGCTAAACCAGTTGTCAACGAAGATGTTGTACCCCTGGTCGAGTAGATCTTCGTTCAGATCGAGAACAGAGCTGGTACTTGCGGGAAGAGCACCTCGGTCCTGGCCGGTGTAGACCTTGAAGTTCCACGTGTACCCGGCTGCCTCACCGCTGCTCTGGCATGTCTTGTACACCTTGATGCCAAATCGGGCTCTTTTGGCAGGGTTGAACTGCTTGAACTTCAGTCGCCCATGGAACTTCCAAAGCGACTCATCAGTGGATACATTTTGTGAAGGAATTGGAGCTACATCTGGTTGTGTTGTGGGCAGTGGAGCTACATCAGGTTGTGTTGTGGGCAGTGGACCTACATCAGGTTGTGTTGTGGGCAGTGGAGCTTCATCAGGTTGTGTTGTGGGCAGTGGAGCTTCATCTGGTTGTGTTGTGGGCAGTGGAGCTACATCAGGTTGTGTTGTGGGCAGTGGAGCTTCATCTGGTTGTGTTGTGGGCAGTGGAGCTTCATCTGGTTGTGTTGTGGGCAGTGGAGCTACATCAGGTTGTGTTGTGGGCAGTGGACCTACATCAGGTTGTGTTGTGGGCAGTGGAGCTTCATCTGGTTGTGTTGTGGGCAGTGGAGCTTCATCTGGTTGTGTTGTGGGCAGTGGAGCTTCATCTGGTTGTGTTGTGGGCAGTGGACCTACATCAGGTTGTGTTGTGGGCAGTGGAGCTACATCAGGTTGTGTTGTGGGCAGTGGAGCTACATCAGGTTGTGTTGTGGGCAGTGGAGCTTCATCTGGTTGTGTTGTGGGCAGTGGAGCTTCATCTGGTTGTGTTGTGGGCAGTGGACCTACATCAGGTTGTGTTGTGGGCAGTGGAGCTACATCAGGTTGTGTTGTGGGCAGTGGACCTACATCAGGTTGTGTTGTGGGCAGTGGAGCTTCATCTGGTTGTGTTGTGGGCAGTGGACCTACATCAGGTTGTGTTGTGGGCAGTGGAGCTTCATCTGGTTGTGTTGTGGGCAGTGGAGCTACATCAGGTTGTGTTGTGGGTAGTGGACCTACATCAAGTTGTGTTGTGGGTAGTGGAGCTTCACCTGGTTGTAATGGATTGATTGGTCGAATTTCCATTCTACGTCTGCAATAAATGACAAATATATCAATTACTCTGTTCGAAATGGGTCAACTCATACACGTGCCAACTTGTACTCATTTTGGTCAACTCGTACACGTGCCAACTCATACTTTTACCAACTCGTCGGGGCATACATACATGGTTTAAGTTTTTTGAAAATGTGGTTTTTAATTCGCAAAAATTTTCTCCGATGCAGTAGTATTGGCCGCCATGTTGCTTGGGCAACGTAAAAGGACTGAACCATTATGTCATAGGGTAGAGTGAGTGGCAAGTTGTTAAGAAATTCATGATTTTAATTTTAGTTTCACCATATATCTCATAAATACTACAACAAAAGACTCCACCTCCTGCTGACGTGGCCTCACAAATAAATTTTACCCCATGTCGTCGGTTGTCGTCAGAATTGTCATCAGTTGTCGTCATTTGTCGGCGATTAGTTTTCCTCGATTTTCTCTCATAACGTACGATGGACAGAATGTGATTGTAAACTTTCTTACCTTGCTTTGAATTCATAAATTCTCCTGTTGTTGAGGGTCTCCCCAGTATCATGGTGGACACGTTCTTTGTTCTCCATGGTGCCTTCTATAGTCAGGGACTCCAGGACATCACGGAAGGCTGTCATGATTGCAAGATCCTGGCGACTTTTCAAACAATGAATAGTGATCGCATTCCGGATCACTCTCTGTTTATTATGGAGAAAATCAGTCAATAAACACAGTGATTTATTTTTTTGGATTAACACACATTTGTTCAATCAGGACAACATTAGTGCACATTGTAGACTAATAATACTATAATATGTGTATATAATATTTATCGCATAATATACGATCTATTGCTTAGGTTTATTACCTTTTTCACCCATTTTTTTTTCACTTCAACGGGGGCCTATACTTTTAAACTTATTGGAAAGCAACTAGAAGCTTTTGCTACGTACCTGATACTCTCGCCTTCTTGGAGTCATGTGTCGACTCTTTTGTCAGCGACGGCAAAGTGCAGTGAATTCTTGATAGGGTTGTGCTCGGTTGTGCATTTGGTGATGACCACTGTACATTGCTATCACTGTCGTATAGTACACTTAATGCACTCCTAACAATGACACCCACTAAATGGTCTGTTTGGTCCTTATCCCCCATGATGAATCTAAGCCTGATGCAATATGATGATGTGCGAAGAACGTGAGCTAAACTTGAAGTGTCTTTCCCACTATACATTAAGAGTCACCGTCATCACACAGTTGGTCGCTTATTCCTGTATGCTGCGCCAGGCAGCATTTTTGTGAGTGCTTTGTGTTCTGGCACAAAAGCAGCAAAAGCAGCAAAAGCCATTGATGAACGCGTACCACAGTATAATACCAGTGGCGGTGACGCATACTGGCTGTGTCTGTTTATTTAAACTGTTCCAAGTTCCTTTTATATTGGGCCCTCTTTTTTCCAGCTGTAGCTTTCAGGTCGTGTTTTGACGAGCATCACGGTTTTTGTGAAGGAATGAATGCAACTGCCACGATGATTAAAATTTTTAAGGGCTAATTGAAATTATGCTTGTAGGGCAAAATTAAATCAATTGAAATTATGCTTGTTTCTTTAATGCAACATTTTATAATGGTTTGACATTAAAAGATAACCCTCACACTCGGCAACGACATTACCTTACGTATGTCACAGAGTGATATTAGTTCAAACGAATTTACTCTTTAAAAATTCATTTTGTATAAACAAGACTTTAATTTGTGGGGACCAACATTTATGTGTTTGTCAGAGTAACAAAAATATTTTCCTTGTGGCCGCCGCGACCAAGAAATTCTTTAAGACGGGCGAACCATTCATTGCGTTGTAGATTGGTTTTGCTTTGTATAAATTTGAATACTGAATATGTATAAAGTAGCCCAGTGGATATTACAAAAGAAAGCATTGCTTATTAGATATGCATAGTGGCGATATTTCTGGGGTGTGAAAAAGGGATAGGAATGGTGGAGGGGATTCGTGTGGAGAAATTTCCGAGGAGAGGGCAGACGCCGGCCTCGACGGGTTCAATAAGAGTGTTCGTTTAAATTTTGGCCAAAGGAGAGGGCATTTTAAAGCCAGCCAGAGGCATGTGAAAAGCTAATGAGAGTTTTATCCTTGAAACCTGTGCATTGAAATTGAACTGGTGACGAAGAGAGAAAACCAGGAGTCCACTAAACTCCTGTAAGTTTGTTATTATTTATGTATAAATTTACTACGTTATTAAAGTGGGAACTGTGTTAACCCCAAATAATCTAACTTTGAGTGGTAATTAAAATGTAATATGGTGCAAGCATAGCCTAGAAAGATATTCGTGGTTAATTTGCAGGGTTTTAGTTTGGGACTGAACCTTTCCCGACTGGACTGCAGCGGCGGACCCAGAGGCGGATACAGTGCTTGGGACTGAGGGTGATGACCTGGCCGGACCGCAGCGGTGGACCGAGAAGTCGACCAACAAATGAGGAGCGACGACGGCAGAGATCCCAAGGTGGAAGCCAGTCGTTCGACATTATTTATTTACTTATATTTGTATAAACCGTGATTGTAGGTGAATTCAGTTGTGATGAGGACATAAGAGAAAATACTTGAGAATCCTGATTGTACTTGTGAACATAAAACCAGGGGTGTAAATAAAAACAATGTGAATAGTGTATAAAAAATCGTGTAACAGGCCAATTACTAAGTGTGACAGCGTCTTGATAGGAGCCGAGACTACTGAGGGTCCATTCTATGGGGTGGGGCAACCTGTGGGATGTGACAACGTATTATTAGTAATAAGGCAATCCCTAGCTACAATCCCGGCCAAATCTCGCTGGGCCCCCCGGCCCCCTGACAATGTTGGCTCTTATTGGGCGGTCTGTGCTCCGGCTGGAGATAACAACATTGGTGGGGGGAGCGGGGGAGCAGGGGAGGCCGGAGGCGGAGGCGGGGACAGCGTAGGGTATGTTTATTGTCACGTGTCCCAACTATTTTGGCGGGATTGTCTGAATTTTCTCTTAGTTTATCTACGGAGCTCGTGACCAGGCAGCGGGCAAACCGCAGTCTTTGTCTTTGTCTCAAGGACAATACATTAAGGGACAAGGCAAGTGATGGTGTTGGTGATCATCTCGTGCTGATGATGATGCCAATGATGTAGGTGGCAGCTGGGCGTCATCCTCATCCTCATTATCCTCATCATCTTCGTCACTCTCCTCCTCAAAATCATCATCCAATAATCAAAAAATAATTCTCAAAAATAAAATAAACAATAAATAAATAAAAGTAATATTATTGTAGGAATTATTTGCGGACAAAAAATACATAAACATTCTACTTGGTTGGGATTCGAACATACGATCTCCGCATTTCAGATCAGATGTCTTAACCACTAGACCACCGTGGCAACCTGCAGCGTTCCCAATTCGATACCCTTGGACGATGCATGGCTGCAATGCGCTTGCGCGCAAAACACAGATGATCAGAACTTTATTGTAGGGTGCACATTACGGTTCACCATGCCATTTGGTCCATAAGTTCCCAAAGAGAGTTTGTGTTCAACGTGAAAAGCACATTAAGATACACAAACAACATACAAGCCTCTTCAATTTGGTTTCATCCCTCATTCCGTTATTTTGACGAAAAAATCCAACGGTGATCCATCGAAACCAATAAAGAAAGGAAGGGAGTGACTCTCCTTCTTTAATGTTCAGTGGTGAACCGTGGTGAACCGTGGTTACATTATCCATCGACATATGAATGGGACTGAACTGGTGTATACCACGGTGGTATAGTGGATAAGACACCTGTTGTAAGCTTGAGGGATCGTGGGTTGAATCCCACCGATTAGAACGTTTGTATCTTTTTGTATAAAGAGTATAATTTATCACACGTTAGGGTAAAATCTACAATAATATTTTATCATTATTATAATTTTTTCCCCAAATAATTTTCTTTAATTCAACCTTTGGACGCTATTTCATGTTTGGGAAACAAAACCAAACACCCCTCCAGAGAAAACTTAATAATGCTACTGTAATAATAAAATAAAATAAACTGAACAAAAAAAAAAAAAATTCACAAAGACAGACAATAAGCGCATGGATAAAATGGGCATGTCGCGCACATATTATACTACAAGGGAATTCAGACAATCCCGGCCAAATCTATGGGCCCTGACCCCCTGACAATGTTGGCTCTTATTGGGCGGTCTGTGCTCCGGCTGGAGATAACAACATTGGTGGGGGGAGCGGGGGAGCAGGGGAGCGGAGAGCGGAGAGCGGGGACAGCGTAGGGTATGTTTATTGTCACGTGTCCCAACTATTTTGGCCGGGATTGTAGGTAGCATCAATCATTCGTTTATATATTAATATATTCATGCACCATATGCATAGCTAGCTATTTCTCGGAACAGGAATCAGTACAAGAGCTGGGATTTCTCTCATCCAAGCTTAGAGCCCACATCCTTTTACCAAGTAACACAGCCAGCATGATACTTCTGGCTAATCCTTAACCCTAACAATGGATTTGATCCGCTATCCAAAGTTCCAAACACACTCACAGGCATTTTGCAAGAACTTTGGTACATATTCATGTTTTTCGAACGCTTCAACTGTATATTGTGCGTGCAGTGGACATCCATGCACATGATAACATATTGGCCTACGGATCGACGGAGATGTCTAAAGTTTCTCGTTGAAAAAAACACCTTCTTGATTAAAGTTAACTGAATTATTTCTCAATCAATGGCAGATAATCGAGTCAAAATATTCAAATTTATGAGACATAATGTCTCTTTATTGCGATGCATCTTAAGTAGCCTTGACTTTGGAGGGGAAAAAAATTTAATAAATAAATAAATAAAAATAGGACTTGTATATACTTCAGTGGATCGCAATCCTATTTTTAGAATTTTTGCCCCAAAATGTTTACGATTGTTTTCAACTTAAAAAAAACAAGAAGTCATGATATCGAGACAAGAGTTCACATCATATCTGAAAATTTTAACGTGGTACATGCTGCGGCAAAAAATAGATTCTTCTGGAGAGAAAAAGGTACGAAGACTTGCACATCAACGAGTTCGAGTGAATCACACGTATCTACAGTGTGACAACAAGGCAAGCTTTTTATAAACCAGGGCCAATCGGGGCTGATGGTGCAGTCAACTCTTTCGTCAAACTGGCACCCGACTAATGTCAGTATAGGTACAATGTACAATGTATATGTCTATGTACATTGTACAGTACAATGGAGTGCCATGGTCGAGCGGTTTAGTGCATCGGATTTGTGTTCTGATGGTTGAGTCGTCAGAATGTGGGTTCGAATCCCAACTGCAACCATGGTGCTTGTGTCCTTGAGCAAGACACTTTACCATAATTGCTTCTCTCCACCCAGGGGTAAATGGCTACCTGTGAGGGCAGAGTTGGTTGTTGTGTTTGATTAGACCTACATGTATATGCACTGTAATGGCAGCAATTGAGCTGTATACTCCCCAGGGAGCTGAGATGGTTTCAGGAATGATTTATGAGCCTAATGAGCAGGGGTAATAATATAATGCGCCTTGAGCACCAGTTTGGTGGATATACGTGCGCTATATAAGTCCACATTATTATTATTATTATTATCACAATTGTTCTGGCTGGGTGGGTGCCGGGTGTGGATCAAGATTGCTTAACTTCATCCTAGTAGTCTATCTCGTTCCATACTCTCAAAGCTAGGGTTTATGGTTGTTTTCAACTTTAAAAAAAAATTGATTAGTCATGATATCGAGACAGGAGTTCAAATCATGTCTGAAAATTTCAACGTGGTACATGCACAAAATAGTTGTTATGGAGAAAAAAGGTTACGAAGACTTGCACATGTACGAGTTTGAGTGAATCACGCATATAGACAGTGTGCTGACAAGGCAAGATTTTTAACCGGGTTCAGCACCTCAGCAAAGATTTAACCCCAACCACCCCACATCCTGCAAAATCCTCCAAGGGGCACTTTTTAGGAAAAATTCAGAACTTTTGGAAACTGATACTTTCACCTTTTCAAATGGGACAAAATTACTACCTGGCAAGAAGTACAGGCCAAAAGTGCTGAATATGAAAGATCAACAAAAATGCATGGTGCATTTTGAAGATAAGGGCATGTTTCAAAAAGTGCACTGATGGATTTTGGAGGATTCAGGAAGGTTCCTAGCAAGAATGCCTAGATGGTTAGGGTTAATGAGCTGTCTTTTACGCAAATTATGAAGAAATCAATTTGCATTTAAATCTAAGAACACGGACCGGACACGCAAGATAAGATTTGGTTTACAATATGAAAACACATACAATTAAAGGATACAATTATTTTTGGGTCTTATGAAAACAAGAATTTAAATGACATCGTTTGTTTTTTTGTTTATCACGGAACGTGCGTTAACTTTATAGTTAGATGCTACTGCCATCGTCAGCTGCATAATGTATGGAGTTGGGTAAAGAATCTTTTAAGCAAAGGCCTACATGTACATTGTACATGTACAATGTAAATACATGTACTCTAAATTGGCACCAGCTGTCAATCACGGCCAGACAGCTATTAATGATTAACACCACAAATTATTTTAAAGCTTGTTAACAGTAAATAATCCTTTAATCTACTGCCCATTAACCCTCCTACTTCTGGTGCCTTTTTCAGACAAGTTGATGCACCATTTGAAACCATTCGCTTTTGTGGTTTTGAATGGTGAAATAAGTGTGTACAGTATTGATTCCCCCAAATGGTTTTGAATGGTAGGTCAGCTAATACAAAACCTTGTTTGGATCTTTCCAAATGGTAGCACAGCTAATACAAAACCTTGTTTGGATACTTCTAAGTGGTGAATCAATGGACCCTCTATGCATTTGAATGGATTTGAATGGTAGTAAAGCTTGCTACCAACACTGTTCAAATGGTATTACCATGTGTGTACAAAACCAATGGGCATTTTGGTAAGTGGAAATTTTGAATGGTTCCAAATGGTCAAACAGTAGGAGGGTTAAAGTGTAATCTGCGTGTGTTTTGCTGGGCAGTAGCTGGGAACGCTCCATTGAATCCACGACTGTCCATTGTTAGTATGAACAATCATTTACCCTTATGAGTATACAAAAGGAAATGTAGCTTCAAAATGGCTCTCTGTGGAAACACCAGATAACAAATTGATGTTGGGCTCACAAACAGCTAGGTGTTAAATCAACGGAGATTACTCCATTGAAAAAAAAAACAATGGTAAAGCTGCATTTTAACGGAGGAGATTGCCATAGTGCTACCAGCTTCAACATTATCAATTCTTCATCAAGATGGGCAAGAAATGATTCAACATTTGTCCTATTTGAATGAAAATCCAACTAAAGTATTAGAGGTCAAATATGGTCCCTTAGCTTGAGAATAATATTTCAGGATGAATAATATTTTACCTTCCCTTATACAGACATTTGTTACTACTGTCCTGTGAGCATGATTATCTCTTGAGTACATATTCCTGAATTGGACAGCTAGATCCTTAGAAAGGCCAATCAATATTTAAGACTTTCTAGTGTTACTCACCAAGAGTTTCATGACAAACTTGTTGAGGAAGATGGCCCTCATTCTGCCCATGCTCAGCCCAACACGGATATCAACAGCACTCATATCAGAGTAGCCGTCTGCCGCAGTAGCTCCATTAAACAGCTCAGCTTTGACCTTGAAGACCTCATCATCGACAATGGAAACAATCTGAGAGGAGTAAATAACACATTATTTGTTGGCTAGCAGAATTCTGTTTTTGTTTATCACCCGATGCAAGAATTTCACCAACCTACATATATTGCGGAACCTGCCGCTATATGGGATTCCAGCCGGCCAATCATCATCAGGCAAGCTCGGTGGTCGAGAGGTTAAGACGTCTGCACTAGTAAGCAGGCGGTCGTGGGTTCGAATCCTGCCCGAGTCGTCTGTGAAGTTTTTTCCACAGAAACTTGAAAAGCACTGATTATGCAGTGCTACATGTATAAACACGTCGGTGTAGGGCAAAATTAAATCAATTGTTTATCACCCGACGCAAGAATTTCACAAACCTATAGAATTCTATTTTATAAATTTATAACTATCATCGTTAGCATTTTCTTCAAGTAATAATTTATATCTGTGGTCATTACAATCTTATTAATACGAATTAGAAAAGTATATATAACTTGTTGAGGCTTACCTTGGGGTGTAAGACCCCAGGTGTTGGGTCTGTCACAGTGATATCATGCAGGGAGGCAGTGACTGTAGTGACATGCTTCTGAAGTAATACACCCGCTTCCAACCCTTACAAAAATAATGAACGATAATAATTAGACATTGGGTAGGCCACCTGCCATAGCATCCTGCAGACAAGTACATAAAATGTATGCTTTATGAAGTAAGAACAAGTAAATAGGGAAAAATACCAACAAAGGTTCAGTTGGTAAAGCATTGGTATAGTTACTTGGAGGTCACTAGATAAGGTTGAGTTGGTAAAGCGTTGGTATAGTTACTTGGAGGTCACTAGATAAGGTTGAGTTGGTAAAGCGTTGGTATTGTTACTTGGAGGTCACTAGATAAGGTTCAGTTGGGCGTTGGTATAGTTACTTGGATCTCACTAGATAAGGTTCAGTTGGTAGCGTTGGTATAGTTACTTGGATCTCACTAGATAAGGTTCAGTTGGTAGCGTTGGTATAGTTACTTGGAGGTCACTAGATAAGGTTCAGTTGGTAAGCGTTGGTATAGTTACTTGGATCTCACTAGATAAGGTTCAGTTGGTAAAGCGTTGGTATAGTTACTTGGAGGTCACTAGATAAGGTTCCAGTTGGTAGCGTTGGTATAGTTACTTGGGTCACTAGATAAGGTTCAGTTGGTAAAGCGTTGGTATAGTTACTTGGAGGTCACTAGATAAGGTTCAGTTGGTAAAACATTGGTATAGTTACTTGGAGGTCACTAGATAAGGTTCAGTTGGTAAAGCGTTGGTATAGTTACTTGGATCTCACTAGATAAGGTTCAGTTGGTAAAGCGTTGGTATAGTTACTTGGAGGTCACTAGATAAGGTTCAGTTGGTAAAGCGTTGGTATAGTTACTTGGATCTCACTAGATAAGGTTCAGTTGGTAAAGCGTTGGTATAGTTACTTGGATCTCACTAGATAAGGTTCAGTTGGTAAAGCGTTGGTATAGTTACTTGGAGGTCACTAGATAAGGTTCAGTTGGTAAAGCGTTGGTATAGTTACTTGGAGCTCACTAGATAAGGTTCAGTTGGTAAAGCGTTGGTACAGTTACTTGGAGCTCACTAGATAAGGTTCAGTTGGTAAAGCGTTGGTACAGTTACTTGGAGGTCACTAGATAAGGTTCAGTTGGTAAAGCGTTGGTACAGTTACTTGGAGCTCACTAGATAAGGTTCAGTTGGTAAAGCGTTGGTACAGTTACTTGGAGGTCACTAGATAAGGTTCAGTTGGTAAAGCGTTGGTACAGTTACTTGGAGCTCACTAGATAAGGTTCAGTTGGTAAAGCGTTGGTACAGTTACTTGGAGGTCACTAGATAAGGTTCAGTTGGTAAAGCGTTGGTACAGTTACTTGGAGGTCACTAGATAAGGTTCAGTTGGTATAGTTACTTGGAGCTCACTAGATAAGGTTCAGTTGGTAAAGCGTTGGTATAGTTACTTGGAGGTCACTAGATAAGGTTCAGTTGGTAAAGCGTTGGTATAGTTACTTGGAGGTCACTAGATAAGGTTCAGTTGGTAAAGCGTTGGTATAGTTACTTGGAGGTCACTAGATAAGGTTCAGTTGGTAAAGCGTTGGTATAGTTACTTGGAGCTCACTAGATAAGGTTCAGTTGGTAAAGCGTTGGTATAGTTACTTGGAGGTCACTAGATAAGGTTCAGTTGGTAAAGCGTTGGTATAGTTACTTGGAGGTCACTAGATAAGGTTCAGTTGGTTATAGTTACTTGGAGGTCACTAGATAAGGTTCAGTTGGTAAAGCGTTGGTATAGTTACTTGGAGGTCACTAGATAAGGTTCAGTTGGTAAAGCGTTGGTATAGTTACTTGGAGGTCACTAGATAAGGTTCAGTTGGTTGGTATAGTTACTTGGTGGTCACTAGATAAAGGTTCAGTTGGTGGCGTTGGTATAGTTACTTGGGCGTTGGTATAGTTACTTGGAGGTCACTAGATAAGGTTCAGTTGGTAAAGCGTTGGTATAGTTTGGGGGTCACTAGATAAGGTTCAGTTGGTTGGTATAGTTACTTGGAGGTCACTAGATAAGGTTCAGTTGGTAAAGCGTTGGTATAGTTACTTGGAGGTCACTAGATAAGGTTCAGTTGGTAAAGCGTTGGTATAGTTACTTGGAGGTCACTAGATAAGGTTCAGTTGGTAAAGCGTTGGTATAGTTACTTGGAGGTCACTAGATAAGGTTCAGTTGGTAAAGCGTTGGTATAGTTACTTGGAGGTCACTAGATAAGGTTCAGTTGGTAGCGTTGGTATAGTTACTTGAGAGGTCACTAGATAAGGTTCAGTTGGTGGCGTTGGTATAGTTACTTGGAGGTCACTAGATAAGGTCGAGTTGGTAAAGCGTTGGTATAGTTACTTGGAGGTCACTAGATAAGGTTCAGTTGGTAAAGCGTTGGTATAGTTACTTGGAGGTCACTAGATAAGGTTCAGTTGGTAAAGCGTTGGTATAGTTACTTGGAGGTCACTAGATAAGGTTCAGTTGGTAAAGCGTTGGTATAGTTACTTGGAGGTCACTAGATAAGGTTCAGTTGGTAAAGCGTTGGTATAGTTACTTGGAGGTCACTAGATAAGGTTGAGTTGGTAAAGCGTTGGTATAGTTACTTGGAGGTCACTAGATAAGGTTGAGTTGGTAAAGCGTTGGTATAGTTACTTGGAGGTCACTAGATAAGGTCGAGTTGGTAAAGCGTTGGTATAGTTACTTGGAGGTCACTAGATAAGGTCGAGTTGGTAAAGCGTTGGTATAGTTACTTGGAGGTCACTAGATAAGGTCGAGTTGGTAAAGCGTTGGTATAGTTACTTGGAGGTCACTAGATAAGGTCGAGTTGGTAAAGCGTTGGTATAGTTACTTGGAGGTCACTAGATAAGGTTCAGTTGGTAAAGCGTTGGTATAGTTACTTGGAGGTCACTAGATAAGGTTCAGTTGGTTATAGTTACTTGGAGGTCACTAGATAAGGTTGAGTTGGTAAAGCGTTGGTATAGTTACTTGGAGGTCACTAGATAAGGTCGAGTTGGTAAAGCGTTGGTATAGTTACTTGGAGGTCACTAGATAAGGTTCAGTTGGTAAAGCGTTGGTATACACTGTAGTTACTTGGAGGTCACTAGATAAGGTTCAGTTGGTAAAGCGTTGGTATAGTTACTTGGAGGTCACTAGATAAGGTTCAGTTGGTAAAGCGTTGGTATAGTTACTTGGAGGTCACTAGATAAGGTTCAGTTGGTAAAGCGTTGGTATAGTTACTTGGAGGTCACTAGATAAGGTTCAGTTGGTAAAGCGTTGGTATAGTTACTTGGAGGTCACTAGATAAGGTTCAGTTGGTTGGTATAGTTACTTGGAGGTCACTAGATAAGGTTCAGTTGGTAAAGCGTTGGTATAGTTACTTGGAGGTCACTAGATAAGGTTCAGTTAGTAAAGCATTGGTATAGTTACTTGGAGGTCACTAGATAAGGTTCAGTTGGGAAAGCGTTGGTATAGTTACTTGGAGGTCACTAGATAAGGTTCAGTTGGTAAAGCGTTGGTATAGTTACTTGGAGGTCACTAGATAAGGTTCAGTTGGTTATAGTTACTTGGAGGTCACTAGATAAGGTTCAGTTGGTAAAGCGTTGGTATAGTTACTTGGAGGTCACTAGATAAGGTTCAGTTGGTAAAGCGTTGGTATAGTTACTTGGAGGTCACTAGATAAGGTTCAGTTGGTAAAGCGTTGGTATAGTTACTTGGAGCTCACTAGATCTTTTTTCACTGCAATGTATTTATGTACCTCGTCGGTTTCCCTTATGGTTTATTTGATGATTTAAACAAAAGTTGTATCCTCTTCTAGTAATCCCCAGTTAGCGTCATAACATGGGGCATGATCGCTGACACTGACACTACACACAAATATTACAATTTATTCTTTTTAGTGATGATGTTTAAGATCTAATCATTAAGTCTCCCTTTCTCTTATAGGGCTGTTATTTATTAATTTGTTCCTAGCAAGAGTAAACAACTAATAATGGGATGAAAAACATTTAGAGATTACCATTAGTTTATAATGGCTTTTCAAGTACCCAAACAAACTCTTCTTCTTCTTCCGACTTACCTTTGATATGTACTTCAGTCAGAGAAGTATCTTTAGTGCAGAGGATAAGAGAGATGACGTCTAGATTAGCGGTTACCTTGACATCAATGACGTCACTTGGCTTAACTTTCTTCACCCTCTTGCCTGACACACAAGAAAAAAGTCATACATTCTTAAGTTTATTATACCTGAATGAGAACAGATCTTTTCTATCTGGTTCCCTGACGAATGCTGATCAAAGACCACCAACAAAAATATTTGAAGGCACAGATCTGTTTTTGACATGAGCCTTATTTTGATTCCCATAGTGTAGCAGAAAAACAAGATGGCCGCTCTGTTTACACCTGAAATGGTTGCTTGTGTGCAGTAGATCCTGTTTTCTTTTTGGTAGTTGCACTGGAAGAATGGTTCTAAGGAAAGGGAATCAACTACATCTGCCTCCTTGCATGTCTGACACCTGCTTGATATTTTTTTTCTTTATTGCACACAGACTAGACCCTGTCAGATCAAAGCACACAGAGCAAGTGGGATGTACCCATGTCACCAGCAGCTACACAGACTAGACCCCGTCAGATCAAAGCACACAGAGCAAGTGGGATGTGCCCATGTCACCAGCAGCTACACAGACTAGACCCCGTCAGATCAAAGCACACAGAGCAAGTGGGATGTGCCCATGTCACCTGCAGCTACACAGACTAGACCCCGTCAGATCAAAGCACACAGAGCAAGTGGGATCTGCCCATGTCACCAGCAGCTACACAGACTAGACCCCGTCAGATCAAAGCACACAGAGCAAGTGGGATGTGCCCATGTCACCAGCAGCTACACAGACTACACCCCGTCAGATCAAAGCACACAGAGCAAGTGGGATGTGCCCATGTCACCAGCAGCTACACAGACTAGACCCCGTCAGATCAAAGCACACAGAGCAAGTGGGATCTGCCCATGTCACCAGCAGCTACACAGACTAGACCCCGTCACATCAAAGCACACAGAGCAAGTGGGATCTGCCCATGTCACCAGCAGCTACACAGACTAGACCCCGTCACATCAAAGCACACAGAGCAAGTGGGATCTGCCCATGTCACCAGCAGCTACACAGACTAGACCCCGTCAGATCAAAGCACACAGAGCAAGTGGGATCTGCCCATGTCACCAGCAGCTACACAGACTAGACCCCGTCAGATCAAAGCACACAGAGCAAGTGGGATGTGCCCATGTCACCAGCAGCTACACAGACTAGACCCCGTCAGATCAAAGCACACAGAGCAAGTGGGATCTGCCCATGTCACCAGCAGCTACACAGACTAGACCCCGTCAGATCAAAGCACACAGAGCAAGTGGGATCTGCCCATGTCACCAGCAGCTACACAGACTAGACCCCGTCAGATCAAAGCACACAGAGCAAGTGGGATCTGCCCATGTCACCAGCAGCTACACAGACTAGACCCCGTCAGATCAAAGCACACAGAGCAAGTGGGATCTGCCCATGTCACCAGCAGCTACACAGACTAGACCCCGTCAGATCAAAGCACACAGAGCAAGTGGGATCTGCCCATGTCACCAGCAGCTACACAGACTAGACCCAGTCTGATCAAAGCACACAGAGCAAGTGGGATCTGCCCATGTCACCAGCAGCTACACAGACTAGACCCCGTCTGATCAAAGCACACAGAGCAAGTGGGATGTGCCCATGTCACCAGCAGCTACACAGACTAGACCCTGTCAGATTCATTCTTAGAGCATGTGAGCACTATAAAAAAAAGTTTAAAAATTTCCTATAGGTTAATACACTATGAGTTCTCTTAGAATGCATAGTGAAAAGCCGTTCACACAGGTCTCTCAACAATTGGCCATTACACCAATTAAGATTTGGCAATAGTCCCAGCCCACCTGAAAAACTTGAAGAAGTCTAGTCTTGTACAAAGATATTTTATATAATAAAATTATTCACAATGAACAGTGTGCGGGTACAGCATGTGGTGAACACATTTTCTTTATTCTCAGTATTTCCAGATTAGTAATGATGAAAGAACAAAACAGTTTTTTCCTAAACTCAGTATGAATACATAGTGTCAGAAGGACTAATACTGCAAGAGCACCATGTTTCCATGGAGGAAGGTCTTCACACAAAGTATGAGTTTTTTTCACACCAGAGTGAAACAGTGGTACGGCATAGTGAAACCTTATTGGTCAATATGTGCTGTTTGATTGACAGGCCAAATGGGTGTATTGACAGCTGTCAATCAAAATCCTATCTTGCCAAATACGATTGATTACAAAGCATCATTTTACATGAGCCATGTTATCATATCTGATAAGCTTTCAAAGCACATGCAGTTTTTTGTACACCTAATTACGTACAAAGCAATGTGCCACTGTTAATTGGCCAATTCAAATGGCATGGTCAATTGATGAACTTGACCTCTAACCTCTCACCTTTTGGCTTCTTCTCTTCCTCACTCAGATAACCCTCATCCTCAGACTCTGACCCAATTGCCGTCTCCTTGCTAGTGTCTAGACTCGCCACAAGGGTGTCGGCAAATTCAGTGATATTCAGAATGGCATCAGAGTGAGCTATGATCTCTAGGGTTGTGAACTTGACGGTAATATCCTGCTCAGTTGACTTGTATGTGGTGTTGAACTCTGGGCTTTTCTTCTCGGCCTGATGGAGAAGGGAAGTGGGCATATGTTAAAGACGTTACAATGAAACAAAAAAATAATCTTACACATTGTACTATTTAAGACAAAACCCTTAACACTTAATATCTGATTAGCCCAAATAAGAACGCCGTCTCTGTATACACCGAAACGGAGCAGACAGCAGGTCAGTCACCGCGCAGAAAACATCTTTTGTAACATTGTTTAAATCTTACCTGTGTGGGGAGGCTGAAACACAGTACTAAACTTCCATGAACAACTATAATGACAAGCACTAAGTTTTGAATTTCAAAATATCATTTTTACTATGTCTTTTTATTGAAAGAAAATCCAGATTTAATGTTGAAGAAATCCTTGAGTTTCGTCATTTCAAAGTCCAATTAGCGTACACATGCGTGTAGTGACAAAACAGCTGCGTATGTGCGGTATGCGTAAAATAGTCCACGCAGCAGGTTTTATGTGTGCTCGTCACGCCCGTATGTACAGTGACACACTCGTGCGTATTTATTTGTCGTAACGCTCAAGTGACGAACAGCCATCAAGACATATGGGGTTATTTCATTAAAAACACTTAGTTAAATGATATTTTGAAATTCAAACCTCGCTGAGATGCATTGTATTTGGTCATGGGATTCTACTGCCGTGTTTCAGCAGCTTCACACAGGTAAAAAATTCAGCAATTTATGTTTTTACACAAACAATTTCTTTTTCGTATTAGCAATTTTTTGGTTAAATCCTGGACATCACCGTAGTACACGAAAGTGAAAGTCCAACCTGGGCTACATACCTGATTAATGTTTTGGACCTTAATTCATTGAGCAAACATTTCTATTTTCTAATATCAGGGATGAGATTCTACGAAAATGAAAAGGTCTGAAATTGAATGTGAGCCACAGGGGCCGACAATTTAGCAAATGTATAAACACAGAAAGCACGCATTAAATGTACATGTACAGAAGTTATTTCCCGCCTCTTTCTAATGAATTCCTTCCCATAATCCTTTGCATTGCCTTTATTCTTGTTTTTATGTTTGTACTTTCTCTATGCCTCTGACGACGGTCCGGTTTGGATCAAAAGCTAAGGCCACCACTCCTCCATTTTTGTACAGTAGTTACAGTGTACATACCTATATAACGGTAGGGTTTTTGTTATAATTTTTGCCTTGTTTAATGAATGATGACCTTTCATAGTTAGTATCATTATTTCTTTTGTAATTTAGCACTGCACAATGAACCTTTGTTCCGACTGGGACCTAACCACATCAAGCAATTCAACAGTACATACGGCAGGTCATTACAGTAGTCATTGAATATAAATTGTTAACAAATAAAAATGGACGACACCACATTTACAATACATGTTCTAGCCAGGATGAAATTATAGCGTAGGGGCATTTGTACGACATGAATCTGCGAGCGCGTAGCGCGAAGCCACAACGGCTTGGGGTCCGGGGCCCGCTTAAGGGCCCTGGGAAATTTCTAGGTTGTAGATTCGCTATGGTGCAATCTGAGGCTATTTAGGGGCATATTGCACAATATAATTTGTCACAACAAAACCATATTTTTTTAGACATAAAAATATTTCTTGCTTTTCAATTGGTAGGTTTTAACATGTTTACATGTGCACATGTAATTCTGTCACATTTTTCTCATCTAATATCAAACCCATTTTTAAATATAAAATGGAGTAGGGTCTACAGGACTCATGTTATTAATGTTTTAATTACTGTTTTATTCACTTTACATTGGATTGTTGTTAGTAATTGTAGCTTTAAACGTGTGAGTAAAGTTAATTGTTTTATCAATAATTCAAAGCCAGATATGATCCAAAAAATTCCATACAAGACATTACAATGTATGCCTTGACTTATGCCTACTTTAAATTAAACTTGACAAAACTAGAAATAAAATGGTTCTTCCAAACGAAACCCTGCAGTGCAAGCTTCACCCAGGTAAATAGTTTCGTAAAGTATTTTATTGGACAGTAGGTAAGAGCTCTATATTCCAAGTCCACAGTTAGGCCTATTGCGTAAAATTAAAAAAAAGCTCAAAAACATAGGCCAGCTGTAAAGACACCTTAGAATTATCCTGGCTCCAGTCTGTTCCAAGTATTTTTGAAAGAAAAAGAAACAAGACAACCTGCAATCAAAGACACAATTTGTGGGTCACAAGTTCACATCAAAGAACTGTCTGCCGACTTTGGAATGTTGAATGTATCAATTTGGGATTAGAGCCAAGATAAGAGTTGGGGCTATTGTTCACTTGACAATGACTGACAGGTTGTGGTTTTACAATCCCAGACCAGGTGACATTAACCTCTGGGACCTGGTTCTTGGCTGGTTTCCAAGCTATATAACTATGTGTACATTCTCCCAAGGCTGCGCGAGTGAGTGATCCGAATGTCGGCAGAAATACGTCTTTTAATCAGTTGTTTCAAAGCCTAAAATTTAAAACAATAAATCTAGACCTACTTAAAAAAATTATGACTGGTTGGAGCAGAATGGTGACATCTATTTATTCGACTGAGAGCAAACTATTGGTGAATTTTTTTCCTCGGAAAAGCTTCAGAAATCTTTGACATGTTTTGCTTTGTGGAATTAAATTCTATGGATTATACCTGTGGCGGAGAATTTCAGCTCAGAAATAATGCTTTCGGCATTAAATAAATAGCGGTCGGGTATGTAAATTAAGAAGAAAAACAGTTTTAAAAAGTGTTTACCGTTTCTTCTGATTTAAAAGTAAATGGATGCCTATTTGCAGGGTGCATTTGTGCTATACGCCCACCTACTGAACAGATTTCTAAAAATAAACGGCCAAGGCGTAAAGTCGGAACTGAAATTTAATGTCGGATTTTCAAAATCGTAAGGTCAGATTTCTGACAAAAGTCGGTAGAATCTCATCCCTGTAATATACAGGCATGCAACTGCCCAATCAAAAAAAACGAGGAAACGTTCGAAGGCACAATGCAAGCGCGGAGCGAGGCAGCCAAAACGCCAAGAGACATGAGGCCCACAATGGTACCCTAGTGTAGTGTAACTTGTCCCCGCTTGCCGTAATTCATTTCCTTCTTGCAAACCACACAATAATGCCATGCCGGGTTTGTCTAGTTTACGGACAGCTTCTGCGAGCATCTAATTCTACCTCCATGATGATACCATCCACCTCCGTCTCCAACCAGCTCCACTTCCATGTATTTTTGACGTCTTTGTCGATGGATTTTATCTGTCCAGGAAGTACTCTGTCACGTTCTATGATATCGTTTCTTTTAGATGTCATTTTGACGGACGTTCGTAGACGGATCGTACAGTAACGTTAATATAATCTGGAACTCACACATGTGAAGTAATACGCGATCGTAACACACACACACGGACCAGTTGTATCGTATTGGGAACCAGACTGAGACATCACCTTAGACTCATTTCAAGGCTGTATAATAACTTTGGTTTAGCACACAACTCGCCCGCCGCCCGTGGTGCATTCCACTGTTCGAGACTTAACGACCGTACACACGGCTACAAACGTACGCTTTGTGGTGGGATTCGAGTGGATCGCATGCAGTGGCATGGGCCAGACTATGCAGCTATGCGTTACGGGGATGCATTGCATTGTGCATTTGGGATCGGATCAATAGCGCGATTTTTTTTTGATTTTTGAAAAAGCGGTAAAACCGCGGATTCACCGCGGATTTTTTTTGTAGCGCTGATTTGTTTTTTAGCGCTGATTTTTTTTTAAAACGCGGAAATCCGCGGAAACGCGGAAGAGTTGCATGCCTGAATATATAATATTAGGAATCAAACTAGCGGCTCATCATGGCTAAAATAGACTGGTGCCTTCTAAATTGTGATTTCTAATGCCTATCTTTGATTAGCAGTTAAGGAACCATACAAATATAGATACATTTTGATAATGGGTCAAAAAGCTCATTTTCATATATTCTCTCTTTCTGTACCTTTTGGTAGTTAATTGACAGAAGTCTGTCAGTTCCTTTCTCGTAGGCAGGTGTCCTGACTAAGTACAGTTCTCCACCATCCAAATCTGTCAAGAATACCAGTTTATACATTTGGTTATTGGAAAGAAAGAAAAAACAACAGGATATTAAGTGTTCAGTAACCAACTCTAAAATAAAAGTTTCATAAGTTGAAATGTTTTGCAAAAGACTGGAATCTTACAAATCTTACATGAAATGAAGGTTCTCAACCTTTTAATTATACAGTGAATTTTTCTTCCCTTGGAGTGTGTATGACGTATCTACTTACGAAGATGATTACAAGTGATTACCTTGGAACTGTCTATGCTGTACTGACACACGACCCAGAGAAACACTAGCATTCATATCCCATGGTCTGATCTGTACCCGAGTACCTAGGGAATGTATAGCAACAGAGATGAGTGGTTTGTCTTCTCCAGAACAGCGCTGAGACAGGTTAAGGCCAACCTTCAATCCAAAACAAACAAAAGGACAGAAATGTTTAAATCTTTTGAAATGTGAGAGTCAAATTGTAAGGTGAAACTCAACTGTTAATGATAAAGCTAATAATGATATGCATCTACCCTATAAATAATTTTGTCTGATGTAAAGTTACTTTTAAGAAAAGTGAAATCATTTGTGTCTAGGTGGAATTTAGGAGTATTCTTTCCGATATCCCACCTTATTAGTACCTAAACCAAAAATCTGAAAGCAATTTCACTATTTTCTTGTGAATGACACAACGTAGAATGCTGAAGAGAGAGAGTAAGCACACTCGTAGAAACAGTTTTGCCAACATACCAATGTTGTACCGTCCCTTTCAATAAACTTGCCCTTAGCAGTTCCATGAAATAGGTCTCTTGTTATTCCTTCTTGACGTACCTTTTTGAGTTCAAACTGGAGCTCTAGATTTGTCCTCTGCATGTCCGCAAGGCTTTCCTTCCCCTCCTTAGCCATGGCAAACTCAACAGGCTTGTCAGTGGACACAATGGGATCTCTCTATACAGGTAAAAGAGAGTACACAAACAATGATTAACATAAAAAACATTATACAATAGATATTAAGGATATATCCCAAGGTACTCATATCATATATGTAATTCCTGATACATAGAGTAAAAAGCAGTTCTAACACCTCACATAGATACCATGCATTACATGACACTGGTTTGACTAACACATGCTTGGATAACTCAGTAACTTATCACAGAGCAGTGCTAACACAAGCTACCTAGTATTTCAAAATATATGACTCCAAACAAAGTCCAGATCTAAAGAGTTATCAACTAAAACACAACACAACAATATATCAAACTATCCTTTGAAGAAAAATGTGGATAAATTGAAGGCTCTCAATAAAATTTCCTTATTAACAAATCCGATTTGTTGAAAGGTTATGTGCAGTGTTTTTATAAGGCTATCATCCTGAATAAGATTTATGATCACATGTCTTTGTTCAATATGTTTGATGTCAGCATGTGTGATTTTGTCAAATTTTTCCTGCACGTGTATACTGCGAGGGCCATGACGTCAATAGGCCAATATTTATGTGAGGTGTAACAAAACTGAAATTTACCTCTTGATTAGAACTATGAAATCAAATGAAAAATCTACACATAATGATTACCAGGATTTAACTCTTATTAGATAACCTGGGTTAATATTATTAACTGGTATCCAATCTGAATTACCAGAGGTCTATAACCTACACAAAGTGTGCCACCTCGTATAACCCTGTCCATGTCATTGTACTTCAAATGCATGTACGCATGCACAACAAGCATGGCAACAAATATGGCAACAAATTTGGCTACCCCGCTTAAAAGTATCACTGGAAAAGCTCTTGTTGCCACTTGCTAGTTTTGTAATTTAATGAGAAAGGGTCTTTTTGTGACTGGGCAAGCAGCATGAGCGCATTTACGTGTGGTATACATTAAACAAGAAAGTGAAATTCAGTTCCAGAGTCAGTCCTTGAGTGTCAGTCCACTGAATACAATGTCGTGAATGGTGCGTCGTGAATGGTGCGTCGTGAATGGTGCGTCGTGAATGGTCCGTCGTGAATGGTGCGCCGTGAATGGTGCGCCGTGAATGGTGCGCCGTGAATGGTGCGCCGTGAATGGTGCGTCGTGAATGGTGCGTCGTGAATGGTGCGTCGTGAATGGTGCGTCGTGAATGGTGCGTCGTGAATGGTGCGTCGTGAATGGTGCGTCGTGAATGGTGCGTCGTGAATGGTCCGTCGTGAATGGTCCGTCGTGAATGGTCCGTCGTGAATGGTCCGTCGTGAATGGTCCGTCGTGAATGGTCCGTCGTGAATGGTTCATCGTGAATGGTCTGTCGCGAATGGTCTGTCGTGAATGGTCCGTCGTGAATGGTCCGTCGTGAATGGTCCGTCGTGAATGGTCCGTCGTGAATGGTTCATCATGAATGGTCCATCATGAGTACTATGCTGTGATGTGGACTGACACATTTTGTGTAGGTACATGTAATATACTTCTGGTACTCAATAAACATGATGATCAACATGGCAAATTCTGTCATTATGAGTGTGCTTATGGTGTGTGCAAACCCAGCTAAATTAAAACCAACACCACACACGTTGACTCAGACAATTTGGTTAAATTATGTATATCATTCTTGCTTTGAATCAATACAAACTTTGAATATTTAACCATAATACAACATTTGAACATGAATTAAAATTTGAACTTGTACATGTACATTATGAATGTGCAACATTTAAAAAAAAAATTAAATACAAAAAATCTACAATGCAAAAAACAACATACAAAACAATGAACTAGTTATAGCCAAAGCTGAAACAAGTACAGACAAGTGGTCTAAACCAATTAAAATGGTTTCAGCTCTGGCTGTGATTGGTCAACTGACTTGTTTCAGCCCTGGCTGTGATTGGTCAACTGACTTGTTTCAGCCCTGGCTGTGATTGGTCAACTGACTTGTTTCAGCCCTGGCTGTGATTGGTCAATTGACTTATCTCAGCTTTGGCTGTAATTGGTTGAATGGCTTCCCAATGTAGTTGTTTTTAGCTTTGGCTGTTAGTGGTTATCATTCCAAAATATATGGCCAATCTTTAGATGGGTATCTTACATGTTAGATGGATTATATAATATGTAAACTCATGCAAAGTGTAACAACCCTCTACCTTATACATATGATTGAAACAGTGTACTCTGTCTAACAAACACTAACTTACAAACGTATAACATTGTTTCTTATTCAATAGGCAGAACAAAGTAAAAATTATTTATCAAGTGATTACTATTGGGTAGGGCCTTGGACAAAGGTATTTATTTTTGGTTGAAAAGTAAAACCATGTTTCTGAGCAATATTTAGTGAAATGTGTAATTTTTGAGTATTCGTTTATAAGATATATCTGAATTTCCTAGTGAAATTGGTAACAATTATATGTTCCAAATGTTGTTCTCTAAAAATCAGTACATTGCTGTTTTCCTTGTCATATAATAGAACAATGTATGAACAACACTGGTAAAAACCACATCAATTATCTCAGAACAATGTATGAACAACACTGGTAAAAACCACATCAATTATCTCAGAACAATGTATGAACAACACTGGTAACAACCACATCAATTATCTCAGAACAATGTATGAACAACACTGGTAAAAACCACATCAATTATCTCAGAACAATGTATGAACAACACTGGTAACAACCACATCAATTATCTCAGAACAATGTATGAACAACACTGGTAAAAACCACATCAATTATCTCAGAACAATGTATGAACAACACTGGTAACAACCACATCAATTATCTCAGAACAATGTATGAACAACACTGGTAACAACCACATCAATTATCTCAGAACAATGTATGAACAACACTGGTAACAACCACATCAATTATCTCAGAACAATGTATGAACAACACTGGTAAAAACCACATCAATTATCTCAGAACAATGTATGAACAACACTGGTAACAACCACATCAATTATCTCAGAACAATGTATGAACAACACTGGTAAAAACCACATCAATTATCTCAGAACAATGTATGAACAACACTGGTAACAACCACATCAATTATCTCAGAACAATGTATGAACAACACTGGTAAAAACCACATCAATTATCTCAGAACAATGTATGAACAACACTGGTAAAAACCACATCAATTATCTCAGAACAATGTATGAACAACACTGGTAAAAACCACATCAATTATCTCAGAACAATGTATGAACAACACTGGTAACAACCACATCAATTATCTCAGAACAATGTATGAACAACACTGGTAAAAACCACATCAATTATCTCAGAACAATGTATGAACAACACTGGTAACAACCACATCAATTATCTCAGAACAATGTATGAACAACACTGGTAAAACCACATCAATTATCTCAGAACCATGTATGAACAACACTGGTAACAACCACATCAATTATCTCAGAACAATGTATGAACAACACTGGTAAAAACCACATCAATTATCTCAGAACAATGTATGAACAACACTGGTAACAACCACATCAATTATCTCAGAACAATGTATGAACAACACTGGTAACAACCACATCAATTATCTCAGAACAATGTATGAACAACACTGGTAACAACCACATCAATTATCTTAGAACAATGTATGAACAACACTGGTAACAACCACATCAATTATCTCAGAACAATATGAACAACACTGGTAAAAACCACATCAATTATCTTAGAACAATGTATGAACAACACTGGTAAAAACCACATCAATTATCTCAGAACAATGTATGAACAACACTGGTAACAACCACATCAATTATCTCAGAACAATGTATGAACAACACTGGTAAAAACCACATCAATTATCTCAGAACAATGAACAACACTGGTAACAACCACATCAATTATCTCAGAACAATGTATGAACAACACTGGTAAAAACCACATCAATTATCTCAGAACAATGTATGAACAACACTGGTAACAACCACATCAATTATCTCAGAACAATGTATGAACAACACTGGTAAAAACCACATCAATTATCTCAGAACAATATGAACAACACTGGGAAAACCACATCAATTATCTTAGAACAATGTATGAACAACACTGGTAAAACCACATCAATTATCGAACAATGTATGAACAACACTGGTAAAACCATCAATTATCTCAGAACAATGTATGAACAACACTGGTAAAACCACATCAATTATCTTAGAACAATGTATGAACAACACTGGTAACAACCACATCAATTATCTCAGAACAATGTATGAACAACACTGGTAAAAACCACATCAATTATCTTAGAACAATGTATGAACAACACTGGTAACAACCACATCAATTATCTCAGAACAATGTATGAACAACACTGGTAAAAACCACATCAATTATCTTAGAACAATGTATGAACAACACTGGTAACAACCACATCAATTATCTCAGAACAATGTATGAACAACACTGGTAACAACCACATCAATTATCTCAGAACAATGTATGAACAACACTGGTAAAAACCACATCAATTATCTCAGAACAATGTATGAACAACACTGGTAAAAACCACATCAATTATCTTAGAACAATGTATGAACAACACTGGTAACAACCACATCAATTATCTCAGAACAATGTATGAACAACACTGGTAAAAACCACATCAATTATCTTAGAACAATGTATGAACAACACTGGTAACAACCACATCAATTATCTTAAAGATTACTTGGTGTAAAGTTGTGATTTTGTCTTAGAAAAATAGGATTCTGAAGTATATTTTCAAACTGCTGTCAGAAGGCACCTTTTTGCAAACAGTTTGTTTTGTAATTGTGATATGATGAAGCGTTCATTTTAGTTTTATGATATATTTCTAGAAGGTTGAAATGACTTATGTTTCCAAATACAAATGATGGAACTCAATGATGGAATAAGGTGATGCAATATCATCCATTCAGTGCTGGTCAATATTAACAAACATGATTTGGTAAATAACAAAAACGGACAATGGAACAATCATCAAAACGGAACAATCATCAAAACAAAACAACCCAAAAATAAAACTCCAAATGGAATAACCCAAGCTCCAAATGGAACAACCCAAGCTTCAAATGGAACAACCCTAACTCAAAATGAACTGATTATTAGGGTATTCCAGGCAAGAGTCAATACAACTTACTAATTCTTAATTATTGATATTTATTCCTGTCATGAAATGAAGAGTTTGAATATGAAAAACCATATATTCTTGAGAAAAAAAAAACATTTTAAGAGATATCGGATTTGAGCCAAGCTGCTTTAAGCCTGATGATGAGGATCAAGAAATATGTACATGTATGGAAACCAATCTTTAAAACAGCATGATGGAGTAATACCTTTGGTATCACTGATGAATAACAAAAATTGGTCTCCACCGCAATATAAAGACCGATATGGTCTTTATCTTACAGTGAAGACAAGCTTTTATTCCTATTCATAAATGTCCTGATTTTGTTGTAAAATTAACAAATTTAGTTCAAAAACTGAACAGAAACTGTTTCAAGCATGTATTTGAGGACACATGAGCATGAATGCACATAGGACACTAAGCCCAGATACATGTACGTATATGAAGATACTGAACACGTATATGAAGATACTGAATGCGTATGTGCATAACAGGTAACACTTTTTACACTCTGATTAGCTGACATTGTGCATCTAGTAAGATACTGGTGTGTGGTGTGCCTACAATGATTGCACACATGCATTTTTTCTCTAAGATATGTGCTCCCACTTAGACAAAACTTTTGTAATACATATTTCTTGTTCATCACAAAGTATGAAATTCCCTTGAAAATGTTAACCAAGAGTGTCAAGATATGAAAGTGTCTACAGGGCATGGGATACCCTGATAAAATACCAGTCATTAATATGTGAACAATGAATAGTAACTCTTCTATTGATGACAAGAACAAACACAAGTGAATGTTTGCATATATGTAACATGCACTTTGCAAACTTCTAGAAAGCATGAAGCACAAACATACATTTGCCAGCTAGACACAACATGTGGATTATGTTATAAAATACATGAACTAAAAGATGCCTAATCCATTTTTCACATATTGTTTTAAACTAACTTTTGGAGAATTTTCATTTATATTTGTATCCATGGCAAGGCATTCGATGGCCATACAACACTCTGGTTTAGACAATAAACAACTAAAAAAGTACCTAAAGTACCCAATCAAACTATTTTCAATCAAACAAATTTGTATAGGATTAAACCATTAAACGTTACATTTCTGCATCATGAGGTGAGTGAATGAAACCCAGTGATGTAAATAATAAGCTCATTGCTTTCAATCTAGCTGAAGTCAAGTTTTTCTCATCAAATTATTTAGATATTTTTCAACTGGACGTTTGCCCATACATAAGCCAATAGAACATGTTGTATGTTGACACTGAGAGTATCCTTACAAGAACCAGGGTGATTTTATAGCAGGCAAACAGTATGCATACAGGTGTTTATATGTTGTTGTTGTTGTTTTTTATATCCACACAACATCAAGTATATCAGATAATAAAAGTTGAGATATATTACCTAAAACAAATTGCCACATATTTTTGACACTGTTGATATCTGCCATAGACTACTCACTAATGTACAATGTTTGCTTGCCTTAGTTTGACCTGTGAGGCTCACATGTCACATTATCTATACTTATCAGCTTGCAATGTTTCATCGATATCTCCCAGTGATAATACACTAGACTTTCTACCAGAATTGAGTACTTTTTGAGTACTTTTTCATGATTACGAGTATGAGTATAGAGAACTGTACTTGAATACGAGTACAAATTCTCTAAAGTCCTCATGTACGAGTAAGATTACTATACATATAACTCTGCTTTCTACCAATTATACCAATTAATGGCATGTTAAACAAAAGCAACAGCCATGTTAATCACTGCAGCCAGCTGCTAATTAACTCATTGTTTTATTTAAAGTCTATACAAAGTGCCTTGATTTTTTTACTCAAAATTGTTCAGTATGTATTTAGTTATTTATATCCTATTCCAAAAAACATTAAAACAAATCAGAAATTGCTGAAAAAAAAATTATGATTTTCAGCCAAAATTCCAGCGGTTGAAATCCGCGACGTCTGTTGGACATTTGTGACCCGTGGCGGCAGCAAACATTTTTCCTGTTTTTATGACGTACTTTTACGGTCTGGCTGCCGCCGCGTTGTCCGTGGCTGTACATGTACATGTGTGTATGGGATTCCCCTTGATGTGCAACTCATGTATTGTGTGTGCGTCCGTGCACGTATGTTTCCAGTGCAGTGTGGACATATAAAGTGCATGGGGCCGGTCATTGTCAAACTATTAGTCTGGTTGACAGCACCGGCATGATCACCAAAGGATTATTTTTTATCGGCACAATACAAGAACAATTTGGACACATTTTGCAGTGAGATTAACTTTCCTGATAACAAAATTCAACGAATCAAACACTGGACATTCAAAACTTTGGTTGCTCTTAGAATATTTGTTCGTAAAAAGCAAGAAAAATAGGGTACCAATATGTGCGCTTATGCCGGACTCGAGATCTTCCTTCGGCTTAGCCATTTTTGCCTGGATTTCATCCATTCCGGGCTTAAATTGATACGATTCTATGTCACTTATATCACCAACTTTGGCATCAGTATAATCTCCATCAAATGACGATGATGAACAACACAATTGGTCAGTACTACTTTTGGAAACTTCTTCGAAAAGTTTCAGAAGTCGTAGTTGGTAACCTTATTTTTGCAGCTGTACGTGATGTAATATGCTTTGTGTACAAAACGTACTGCAGTAAACAGTTGTAGTGTTAGCCCTGCTGTAAATATATGTCATCAAAATAGGCTGAGTGAAAGTGTCCCCAACGGCTTTTGTTTTGGGCCTGTTGTTCGCGGTAGTGGTGAAGTATAGGTTTTTTGAAGGGTTAAAGAAAAATAATGGAAGTCTCATTTTTGGTTATTCCTACTTAGAATTACTTTCTTTTTAAAATAGGGTTGAAAATATTGACCATTTTGTATGGTCTTTTTGTACTATTTTGTATGGTTAATTGAAAAGAATTAACAATTAGTAAGGTTATAACAGCAAAATGCTAGTACATGGTAGCCAATAAAAATGAACTGTAAGCAGTTATGATGAATTTAAAGTGCATGTTACTGTGCCTCAAAGCCACAATGCAGAACTGTGAGGATATACAAACAACAATAATTATTGATTTGATTTTTGTCCTTCAACGACATATCTATAAAATACTTTATAGTCTGTGCATTTAAGTGTCTGCAGAAAAAAAAATCCAAACATAAATAGTACTGGATTTGAACCGACGACTTCCTGCTAACAAGTGCAAAGGGGGAAGGGCAAATATCAAATCAGTAATATTCAATTTAACAAGAATTCCATCAATTAAAGACAAATCATCCATTCTCTTGAGCAATGCTAATTGAGCATATTGACTCTTGCCTGGTCAAAAAACCTGTCGCTGGCGGAAAAATACTCCTCGGAGTCTGGGCTATCGTTTTGTTCTTCAACACTTACAGGTAGAGTGCCACCAGCTGAGTCAATTGCTACAGCGAGCATAGGAGAGAGGTCAGGAGACACAGACAGCAGATCCTGTATATACAGTAGGAGGTCATATACATATACAGTGTAGCTGTGGTCAGTAAGACACTCCCTCACAGCATAATTCCATCCCTCCCCTATAATCTACTTCTTTCTGCCATAAGCTCTTTCCTTCTGCCATTAGCTGTTCATTTCTGGCATTACTTCCCAACTTTTAGCCTAAGCTCCTCCCTCCAAGCATAAGCCCATCCCATCTAGTATTAGTACCTCCCTTCTGGCAAAAGCTCACACTCCGTTCTGCCATAAGCTCTTTCCTTCTGCCATTAGCTGTTCATTTCTGGCATTACTTCCCAACTTTTAGCCTAAGCTCCTCCCTCCAAGCATAAGCCCATCCCATCTAGTATTAGTACCTCCCTTCTGGCAAAAGCTCACACTCCGTTCTGCCATAAGCCCTTTCCTTCTGCCATTAGCTGCTCATTTCCAGCATTACCCCCTACCTTTTAGCATAAGCCCCACCCTCCAAATAGTTTCCCCATATTTGTATTTCTCACACAGATTTTGCACTTTTTGGCAGTGAAAATATTATACAGTGTCTTGATGAAATAATACAGCAGCAATAAGAAGATTAGTAGTTACACATATGTACATAGTTTGTTATTAACTACTGATTGGTCAGATTATTTGTTCATATCAAAATGTTTGCTGATCTTCATTTGAGTAGCGGCAGCAAACATTTTTCCTGTTTTTATGACGTACTTTTACGGTCTGGCTGCCGCCGCGTTGTCCGTGGCTGTACATGTACATGTGTGTATGGGATTCCCCTTGACGTGCAACTCATGTATTGTGTGTGCGTCCGTGCACGTATGTTTCCAGTGCAGTGCGGACATATAAAGTGCATGGGGCCGGTCATTGTCAAACTATTAGTCTGGTTGACAGCACCGGCATGATCACCAAAGGATTATTTTTTATCGGCACAATACAAGAACAATTTGGACACATTTTGCAGTGAGATTAACTTTCCTGATAACAAAATTCAACGAATCAAATACTGGACATTCAAAACTTCGGTTGCTCTTAGAATATTTGTTCGTAAAAAGCAAGAAAAATAGGGTACCATTATATGCGCTTATACCGGACTCGAGATCTTCCTTCGGCTTCGCCATTTTTGCCTGGATTTCATCCATTCCGGGCTTAAATTGATACGATTCTGTGTCACTTATATCACCAACTTTGGCATCAGTATAATCTCCATCAAATGACGATGATGAACAACACAATTGGTCAGTACTACTTTTGGAAACTTCTTCGAAAACACTTTCGGAAGTCGTAGTTGGTAACCTTATTTTTGCAGCTGTACGTGATGTAATATGCTTTGTGTACAAAACGTACTGCAGTAAATAGTTGTAGTGTTAGCCCTGTTGTAAATATATGTCATCAAAATAGGCTGAGTGAAAGTGTCCCCAACGGCTTTTGTTTTGGGCCTGTTGTTCGCGGTAGTGGTGAAGTATAGGTTTTTTGAAGGGTTAAAGAAAAATAATGGAAGTCTCATTTTTGGTTATTCCTACTTAGAATTAATTTTTTAAATAGGGTTGAAAATATTGACCATTTTGTATGGTCTTTTTGTACCATTTTGTATGGTTAATTGAAAAGAATTAACAATTAGTAAGGTTATAACAGCAAAATGCTAGTACATGGTAGCCAATAAAAATGAACAAGCAGTTATGATGAGTTTAAAGTGCATGTTACTGTGCCTCAAAGCCACAATGCAGAACTGTGAGGATATACAAACAACAATAATTATTGATTTGATTTTTGTCCTTCAACGACATATCTATAAAATACTTTATAGTCTGTGCATTTAAGTGTCTGCAGAAAAAAAAATCCAAACATAAATAGTACTGGATTTGAACCGACGACTTCCTGCTAACAAGTGCAAAGGGGAAAGGGCAAATATCAAATCAGTAATATTCAATTTAACAAGAATTCTATCAATTAAAGACAAATCATCCATTCTCTTGAGCAATGCTAATTGAGCATATTGACTCTTGCCTGGTCAAAAAACCTGTCGCTGGCGGAAAAATACTCCTCGGAGTCTGGGCTATCGTTTTGTTCTTCAACACTTACAGGTAGAGTGCCACCAGCTGAGTCAATTGCTACAGCGAGCATAGGAGAGAGGTCAGGAGACACAGACAGCAGATCCTGTATATAGTAGGAGGTCATATACATATACAGTGTAGCTGTGGTCAGTAAGACACTCCCTCACAGCATAATTCCATCCCTCCCCTATAATCTACTTCTTTCTGCCATAAGCTCTTTCCTTCTGCCATTAGCTGTTCATTTCTGGCATTACTTCCCAACTTTTAGCCTAAGCTCCTCCCTCCAAGCATAAGCCCATCCCATCTAGTATTAGTACCTCCCTTCTGGCAAAAGCTCACACTCCGTTCTGCCATTAGCTGTTCATTTCTGGCATTACTTCCTAACTTTTAGCCTAAGCTCCTCCCTCCAAGCATAAGCCCATCCCATCTAGTATTAGTACCTCCCTTCTGGCAAAAGCTCACACTCCGTTCTGCCATAAGCCCTTTCCTTCTGCCATTAGCTTCTCATTTCCAGCATTACCCCCTACCTTTTAGCATAAGCCCCACCCTCCAAATAGTTTCCCCATATTTGTATTTCTCACACAGATTTTGCACTTTTTGGCAGTGAAAATATTATACAGTGTCTTGATGAAATAATACAGCAGCAATAAGAAGATTAGTAGTTACACATGTACATAGTTTGTTATTAACTACTGATTGGTCAGATTATTTGTTCATATCAAAATGTTTGCTGATCTTCATTTGAGTAGCGGCAACACATTGGTTGATAGTTCAATACTCAACTGTTATGGATAAGATAACAGCTTAATGCTCAAATACATCAAAATATACAATATACATGTATCGTAATAGCATTGAATGATCAGACAGACAACTAGGCTGCCCAGTATATCTATATCCCTAGATCACATTATAGGTCCAATGTCAGAAAAGATCATGAGATGTTCAAGTCACATGACTGCACAGAAAACACATGGTGACATTGGGGTCACATGACGACATTGGGGTCACGTGACGACATTGGGGTCACATGGCGACATTGGGGTCACATGATGACATTGGGGTCACGTGATGACATTGGGGTCACGTGATGACATTGGGGTCACGTGATGACATTGGGGTCACATGATGACATTGGGGTCACATGACTGCTTTACAAATCACCTGATCAAATCACTAGCAACAAAAAGAAATCCTACATTTTGACGATCTCAATACGTAATCACAAATAAAAAGACTTCACCAACTTGATTAGCAAGCTGTGATCATGGTGCCATTCAAAATAAAAACATTTATGATCATTAAATTGAACACATAATAACACTGGTAACATTTCCACAATGGCAATAGCCGTGATATAAAATCCCTCATAATAGCTGGAATAGAAACCTCCATGTTAAGATATCAGACCTAGCCAGGGATTTTTTGAGAGTTTATACTAAAGGCGGAGTCTTAAACTCCCCATCAACTGGTTTTCAATCAGTAACTGTGTGGTATTAACCATTGATAATAATGGCCACTGGTGAAATTGCTAGGTTACCACTCCCAGGTTGCTAGGCAATGCCTTCCCTACCCAAAGAATTCCCTCATTCAAATTTGCCTATTAGCATGTACCTAAACATGCACGCCCAATGATTGCTCAATACAAGCATCAAGATGATATCAGTCAACTTACCCTCGAGTACTTAGTTTCTGCTTCCTTGCTTGTCTCTGGGACAGGGATACTGAGTGCCACTTTAAGCAACTCTTGTAGTTTATAATCAGACACATCTACAGTGACATCTGGTAGCTCTCCCGTTATCTTAATCCTGGGTTGGGGTGAATTCATTTGTTTTCAAATGTTATTAGCAAAAATATGGTTTCAAATACTACATGTGAAATTCACTGCTGATCTCTGATCCACAATAGTTAAATGTGTAGTTGACGTCATGTGCAATCATTTGATGCTCATTAACTTCGGACAGACGCATACATGTTTGTGAGTTACAATCCTAGCTATTACAACTATCAAACACAGGATGCTACAATGCTCCAAACAGAGTGTATAAGGTTTGGTTGCATCATGCTGACTCCCACACTTATTTGTCAGTGTTTCATCATGACCAAATGCAATGCTTTATTTAGCTTCTATTTCAATCAAAATTACTCATTATATTAATTTTGAAAGCAAACCCAATATGGTCATTTATTAACCCTCCTATAGGTTTAACAATCAAAGACACTCAAAATTTGTATGTCACTCCCAACCCATTGACTTTGAGCAGTGCACTCAAATACATGCAAGGACATGTGGCTATGGTAGGAGGTCAAACCAAAACCACTCAACTGTAACTTATGCAGTATATACACAGCTCTGTGTGACTCTGCATATATAACTTGTAAGACATACACAAGTGTGTTTGACTTTGCCACTATCTCCAGCACTCTTATACACATGTGTGAACAATTGGCAATGCAACCAAAAATACTCAAGTGACTGTATGTGGGTGCGGTGCTTACTGGGCCAAATTTCAGCATGGGCAATGGGAATATAAGTTTGCACATTTTCGAAACCAATGAAGAAATTGTTGCTGTGAATGTGTACGTAGTAACGCTTAACAGTGAAGCGGTGCATTGTTGTGATGATGAGGTGATGATCACTAATATGACCACATAATCAAGCATGGTGGTGATCTATGACACAAGGTGACACAAGTTGACACAAGGTCTTTATACCAGCATCAGAAGGAGTCACAACATATAGGGATATGAGGAGAGTCATCTCAGCAATAACTCAAGTCAAATCATCACCCAGTTTGTTTGAGTCAAGCAAAGTTAAAACACACCAAGATAATTATATGAAGACCAGACAACAAGAGAAACAAAACAAAGCTAAATAATTGTTTGTTAATCAATAAAAATAAAAAAAAGAATACCTGCATATTAGTATATGCATTTCTACGAATGTTGGCAGTGAACCAACAAAACCTGCTGGCAATTTTGTTGGGATTTTTCCGGCTGAACTTACTTTGGAAGTCTAGAGTCCTCCACCGTACATTTGTTCAGCCCAACTTTCAGGTCCAGTGGCTGCAGTAGATGCAATGGTGACCCACCTAACTCCCTAGCAGCACGCCAGTCATCCTCTGTGATTAACAATATATATCAATTTGATCACATTAACTTGCACAAATGGTAGTTAGTGCCAATACGTTTTGACCCTATGTATATATTGATTGAACGAGAATAAGGCTGTATCCAAAATGACAGCTTTGGCTATGGCTAGATCACTGTTTCTTCCTATACTTCAGCATTGCCGCTGCAGCCAATAGCCACAGACACGGCCTAAGTAGGAGCAGTTTTGTAGGAGCAGTTTTGTCAACATTACCGATGTTGTATCAACCCTATAATAAAATGAACTAAACTCAACCATGGCACAGGAATTACAGGATGGGAATCACAATAGGTCTACCATTTACCTACCTGTGTAATGTCGCACCAGTTATCAAGTATTGACAATATTAATAATATCGCATTATCAACAATATAATAATAATAATAATAATAATAATAATAATAATAATAATAATAATAATAATAATAATAATAATAATAATAATAATAATAATAATAATAATAATAATAATAATAATAATAATAATAATAATAATAATAATAATAATAATAATAATAATAATAATAATAATAATAATAATAATAATAATAATAATAATAATAATAATAATAATAATAATAATAATAATAATAATAATAATAATAATAATAATAATAATAATAATAATAATAATAATAATAATAATAATAATAATAATAATAATAATAATAATAATAATAATAATAATAATAATAATGTGGACTTATATAGCGCACGTATCCACCAAACTGGTGCTCAAGGCACATTATATTATTACCCCTGCTCATCAGGCTCATAAATCATTCCTGAAACCATCCCAGCTCCCTGGGGAGTATACAGCTCAATTGCTGCCATTTCGGCGCATATAGGGCTAATCAAACACAACAACCGACTCTGCCCTCACAGGTACCCATTTACCCCTGGGTGGAGAGAAGCAATTATGGTAAAGTGTCTTGCTCAAGGACACAAGCACCATGGTCGCGGTTGGGATTCGAACCCACATTCTGACGACTCAACCATCAGAACACAAATCCGATGCACTAAACCGCTCGACCATGGCACTCCAATGTCACAGCTGACTACCGACTACCAACAAATTTGATATTGCCAGGCTTATATAAGACTGAGGAATTCCATGATGAGAATAATGATTTGTCAATCACATATCTACCCATGTAATGTAGCATCAGGGAATGTTTGTAACCTACCTTCAGCAGCTAGGATAATCTGTACTGACTGAAGCTCAATACTGAACCTGTCATATGCCTTCTCCATCAACGTCTCTAGAGATTCATTCTGAATACCAAAAACAAAACTCAGATCAGACACGGTTGTTATCAATTTACATAGACACATTTTTGAGGGTTTTACCTCAAAAAAATGCAATTAAACTTTTTTTTAAACCACACGATGTTGAGATTTAAACCACACGATGTTGAGATTTAAACCACACGATGTTGAGATTTAAACCACACGATGTTGAAATTTAAACCACACGATGTTGAGATTTAAACCACACGATGTTGAAATTTAAACCACACGATGTTGAGATTTAAACCACACGATGTTGAGATTTAAACGACATGATGTTGAGATTTAAACCACATGATGTTGAGATTTAAACCACAAGATGTTGAGATTTAAACCACACGATGTTGAGATTTAAACCACACGATGTTGAGATTTAAACCACACGATGTTGAGATTTAAACCACACGATGTTGAGATTTAAACCACATGATGTTGAGATTTAAACCACATGATGTTGAGATTTAAACCACACGATGTTGAGATTTAAACCACATGATGTTGAGATTTAAACCACATGATGTTACCATAAACTGAACCAATAGACTACTACTGTTATATGTTTACTCTAAGCTATACTATGCTTCCAGAGACAGAGACACGTATACAGTGTACATACCTCCATTCTAGGTCCTTTCGGTCTCTCCTCATTTACTGTACTCATCTTGAGATTACCCAGATCTACAATCAAGGAACTGCCATGCCTACAAGAATAATCAACAAAAACAAAAATAATGTTATCAACTCAATGTTCTAGCAGGAAATTCATTTTATCATTCCAAATAATTATTCTGGGTTTGGATATTTTAAAGGCCATATGTGACCCTAACTGTTAAAACCTTACCATTTGTCTCGTCTACAAAATATTGCATCTAGAATTGTAACCCGGTCTAAGGATAGAGAGAGCACATCACACCAATTCTGAGAGATTTACATTGGATTTACATTGGCTAGCCATTAAGGACAGAATCATCTTCAAGATCCTTGTGTATGCTTATCGCTCATCCCTTACCATCATATCTATCAGAACTACTTCAAGCGTATCATTCAAAATGTGAATCAACGAGATCCAATAACAAACAACTCTTAAGAAGAATCAAGACCAATAGATCCTGTGGGTGAAAGATCATTTGCTTCAGCTGCTTCATTATTGTGGAACAACTTACCGTGAACATGTCAAACTTTCTCCATCTCTGATATCATTCATAACTAACCTTCAAGACACATTTAATGAGGATTGCATAATTGTACCTATTCATAGTCATTTTTGTATTTCTCTGGTACATGTTGTATCGCTGCGCCATGAGCGTTTTGGACGGATCCCGGCGCATGACAAATATTCATTATTATTATTGTTATTATTATTATAAAAATCTCCAATAACACTTTGAAGATATAGCTGTTTTTTTACCATCGAGATAGCACAACCCACAAGTTCCAAATGTTTCCTTCATGTTTACAAACCGAAATTTCTACCAAAGCCACTCATCATAAATTCTTTAAAATGTAACATTCCTTCAGATATTTGCAGTAGATAGATACTGTCATTAATACAACCTTTCCCCCAAAGATTTTGAAGCACTAAGTTCACAATGGAAGTACTGTAATTAAGTGTATTGGGACAATTTGGAATCAGGAATGTTGACATTCAATCTAATTCTGATCATTATGAATGGGTTTAGGGGTTGGCTTACCCATCATTGATTCCATTCTCTGGTATGATGATATACGACGCTTTCAAGTCAATGTTGACGTCTAGAATGCTCTTATTATCCACCATATACTGGAGACCGGTAGATGACTGAACCGTGAACTCACCTAAGGACGAGACTGCAGCTGACGACAGACTGGTACAAATCACAAATCAAACATGAAGTTTAGTGTTCAATTTGGTTTAAAACTGTAGGCACTCTTTGACACAAGCTCATCTCACTGAGAAATCTCACTTAAGAAGAGTCTTAAAGGTCCTATGAAATAGTTTATTGTATACAATGAAAAAAAACCTATGTCTACTGGAACATATATTTGTCATTTGTAAATTTTTCCCCTCACGTTTATACCATAAAAATATTAATTTTTAAATTTAGAGGGTGCTTTTCGACACGCCCATATCCCGTCATTAACATAAAATTCATGACGTACACTTAGGCGATTCCCGATCCGCGATCCACAGCACTTGCCCAAGTATAAGTCGTATACAACGCACCAATGCTTTGAACGGGGCCTTCACAGCCAGTTCGGTATGGCTTATAAGGCCATGCTGCTACCAGATGCAATTCCAACGATATTCCCGCTAAGTAAGAAGGCTGGGAAGGCTCCAACGAAGAAGAGAGGTGCTTTTTAAAGCGAGAAAGACTCAGGGTAAGTGGCCATTTAGTTATACTCCCATGCATAACCCAGTCCACTTCCGTGCAAAACGACATTCAGTGTTCACGGCATGAAAACATGCCGTGATTTTCCGCATTAATAAAATCATCGTGTCTGATTTTATATCCTGGCAAGACAAACATAAAAACATTAAACCTTTCTCATTATGCCTGCGCTTGTTTTGAGTTTTTTAAATGATCAGAACTTTGACTCAACTGTTTCTGTTATTTCATAAAATAACACCGTAATGTTAGCATTGCCTTCGGTGTGTGTTCCGACCGCATGATGGGGGCTTGCACTGCGTAGAAATTCTCTGCCTTTGTGTACGTCACGAACGTTTCGTTAAAACTTCGACAATTCGGGGGGTAAATTTTTGATTATTAGATAAACCATTAATAATCCACTCGATTAAAAAAAACATTTAAAATAGTTTTTAATTCATACCAATCAATATAACAGCACCAAGAAATAAAGTTTGGTAAATACACTATTCACAGGACCTTTAAAACTCCGAATGATTATGTTCCATTTGGAATGTTCCTTTCTGCAACACAATGTGTTACCAAAATGGATATATTCAGTGTACCTCACTGGAACAGTGGCTGTTCCAGATAGGAATCCCTGATATTCCCAGCATTCATACTTGGAATGAATACAAACTATATAATTGTACTTGTTAATGGAATGTTCTGTTAGTATTTCACACAGGGTTCAAATATCAGTTAAAATGTGCTATATGACATAAAACACAATAAAGGGGGCCACTTTCCTACCGTCACATTAGCAGTTTTTCTAATGGTTGTAATTTTTTTTTTAATATCTGAAACCACCCAAAAAGAATTTCAACATTTGAATAGACATGCATGCTTATCCTAAAGATAATTTGAGTTGATTATTACTATTATTTTTTTAATTACCCTAAAATTTCCATCAACAAATGGACGGAAAAGTGAGGTAACTTTTTCTGTCCAATTTTTATGGAAATTTGAGGGTAAAAAAATAAAAAAATAAATAAAAAAATAAAATAAAATAAATCAACTCAGTTCTAGTATAAGCCTGCATGTCCATTCACATGTTGATACACTTTTTGGTCGGTTTCAGGTATTTAAAAATAAATAACAACCATTGGAAAAACTGCTAACGTGACGGATGCCCGCTTTATTGTGTTTTATGTCATATATATTATATTACAAGAAGTACAATGACAGTACATCTTTAACCAACAGAGAGCCATGATAAAGTTACTGAGTACATAAGGATATGTGTTCTGATAGCTGAATGGTTAGAATGCGGGTTCAAAACCTGGCGACAATGAGAATGTATCTTAAATTTAATGTTGAATTTGCATTTCAATTTATAAGGGGCTTTACTTGGCTATGGGGATTCAGTAGTTTAGCTTGGTTTGTAATATGGGGTTAGAGTTAGGTTCAATACTACTAATACTAATTTGGTAGCCTCCTCATTTAACACAACCCTTTTGATATACATGTATGTACTCACTCATCAAGATGAACATCCTTGGGAGGCTCAAAGAATTTGGCAATCTGGTTGATAGTATTCTAAGGAAAAAACGATACAAATTAATTTAGAAAGCAGTGACAAAAGAAGAGGCTTTACAGTGGTAGATGCTATATAATGAGATACATATCCAAATAGACTGGACTCTTTCAAACTGAGTCACAATATACGCAATATAATAACCAGTCAGGCAACCAGAAAAAAATTGATTGCCACTATTATACACTTACTGGTAATCTCAACAAACATAAACGATCACTGAATTACAAAATCACTTACTTGGTGTAAAATATACCATTCTGTCAGAGTTACTATCCTTTTAGTAAAAATTAGCAACAATTGTCCTAACTTTTGATGAAGTAAGCTGAAGCTTTCACAGGTTGGTTTCTGTAATATCTCTCGATTCTTTAAACAAACTGATTTATTTACATACATTTTACCAAAATTGTTAATTGTCTTAAAATCTGCATGAAATTGCCCCCAATTTGCCAATTTGTTTTATTTTTAATTTTTTAATTATTTTTAATTTTTATGTTATTTAATTTTATTTATTTATTTTATTTTTTTATTTTTTTTGAGGGGGAGTGAGGGGAGGAATGGCCAATAGTCAAAAGCACACTCATTTACATCACTTCAAACTATATATTTTACATGCATCAATCCTTCAAACTACAAACTTACAGCATCATAAGCAATCTTGAGCGGTCTGGTCTGCAGTCTAACCCTCTGGTCAGCCTTGCCATCCATTGGATTGGTCTCAACTGCCAGGCTGACCAGTGAGTACTTCTTGTCTGCTTCCAGGTTCTGGGATTCCACAAGCTGAGGGGGAGCTCCTTCATCCATGGGGGTGCCAAAGACACTAAAGTTATCCAGTTTGGCATCCAGTCTAAGTACGGGTGTAAATGAAGAATTGTAAATAATGTCATTCATACTTCAAATACCTGATAATATTGAAGTATGTAGAGTAAGGCAACTTAAAAATACACTGACCTACAATAAGGCTTGACCAAGGCTACTGTAGTACCTCCATCCTGCACCGATGCCTGTATACCTACACACTATACTTTCAAAGTGAAAATATGGGGGTAACCTGCCCATTTAGCTCAACTGGAAGAGCAGTGGCAAGCAACATTGACCTCAGTAGGTACATGTACGTGGCTGGGAGACCACTCAGGCTGGCTGGGGTATTACAACAAACATGTGATCTGGTCTCAGGGACACCTGTGTGTAATATATATGGTGTCATATCCTTTGAATATGAGACGTTAAGCCATAGGCATTGTGTACAGTGCATGTACAAGAAAACAAGAAGACTTATCATAAAAGAGTGGAGGGTTTACCCTGGTGTTTCTGGATCACCTGTATCAATAATAATAATAATAATAATAATAATGTAGACTTATATAGTGCACGTATCCACCAAACTGGTGCTCAAGGCGCATTATATTATTACCCCTGCTCATCAGGCACATAAATCATTCCTGAAACCATCTCAGCTCCCTGGGGAGTATACAGCTCAATTGCTGCCATTACAGCACATATAGGGCTAATCAAACACAACAACCAACTCTGCCCTCACAGGTACCCATTTACCCCTGGGTGGAGAGAAGCAATTATGGTAAAGTGTCTTACTCAAGGACACAAGCACCATGGTCGCAATTGGGATTCAAACCCACATTCTGACGACTCAGCCATCAGAACACAAATCCGATGCACTAAACCGCTCGACCATGGCATTCCATCTAACAATTGTGAGGGGGACCTGAGGGAAACCAGTGATAAGCACTGATCAGGCAAGCCAGGATAAATAATACATAAATAATAAATCTACTTTGGGGTTGTTATGTATCGATTTGTAATTGTATAAATCCTGATAACCTGCAATTTATTTGTAAAATATTGTAATCGAGGTGCATTTCTTGGCCACATGGTAACAATTTCTCATGTTCTAGAGTGAAATTGTAGGGATGGATTGGATATCTCAGTTTGTAGAACTGGTACAGTTATCTGGAGGTTGCAGGTTAAAAAATTCTGAAAAATGTGTCATTTTTAACATACATTTTCCTAAATTTACTCATATAAAATGATGAAAAAAAAAATTACCCCAAAAATATCAGGGAAAAAATGGGCAATACATTTTTAAATAAAAATCAATTAAAAACTCACAGAAATTAAACAAACAACTGACCATAAACATTTTTTTTTTCCCCTGGCATACACAAAGCCAACGAGGCTATGAAACAGACTTACTTAATTGCTTCTGCAGCTGGTCTCTGACTGAAGTCAGCCATCAGCTCAGTGACGGATAGATTAAGGAGTTGAGGCTGAGAGTGTTCATCATCAAGGATCTTCACACTGGTACTCTTGAGATTCAGATGAGCCTGGATGCCGACGTACTAGACAAAGCCAACCAAACACAGAACCAATCATTCATAAACTACTGAAGACATTTCAAAAATGTTTGCCTTTGAGAAAAAACTCTGCTATGGTCAAAATGTAAGGCACTTACTACCATTTTTTAAAATTTATACTACCGGTTCTTTTGCTTGGTAATCTGTCTAGAATCCCAATTTTCAAATTAGATTTACTATATTATTCCTTCAGAATTCAGAATAAACATACATGTAGCATAAAATAGATATGCTGCAACAACATATTTGGAGGGTACAGACAGAAATAGTAAATATCTTACATCTTTAGGGAATGTCGGGTCGACATTCTTTTCGCTGTAGCCAATCGCCTCATACATTTTAGCTTTTTCCTCCTCTGTCATTGCTTCTTGAAAACGACCTGTGGAGAAACAACACACACCCTTATATTCTATATACGTACTGCATGTTTACTTGCTGTAGTGTTCATCGTGTTTTAGCCTTGGTATGATTTCTAAGAACCAAGACGTAAGGAACTTATATTTATGTGCTCAACCTGATTTTACCTCAAAATCTTAAAAGGTTATGTTAGCAAAGCTGCTTCTTTGAGTCTGCTTACTCTCTTAGAATCAAGATATACATTAAACAACCAACCTATGAAGGTGTCAGCTTATGACATTGCATTGTTCATGAACAAATTTGTGAAAGAGTATTAACACAAAAGCCTTAGTCTTGGTCTCAAACCAGTGGGTCTCAGTCTTGGTCTGAGACATGGTTGTCTTGACTTCAATAGTAATCAGAGGTATGAATGCGCAGAGCAGAGTTGTACATACACAAACAAGTAAGAGTAAAAACTCTTTTTCCAGTAGATTGAAACCAGTTATTTTACTTCATCTCCAACAGAGCTCATTCTATTTTGTGATGTCAAAACTAGATGGCCAAAACCATCCCAAATGCACACCAATTTTTTACCTGCAATGTCACCAAAGTCTCCCTCATCTTTCTGTGCCTCAGCCTTCTTGCCTCCGCCTAACCATCCTCCAAACCACCCCTTCTCTGCCTTCTCCTTAGCTCTCTTCTTGCCAAGACGCTGGAAGTCTACCTCGGCCTGCTGTCGACACATAGTGATGTTTATCACACTCAGTTGCTTCTCAAGACTCTGGTATGAAGAAGTTTGATAAAGACCAACAAATTATAACATCTGCACTAGTTAAGGGAGCTTCTTATAACTTGGGAATGCTTGAAACATTGTATTGGGATCACTACCTGTTCCCATCTACAACGTTGTTCTTCTAGAATGCTGTTCTTACTGTGAACAGTGCAGCGTTACATTTAGGATTACTCACACTGGGAACATAAGGAGTTCCTATGTGGAACAATTGCTGTTCCCATTGGTAACACTGAATGTTCCTTTCAGGAATGCATTGTGTTCCAGAAAGGAACATTCACAGTTTCAGATGCTCCCTTAATGTCATTTTCACATGACCAAAACAAAACATAGATTCCTTGAGATGAATTTTACGAGCACGGATTGTTTATCTTATCATGAGTGACTGCACAAAGTAAAAAAAAAACATTCTATGAGAACACACACATTAGGGAAGACATCGAATTCTAACCTGCGGTTAAACCTTGGGGTACCTCGAGGTACCACAAGGTACATGCCTGCTGAAAAGTAAGGAGCTCATTATCTACGGGTCACTGCACATTCTTGGTTTCATCATGGCCACCTTCATGGCCAGTGCTGGAGCTGGCAGATCCAGCCAGCAGCACAAAGGACCATGATTTATCATGATCAGAGCATACTGATCGAAACGTCGAGTTGTACCTCCAGTTCTTTTCAGAACTAATTACTACTCAATTGAGATTCCACATGGTGTCACCGCAATTAGTCTTACTTATCATCCTCACCATGCAAAGCTACAAGTTTTACCTATGATTTATCTCACCATAATCCCCTACTAATCCCTTGTAAGTTGTTAAAAGGTTGACTAAGTCCTTTGTGTTTGGATTTTGGGAGGGTTGTGCTTTTAATCCCATAATCCCATAATTAGCAGTTTGACCTCTTCCATTATTGATTATTCATGGCTCCAGCTCTTCCATTCATAAACTCTGGAGACCCAAGTTACCTCGTGGTACCTCGAGGTACCCCAATGTTTAACCGCAGGTTAGAATTCGATGTCTTCCCTTACTATCGTTGGTCATGCACTATCCAATATGTTCATCAAAAATTGCCACACGCATGTAAAAACAAATGTTAAAACAAATGATATCATAACACTAATTCTGTACAAGAACTGACCTTAACATTTCAGAGTTATGAGTAACGATATCTAGGCTACTAAATTCAAAAACATGAGTGAAAATGGATGATTCTTCTTTGAAATACTACGACAAATGTAGAGCGGTAAGACTAATTGCGGTGACACCATGTGGAATCTCAATTGAGTAGTAATTAGTTCTGAAAAGAACTGGGGGTTCCCCCAGTTCTTTTCAGAACTAATTACTACTCAATTGAGATTCCACATGGTGTCACCGCAATTAGTCTTACTTATCATCCTCACCATGCAAAGCTACAAGTTTTACCTAAATGTAGAGCGATCATGATGGACCTAAAAAATTGCTCCAACCACAAATCTGTGCCAACCAAAAAGTTGTTCATGTTTAAACTTGTAAAGTCACCCCTTCTGTGGACAAAACCTCCCCAGTATTGGCCAACAAGTTAGTAGAAATGAGTACATAACACACAGAATATGGTTTTTATTCTCCAATGTGGAATGACTGATATTTGAGGAATATAATTTTGATAGAGAACAAATGACCCTTCTGTCAAGAACATCAGTGACACCCGTGTCATCACATGTACAACATAAGAACACAAGTGATTCAAACAAACCTCCACACCGGCTAGCAGATCTTTGCCGGGTTTACTAGTGTCTAGTTTCTTGACATAGAGCTCTTTGTACTCTCTGCACATTCTCCGATGCTCCTTGATATGAGTCCAAGACCACATCTTATGTCTTCGTCTCACCGTCTCCTCAAGGATACACTTCTGAGCATAATGCCACCTGATTGGATCAAGAAACAGGACACAGTTATGGATCTGCCATTAACTTACATATCACTGTTTGCTACTTAGCCATGCCCCTAAGACAACTTGTACACAAACAACACACGGGGCATATTTTAATTAACCCGCCTACTATTGCTGCACTTTAGTGCTATAGAGGTCAACATCAGTCAACTGCCCATTTTGACTGTTGACCCAAAATGTGCAAACAGGGGCATTTTGACCACCCTGAACAATACAAGACGATGCTTTTACCAGTCAAAAACAGTCGACTCATTTTGACCTGTAAATGTACTTACTACACGTAAGGTTCGACAGTGTTTGACTTTTAAGTGCACAAGATATACATTGTCAAGCATTTTGACTGATTTTGACCCTTGTAAGTAGTAGGAGGGTTAATGCAATGCACATTTCATATGGAGATACACGTAAAGTTGTCTTTGCAATATATTACACTTAAATGAATACCACCATGTCTTCATCTATATATAATAACAAGCGTGTGCTGCATTGTGTGTGTGTGTGACAACTGAACACATGGTCTTGTCTCATTAGTTGGTTTCTGTCCATGTCTCTGGGAATGTATTTACAGACATTTTACTAAAAGTGTATACTGGATTTAAAGTGAAGGTATCACATTGCTAATGTTTACTCTTTTTGAATCAACATATACATATGTACATTAATCGACCAACCTGTGAAAGTGTAACATCAAGTTAGCTTTTGGATAAGTAATCGGTGATTTTGTTATCAGGTAATTTATGTTGTACCTTCCTTTTAAGACAAAGATGACAGACACATAAACATATTGTTATTATAAATGGTTTTATATTTATAGATGACATCACTAGCCATGGATGCTTACTTACCAGGTCTTAGCATTGCCTTTGACTTGGCAAGTCGGTCTATATTTCCTGAAGGGCTCATTACGGGACATACGCTCAAATGAATCTAGAATCTGCATCACATCACGGAACTGGGAATAGGAACAGGATACAAGAAACATAACTAATGAAATGGAAGTATGCAGACACAATGTATACTATCAGAAGTCTATTACCTACAGGTGTAATAACCTAGTCCATGGCACAGTACTCCAAGAACATTGGAATTAGGCCATTCATGATGCTGTATTCCACAGACTGATAAGCAAGGTCTTGAAAAGAAAAGAGTGCATCCTGGGTGACTTGCTAGCATGCCCGAACTGTACTTAACTCATGTGTATTTTATGCGTACTGCGCATTGTACTTAACTCATGCACATTTAATGCGTACTGTGCTGTAAACGCACCAAAATGCATGTAATTGTGAAATCTCTGCTATAGCCAAGTTACATCTAGTTCACGTCCCATTTTGTTCTGGAACTAAGGAAGCACTTATCCCATTATACCCAAATGCACGGTAGCCAAACATTTAGAGAACAATGCTGTGGACTAGGACATTATGTAGGTAATACACTTCTGATACTATGTGACTTGATGGTACAGTCATTTAAAACCAGTATACAATTTGGGGAAAAATTTCTGTAAAAGCAGCTACATGTATACATGATAAGAAACGAGAGGTATTTACAGAAACCATCCTGGGAAATGTTCAGCTTATTTTATCATTTAAAATTGACAGCATGTCGGACGGAATAATTTCACAGGGTGTTTGGTACCATCACCAGCTTCACATCAGGTAAGTTTAAATTATATTTCAGTATTTTTAATTACCAAAGGTTTACACTCCCTTTAAAGACACTATTTTTGTCATAATTAACCAGTTCGCGTAGGAGGCCGTGTATACACGCAATTTTTTTTTGCACCGTGGATCGGAGAGCGTCTAAACACGCCAAAGGAAACTCCGGAATATTGGTATGCATGCTCGGTTGAGCCACCCGTGTACGGTGACATGCTCGGAAGACGTGGCCACCCGCTGTGGAAGCTTCCATTCACAGTGTGTGTGGGAAAAATAAACCCGCACAGGGGCCCAGAAAAACTGTTTTATTCCCGACGCGAACTGGTTAATTTGCATGAACTGCCTCTGCTTTCACAAACTAAATCAAATAGAACCCAAATTGACATTTACCATTGGGCATTCTCTGATGAATTGTAAAAACAGAATAATATCTATCACAGCCTGTATGAGTACTATGAACAGGTAAATAGAAGAATTTATCCATTCTGAACTGTTCATATACATTTATAACAATGTTCTATAACTCTGATTACAACGTACGCACACCTTAACACAAGAACAGATCTCGTTGAGACCCTACCCCCCTCCCCCCAAGCCAATATTGAGTACATTGAACTCTCCTGTAATATAGTATAAACCAATGTTTTCAAGGAAACCCGTTGGTTTTGACCCAACACTGTTTAGAGATGTAGAGATCTGTCAACATCTTCTGACCAAGATCGTAGATCATTTTGTACACATTCAAACACGTACCTGTTTCTGCCGGACAGCTAGCCCAATGCTATCAATGACCAAGTTGAGCCAGGCTTTGGGGTTTGTCATGTCATTCTCAGGTTTAGTGTTTAATTTCAGCTGAGCCTTCAGAGAGATTGGTTCCACCACTGTCATTATGTCAAGTACATTTTTGGAGAAAGGAAAAACAACAAATATTTTTAAAAAAACAAGCTGTGTAAATGTCAAATAGCAATGAATTACTTGAAATAAACTTAAGAAGAGATCTTACTAATAAAGTTATTATTATAAAATAAAGTTATAATAAAGAACACCTGACCCACCAATTCTACATGTACAATGGTAGATTTTTCCTAATAATGAATTTGTTTAAATTAGTATTAACATATTGAGAAGAACCTTTATCAAAAGTCAACTTTTATTGTTAGACATATATCACTTGTGTTTTTTTGCAATTTTCCTGTATTCATCTGAATATTGTTAATTTTCATTTTAGAAAATAACAAATTAAACTTGCTACTGCTCAGATGAAGTTCTTTGCAAAAAGCAGTTATCTCGGTTTTTAAAATACACAGGTCTGCGGGAATCAAAATGAGGCTATGTCCAATATCTAGACTGGTGCTTTTCATGTTGTGATTTCTTTTCATGGTTATTTATGATCTGGAGTCAATGAGCTAGACACAAAGCAATGTGAAGTGGATCTACTACACGTACTGGGGATTGTTCAGTTGAAATAGTTCCTAGCCTAAACTAGCAGCACTTCAAATAACCAAATGTGTATATAAGGTATCCCAAAACATCCTTTGTTGTTGTTTTTTTAAACCACAAACTTATCCTCAAATTATTGACCAAGATGCCCAATTAAATTTTGGTTTTCTCGATTCAGAAAAATTCTCATCAGATTTGGTTGTCTGGTTTTGAAAACAAATGCAATTTGATGTGCACGTTTCACCATTGCAAATTCTGTGTTTGCCATTCACACCATGCTGTGATTATCAATTACTTTGTCAAACATAGAACAGTGCACCAACATTACATACATTGTACAATACGATTACCTTTGTTTTCAATACCAAAGAACAAAATTTGTTGAAAATGTTTCACAAAACATACATAATAATAATAATAATAATGTGTGGACTTATATGGAAATAGTTGTGGATCACCAACTTTGTAGTGGTGCTCAAAACAAAATATATTATTACCCCTGCTCACAAGGATTGACTAAGGCTTACATAAATCACAGTATTGGAAACCATCTCAGCTTGGGGTATACAGCTCAATTGCTGCCATTACAGCACATATAGGGCTAATCAACCAACTCTGCCCTCACAGGTACCCATTTAACTCCCTGGGTGGAGAAGCAATTATGGTTAAGTGTCCTAACTCCCTAGGCCCATGTCACATAACCTGAATCCTTCCTAACCCACCCATTTGCTTACTAACACCAGAACTTGAGTCCGGTAAGCTAGACCGCTCGGCCACGACACTCTACATGTACATGAACATGCATCAAAGTGTGTAACATATTTCTTGGGAAAATAGTTGTGGATCATTGTGTAGTTTTCAAGTCATTTCAAAACAAAAATATGGAAAATTCTGGGAAACCCTCTGCACAATGTTGATTGACTACAGGTTACATTACTCACAGTATTGGAAGTTGCTTGGGGTTTTCTGAGGGTCTGCTGTAATGGTGCCTTGCATCTTGGCCTGAATGTTAAAAAATAAAAAAAATAGTTTAAAGGTTTTGGTTAAACAAACAGCTTCTGCCTATGCCCGGTCCAATAATGTCTGTTGGGCAGTGTATAGATGTCCATCACTAATATATGTATGAATGTATGGAGGGGTGGTGTTGTGGGATATGGATAAGAATTTGTTTAATGACTGAGAGGCCATAGCAATCTCTAATAACTATTTAGGTATATTATGTACAATGTAGTATACCAATCAGCGACAAACCATGTAATAACATCAAACATTTCCCCAAACTAGGTAGTACAACTAGTACTGTTAGCAAATACTATGAGTATAACATGCTTTCTGTTTTTGAATTAAGATATAAATTCCATTAACTAATCTGTGAAAGTTTCAGGTTATTACGTTATGTCTTTAATGAGAAAAAAAGGCCATTCGTTCAACGATGACAAACCCACCTGGCTATAGGCTTGTATTACACACTCTGGCATAATATACTATTTCTATTCAAACCCATGTGAATATCAAAGCAGGGGACATCTTCAATGGTTATCAAAACCACCTTTGCACACCTTGACACAGTAACATTATCGAACCACGAAGTCTCACCAAGAAAACCCCCTCTCTCTGTTTAATGTTGAACGTTAGCCAAGTGTGACTCTACAATTTATGGGGTGCTGGGGTTTGCTACAAGATTTGTACAAGATTATAACTGCTCAGTTTTTGTGAATTCATCCAGGAATTGTTCAATTTAGGTTGCTATGCTGTTACTCTGTGTATTCCAAAAATAGAATAATCAGTATATGACCTTGTTCAAATCCACCTGTTGCTCAAACACCTTGTGTGTACATTTTAGCACCTTTCAAGGCCATATACAAATGTCACTATTACCAATATTATTACTTAATAGGTCCTGCTGGCCATCTGGTCAGTATTATCAGAACTGACCAAGGCCAAATCATAACCATTGTCATTCTAAACATTAGGATTATCTCTGCTTTCAAAAACCAATGAAAACAAGTACCCTATGGGTCATAAGTTCCTGATTTACCACATATAAGTACAGAATAAATAGTCCTTTCCCTTTCAAAATTTTGTTCCAGACTTGATACCTAGTCCTACAAATTGTTGTACATTAAGTAAGACTAATTGCGGTGACACCATGTGGAATCTCAATTGAGTAGTACATTAATTAGTTCTGAAAAGAACTGGAGGTACAACTCGACATTTCGATCAGTATGCTCTGATCGTCCTCAGGAGAATGCCGGACTCTGGAAAAGGCGGCTGCTGGAGGATTAGTTCGTTGAGGCGCGCAGGCGGGAACTGTTGAGACTAGGATCCTAGGGGTTGGGGGAGAGGAGTGTGTGCTCACTGAACTGAATCAGTTGTTAACAAGCACAGGGGGATGGAGGGTGGTTGACTTAGGATATAGGAGATCCCTCAGTCTGGGGTGGGTTATGGACTTTGGATATAGAAGATCCTTCAGTACGTAGTAGTGGTCGCCAAATGTCGCTGATTGTTGTACATTACTTGTAAAGCTGCCCCTACCTACATGTTTGTAAGTCTCTGGTTTCTGGTCGGAGGTGAGCTTCAACAAGGTGTATTGACAAAGCATTTTATTTATTTATTTATTTATTTATTTATTTATTTATTTATTTATTTATTTTATTTTTTGGGGGGGGTGGGTTACTATGTAATGTAGTATTACAAATCTACTTCTTTGGAAATGCAAGAAGTAGACTAGCAAAAGGGTAGGGGAAAATGGTTCTGAATTGTTTTTGTTCATGGCAATCTTTACTGCTAAATTCACTCTACTTAATATATGACTTTGGATTTCAGATAAGGGTGGATGGTATTCTAAATGACGACCTCCTTTCAAGGTCATTTGAGGTCATTCAAGGTTCAATTAAGCTTCAACAGGTCCTTTTTTTATGGGTAACATCATCATTGACGGGTATGTACAATGTAGGCAGCTGGGAGATGGATATTTATTTGGTCATGTCAACAAGTTATAGTCAATTACCTGCTGTTGAGGTCTATCCATACCAGAGTACAACTCAGTATTGCAGTTCCAGTACACCGACAGGCAGTCCAGACGAAGCATCTGAACAAAAAATTTTAACAAAAAATTTGTTTGAAAATTGTGCATCAAAAACTTGGTCAATTACCAGTTTTACATGTATATATTTGTAATTTGTTTTATGATCATGAAGTCGTCCATTTGTTCTTATCATTTGCACATGTATACATTGGGCACACTTTAGGTCAAACTCATCCATAAACAAATTATTTCAAAGAGTAGTTATTACAATATTGGCAATAATGGGGAATGCAGCATTGGAACATGTGCATACCCTCCATGAACAAACACAATATTGTTGAGCACACACTTCATGACATGGCTAAATTATAGATGCAGAGACGTAGATGCACAGACTCACTCTATAGCGCTACCAGGAACCTGTCACTCAGTGATCTCAAACTAGAATCAGATGTATAGTCTGTAGGGACCAGGGAAAATCTTAACCTTAATGTAAAATCCCCCAACCCCCGCTTCTGAAGTATACTCTTGAGTGCAAGCTCAAATACGTAGTAAAAACACTGCAAGTAGGAACAAGCCTTTATAATGTATACACCGTTTGTACATACAGTATATACTGAGATGCAATAGAAACTTACCACTTGTTTTGGAATAGCATAAAATTGTAGTGGTTCAAAATAAGACAACACAACAATTTGGATTAGAAATGTTGGCATTTTATTGAGGAAATGTCCACGTTTTGTCCACTGTACTCGATCCTATCTGTATCCACTTCACCGCGAAACGTCAGAGGGTCACGTTGCCAAAATAAGTGCATATATTACATTTGTGCATTGTGATTACTGATAATTTAAGGTCGAAAAAGTGGTATGTCTCTATTGCGTCTCAGTATATGTACCTTGTAAATGAGTTTAGTTGATGCATCTGCCAAACACTCCTTCCAGTTGGTATCTGTGGTCTGCAAAAATATGGACAAAATATAGTTATTGAGAAGAAATTTTGTAGAAGCGGGCATTGATGTGTAAATTCACAGCAGCCTGTATAACATAATTGTACTACTTTATCAGCCCTTAGACATAATCTAACTTTGTATTGCTTTGGCATGTCCTATGTGTAAGGTGTGATAGTAAGTAAAGTGCCTCAAATATCACTATTACATGTAGGTATTCTTATGTCACCTTTATGGATGACGTACATTCATATTCATTCTAAGGGATATATACATTTTCTATGAGTTTATTGAGACAACGATAGCAACGCTCTTTGTACATGATCAAAGAATAAACATTTTTGGGGCATGTACAAGTACATGTATGCATTATATGTATACTATCATTTTAATAATTCAAAAGCTACACATTACGATGCTACATGTAAATCTGGGAAGCGGCAGTCTGCTTGTTATACATCAAATCAATCAAAATCAAATGAAATCAGATCATCCTTACTGCAACATCTTGTGATCATTTATTAGATCTATACCAGGTGTTCCAGGAAGTCTATGACCCCCGAGGTCATTTCCAAATCCCAACAATAGACCAACCTTGAGTGAGATGTTGTGCAGTGTGACTCCAATGGAGAAGGGTGCGTTGGGGTTAGTAGTCCTATCCTCATAGCGTAGATGGATGTCAGAGACCTTAACCTGCAGATTCTTAATCACCTGGCTGGCCATCTTCTCCACAAACGAGTCTGCCTTCGGCTTATTTTCTGGAAATAAATGAAAACATTTTTCTACTAATAATAATATTTTTGCGCACCAAATGTACACCCATGTAAATGTAGTATGAATTGGTGGCAGTGAGTTAAAACCCCCATGGGGTAGTACGACACGCTAGTCAAAAATATTCTACCAAAATACCGAGTGTATGGGCGATGGATGACGATTATGTGTCCCATGTATGCCAGACTTTGACTCATTACATTACAACAGAGTTCAATCAAATACACATCAAGAGTGGCTTCAATCTCAGCTTGTCAAGGGAAAGTCAAGGGAAAGTCAAGGGGAAAACCCTGACGGGAGATGGAAACTTGTCACTTTACATCGATTGAGAAAGTATTCATAAATATTTTTATGAAATATCATAACTTATTGTCATATTGGTTGATGCCTTGTATTTTTGTTCTTTTTAATTTTTCACTTTAATTCATCATATTTAAGTACTTTGTGATTGCATGGTGCACTATGCAGCCCAGTTATTTTAATAATGAAATGCATAACTGTCACTATCACAGAAAACCCAGCGAGTCATGAACTCTGACCATTGCTCTCCTCTCTCTCCTTCTCCTTTTGTTTGGTGTCCTCCACACGTTGTAAGGTCCGCTGTTTGGCCTCAAACCTCTGCTTTGCATCTTTCTCTGCATCATACTTAATGTCTAAAAAAAGAAATGGAATTTTTACTTTTTTTATTGTTTTAATTTAGGATAAATTACAAATGTAGTACAGCAGCAGTTGGTAGTAAATGAGCAGATATGTCAGTTTTCAAATACAGGTTTGGGGTGTATGGGTTGGGTGCATGGGTTGGGTGCATGGGTTGGGTGCATGGGTTAATTGGGTGCATGGGTTGGGTGCCTGGGTTGGGTGCATGGCTTGGGTGCATGGGTTGGGTGCAATGTTTGGGTGGGTATATGTAAATGGCATCAATGTGGCCATGTCATTCAGTCAGTTTGATTGTTTGGTGGTAATTAATATGGGTCAGTTGCTTTGGTTGATTAGTTGGTTGGGTAAATTGTAGCTTGCTACAAATATGAATACATGTAGGTGGATGGGTTGATTACTTAATTAGTATGAAGGTCCATGTGTGGATGATGAGTGGATCTCTTAGTTGTTGAGGCCGTTGATTGTGTAGTTGGTAAGTGTTTCAATTAGTGCTTTGTTGTTTAGTTAGTCAGGTAGATTGATTGGAACAATGTAGATAGATTGATTGGACGGTTGGTACGCATACATGTAGAATTGGTAGGCTGGTTGAGGACTACAGAAATGTTTGTATAATTATCAATCATCCTGAGAAATTGTTTTCATGTTCAAGAAAATAATATTTGTTATGCCAATTTTCAAAAAGTTGAGATCCTGCACGTTAATAATAATAATAATAAAGATTTGTAGCGCACACACACACATACCCACCCTGCTGGGCACTCAAGGCGCGGAAAACGTTTGTAAAACATAAAAACAAAAACATTTTTTTTTTTTTTTTCTTATTTTCCCTAAATAAAAACCATGAGCACCTGTATATATATGCATTGTGATAAAACTTTCACAGGTTAGTTTTATTTCAATGTACAATGCATTGATGTTCATTATGTACTTGTACCTGTCAGTCTTACACATGTATGTGCGTGCACGTACATCCCATGTAAATGTTTTCACATATACAACATCTGATAATTGAAATAGCAAATTGAAGCTGACTCAAGATACATAATTGTCTATTTATAGAGCAGCTGATTGAAACCCATGTACACGTTGTCATGATTCACTCAGCAAAAAGTGCACAATGCACTTTTATTATATGTACTGTACATGTACATGTATTGTAGTAACTGAACACAGCTACCAGACATATCGGCAGCTCAACATACGCGTGCATGTAGGTGGGAGGGATGGTTATTTACATGTAGTTGTTAGGGAGGTCCACTACCAAGATGGTTTGATGGTACATGTATGTGTGGATGATGAGTGGGTCCACTAGTTGTTGGGTCAGTTGATTTTGTTGGCCTGTACTTGTTGGTGGCTCATTTAGTTTGTTGTTCAGTCAGATAGTACAGGTAGATTTGCATGGTATAATGTAGATGGATTGCTTGGATGGAATCTAGGTACTCCAGGAGTTATTCAGTTATTTTGGATCAAAATGCTCTGTGAATCTTTTGTGACAAAATGGCATTTTCTCGCTTTCGTTTTTGTGTTGGTATGAATTATGAATTCATGCTTCAGATTAACCCTCTTATGACTGCAAGGGTCGAAATCAGTCAAAATGTTGATATACTTAAGATATACACATGTACCTGGTGCACTTTAAAAGTTGAACACTGTCAAACCTTACATGTAGTAAGTACATTTACAGGGTAAAATGAGTAGACCACTTCTGACCGGTAAAAGCATTGTCTGGTATTGTTTAGGGTGGTCAAAATGACAGTCAATACCAGTCAAAAATGCCCCTGTGTGCACATTTGTGTATTTGCCACTAAAATGCAGCTATAGTACATGTAGGAGGGTTAAATGAGTGATTTCATACCTGTATTAGGCACAACCAAGACATAAAGACCCTCAATAGTTGCTTCCACAGGGGCAGAGTACAGGTTCTTCCATGGGATCTTCAGGGTCAGTTTGCCAAGATGGCCAGACTTGATCTTGACGGGCAAGTCCAGATCATCCTGTACAGGAGAAACAAATAAAGAAAAATAATCAGATTTGGCCAAGTCTCACTGTTTGGAAAAGAATAAAAAACATATGTAGTTCAGAACAAAATGTTTGTGAGATAAATGTATATAAGTCAGAACCCAAATATCTACCACGTGCTCATTGGAAGTCTACACTTAGCATTGTCAAAAAACATAAATGATCACAGTTTTACATAAACGTTTATGGTATTCAAGATTTATGATGGTATCAAAAATTCATTGAAATCTTAAAAATAATATTTGGGTATTATTCGCCAGTGCAGAATTTTATTTTTGTTCAAAAGAAATCTCAAATTGTTGCTGAGAAAATATCAAGTTATGTTATTAGTTTTATGAAGGCCATTTGGATCTTTCTTACAATGTTGCTGGCTGCTCTAACCTATGTGTATATATGTACATGAATTCAGGCTTTGAAATAACCCGGCGCCTCGGCGCTATTAGCACTTGGTCCCCAATAAAAAGCCCCCGGACCCTCTATTTCTACAATGTTTCCGGCGCTTAAAAAAAAACCTGGGCCCGTTCTTACCTACGTTAACTACTTTTCTTATTTCACTCATGGAGGAACTCATTCATGGTTTTATTTTTAAAGCTAAAGTTTGGAAAAATAATTGTAGTCAAAGCGTGGCCTAAAAAAAGCAGTACTTGCACGCTGGTGAAACATCCGATCAAACGGACCGAGGAGCCAGAAAATGTCCCCACAGACATCAGAGACTAGACTCATAGACGTACAGTACACCACCGTTGGCCGAACGCGAGCAAGCGGATCAAAATGGGAAGACCAGTTTTTGAACGTTTTTACGTAGCTTGAACATTGAAAACACTGGCCAAGTTTGCACAATGACCATTTGTAGACAAGCAGCTGATATTAACTGGTAAATTGCGCTCAAATACATATACATGTAGTGGGTACCAGGCAATCCACATGGTCCTTGTGCGATCTTGGCCATACTGAAAGTCGTTTCGTGTGCTCAAAAATGGGCTCGGGCCGCTGATTGGGATTGATTTTCTTGTGTCATTGGTCCCCCGTCTTCCCTATGTAAGCAGAGGCATCGTGCAGCTTTTGGTTACCAGTGCAATGTGCCTCGTGTGTTCTGTCAGCGTGTGCAGTGAGATCAGTGGTAATAATGTCACGCAGTGATTGTTATTATGACAATATTAACATATGAATGATTGACTGACATTGATAACAACTTCACGCACGCGCACCTTTGCTATTGGAATAAAGTTGGTATAACTATACTACCGGAATAAAGTAACTGTGCATCATTTGAAGTTATGCTATTTTTTAATGAAAAAAGATAATACAATGATTTGTGGTGTTCTGTTAAATCACTGTTTAACTGTTAACAGGATAATCTCGAAATTTGTATGCTTGGACACTAGGCTTCGTGACACGTCCTTGAAGAGATGTGGTGTCAAAAGTCAGTTCACAAACTCAGTATCGTGTGTGTCCACCATTGGCGTTGATGCAGGCTTGACAGCGGCGACGCAGACGACACTAAGCGATTGAAGAAAGCTTGGGGAATGTTGTTCCATGTCTGAACCAACGCTTGTCCCAATTCAGCTAACGTCAATGGCTGATTCTGGGCTTGGCGTAAACGCCGCTCCATTTCATCCCAAGCGTGCTCGATAGGGGGCAGGTCCGGAGAAACAGCTGGCCAGGGGAGTACCGGAATGTTCTGCTGTCTCAGGAAATCTGTCACAACACGAGCGACATGTGGACGGGCATTATCTTGCTGAAGCGTGATGTTACGTCCTTGTCTTTGAATGAACGCTTGCACATGAGGCCCAATGATCTCGTCCCTGTATCTCAGACCTGCATCAACGCCAATGGTGGACACACACGATACTGAGTTTGTGAACTGACTTTTGACACCACATCTCTTCAAGGACGTGTCACGAAGCCTAGTGTCCAAGCATACAGATTTCGAGATTATCCTGTTAACAGTTAAACAGTGATTTAACAGAACACCACAAATCATTGTATTATCTTTTTTTCATAAAAAAATAGCATAACTTCAAATGATGCACAGTTACTTTATTCCGGTAGTATATAATAATTTGAATATCCTACTGGCAGTTTTCTTGATTTTCTTGACATTCCTTTAAAAACAAAATTATACTTCAGGAAAAGCCCCTGGGCCGGTCCTTTTTATGCTTACCCAGGGGCTAATTTTAGCCCCAGTATGTCAGATGTCTATTTCTACCCCTGCTGTATTGTACGTAAGGCTTAGTGCTTTGACTGTTAATGTACTGTGTCCTGTGTCCTGTTATTGTTTGTGACCAGTCTTGTTGTATTATGCAACTTTTATGTTCAAATTCTAATATGTAGTACATTATGATTTGGAGACACAAATATGTTTATTTTGGTTCTATACCCGTACATTGTTTCTATTTCTCATTGTACTACACATGATTATATTGGGGCGCCCTCACTCGACAAGCTTGCCTCTTGAGGGACCTCCACCACTTTATCATCATTTACTGCTCTTCAATAATTTTACCATTCAGTAATGTATAATGTTGTGATAATGTGAAATTAAGATTGAATTGAATGGAATTAAAACTGAATCGCAAACTATTTTTTGAATCCTATTTTCATGTTAATGACATACATGTAATGTCACACTCACATTGTATTGAGCCAAGTGTCACAGGGCAGTAGGATTGTATGTGTTTTAAATCTAATTATTCCATGTGTGTCATGACTGAGCAGTTTAGTGCAACAGACTTGCATTCTGATGGCCGAGTCATCAGTACCATATGTGGGTTCAAATCCTGGCCACAACAGTGGTACATGTACAGTACTTGTGTCCTTGAGTATGGGTACCAGCAATAGCTGGGGAAGTAACCTGTGGTAGACTAGCATCCCATCCAGGGGGAATAGAAATAATCTTAGTCATTTCATGAAGTTTACTAGAATGTTACAAATGTATATTCATGGCAGCCCGATTATGTATGAATGATGATGATACCAGACGAGTAAAACCACTACATTTCTTGCACTTTTCCCATGACTTTTTTTAAACGATAAATTTTCCAATATATTTTCCAATATATCATCATACTAATGCTTGCATCTTACTGATTAAGATTACTACTTGTATATTACTATATCAAAAATAGCACTTTAACCCTAACTTCCTATGCCCATTTGCTAAACGCATAACCTGAATCCTCCAAAATCCTTCAGTAGTAAAGCAAGCACATGACATGTATGCACACATGTGTTTCTAATCTGTGATACATGTACATGGCCAGGGACCCTCCCTGCATGCATGGAGCAATAAACAGTGTCCACTGACCCAAGCACTGACCTTGCAATCACTACAACAAACACGGATGTACATTACCATGGAAAGGCAAGTATGCCTAATAACCTGAATCCTTCAAAATCCTTCACTTTAGCAAAGAGGATTTGGGAAGGTTAGGGTTAATGCCAGCACCAGTCCCACCACCCAGTCTCAGTTGCATTATGAATTTCAATGGCAGACTTTCCAAGATTTCATTTGACTTAATTTCAGGAATTTGCAGGACTGATCCAGAAGTAAAGACTTGACACAGTTACTAAACAAACAAACCCTGTAGATATACATGTAGAATGAAAGAAGAAACTACAGACATTATAAAATAACTCATTCTGATTGGTTGAGAACTAGTCACATGGGATGTTTAACCATAGACATTAAAGGATCAATTGAGCCGAAGGTATTTAAGACCACACATCATACATGTACTTTTATTTCCTGATAAATTGAAAAAAAAAAATAATAATAATAATGTGGACTTATATGGCACACGTATGTATCCACCAAACTGGTGCTCAAGGCGCATTACATTATTACCCCTGCTCATCAGGCTCATAAATCATTCCTAAAACCATCTCAGTTCCCTGGGGAATATACAGCTCAATTGCTGCCATTTCGCACATATGGGCTAATCAGCGGCGTAGCCACGGGGGGCCTGGGGGGGCACGTGTCCCCCCCACAAATTTCCAGTGCCCCCCCCCCCAGGTGCCCCCCCACGAAAAATCCTCATAGTGCCCCAAAAAACAGAAAAGAAAAAGAAAAGGGAAAAAACCCATACCCCCTGGGCGCCCCCCCTCCCCCACTGAAAAGCAATGCCCCCCTGTGTCCCCCCACTGAAAAAGTCCTGGCTACACCGCTGGGGCTAATCAAACACAACAACCAACTCTGCCCTCACAGGTACCCATTTACCCCTGGGTGGAGAGAAACAATTATGGTCAAGTGTCTTGCTCAAGGACACAAGTACCCCGGTCGCGGTTGGGATTCGAACCCACATTCTGACGACTCAGCCATCAGAACACAAATCCGATGCACTAAACCGCTCGGCCATGGCACTCCAGGGATTATTAAGTTCTGACACTGGTAACAAAATGAATTTGCATGTGAGATAATATTTAAAAATTAATTTAAATACCTAGACACCCTTGACACTATTCTCTGGTGCTTAACAGCCTGTGGCCATATCAAGTTACATGTACATGTAACATAACAGGGGTCAGGGATCTTAGTTATAGTTACATGTACAGGTCTGCATAATTACATTACATGTACTTGTACAGCTACATGTACGTGTACATGGAAATACACAATGTATGTAACAGTGCAGATTGAATGTGAATGGATACTAATTGCAATTGATGATTGCAAGTGCACCTTCTGAAATGGTTATTAAAATGTGCACACAATCATGGTTCAAAGACATTTTTATTGATGACATAATTGATTAATTGCATACATGTACATGTACTTATTGTGATGCAATTAAACAACAATGTATATGTGGCTGAACACGCACAAGTACAATGCATTGTAAGGAAGTACAATGTACTCCCTACATGATATGAGTTGTCTTAGGGGCATGGCCAAGACACTAACACTATAGATCAAAATAATATATCATATGGTTTGCAATGTACAGTGTACACGTACATACATGTATACGTGTGCATTATACATGACTGCAGCTAAGGTCAATTATGTACTTAATGTACACTTACTGTGTACAACTGTACTGTACATGTACAGTACATGTATGTAACTTTGCCTTGATGTTAAAAAAGAGGAAATTCTTTTCTTTTAAAGAGTCCATGTAAATGTAGTGACCAGTGTATTTACAGATCATCAAATTAACAAATTATATCAGCCATTCCGTGGTATTTGGCACCCACTATTTGACAAAGTAAAATTTTCAAATTTGATTTTGTTTCTATTTTTCAATTTATTTTATAACTAGAATACCTAGTGCTTCCATTGCTACAAAGAATCTATAAAAAATACTTTCCATGGTTCTCGCGGCAGCCTTGGGAAAAAGGGCAATGAACCAGTTCGCGTCGGAGGCCGTGTATACACGCAATTTTTGTTTGCACCACGGATCGGAGAGCGTCTAAACACGCCATAGGAAACTCCGGAATATTTGTATGCATGCTCGGTTGAGCCACGCGTGTACGGTGACATGCTCAGAAGTGCCGGCCACCCGCTGTGGAAGCTTCCATTAACGTGTGTGTGGGAAAAAGAAACCTGCCACAGGGGCCCAGAAAAACCTTTTTATTCCCGACGCGAACTGGTTAATGGGCATAAAAATTTAAGAAATTCATACAATTCAGAATTCATCATTTTTTCAAACAACAATAGATGCTTAGATGTAATAATCATGCATACACAACCAAGGACTATTAATGAGGATAACAAAAGTTACATTTTTCTTTTTGGAGATTTCACTTTCAAAATAAAGGGAAAAAAATTGCCCTTTTTTTATCGTCACGTGAGTCACAAAAAAAGTCATTTTAGTTGTTTCTCCTGAAAGATCAGAAACCATTTTTTCTGTTTGTTCAAAATAATGGTGTTTCCTAAGGGTCCTGTATGAAAAACCAAAAAGTTAATATCTGGTCCTTTTATTTAAAAAAAAATCTCCCTCAAGTTACATGTATGTCACGCAAGTCACGCAAGTCATATATACTATTACACTGCAATGTAATTTCATAAAACAAAAAGTGCTTCCAAAGATTGCATACACAATGAAGGACCATAAGTGAGCATCAAAAAATTACTATTTCTCTTTTGTCTCTTCCCATTTGCACAAAATTAGCAAAATGTACCCTTTTTACTGTCATGCACATCACAAAAATGTAAAAAAAAATTCTCCTCCCAGTTCTGAAACTATTTTATTCCTTTTGTTAAAGTTAATCGTATGTCCTTAGGGTGTTTTGAACACAAACAAAATGTTTTTATTATGCAACATCCTGCTGTAACATTGTTTTTTCCCACTTGTCACGCAAGTCACATTTTTTTGTCATGTGAGTCACGCTGCCATTAATTAATTTTTTTTAAACTTGAATATTTTTTAAAATAATTTTAGTGATGTCAGTTAGTGCATGTATTGTACTTTCAAACAAAGTGACCCAGAATTTAAAGCTTTCACTAATTGGCCACTTATGGATTTTTTTCTTTTTTGGCCGTCATGCGAGTCACATTTTCTTAATTGATTTAATGAGGCAAGTTGTTTTCAATCTTTTTCCCCAATAATTAAGGACCCTTCCTTATAGTTTGTAAAAACTAAGTTCACTGAAAGCAAGGTGTAATATGTTGGAGTAGAGCACCTGACAAAGTTGAAAAATAAGTGGGATCATCAAGCGAGTCACAAATCTGCAATTACAATGTGTACATAATAAGCTTATTTGCCTTACAGTTGGTACATGTTTAAGCACAGAGGAAGGAAGTGGTTTAAAACCCTAACGATCCCCATCCAGCCAAACTCCAACACCAGGGATTGTTAGAGTTTGATGGGTTGAGTACTGTGTACTTCTGATATGGCATGTGTAAGTGTTGGAATATGGCTGGATGAGTACTGTATGTGTGCAGTAACAGTGTTGGATTTTGATTGAGTGAGGACGGTGGTTCTACTAGCATGCAACATTGTTAGACTTTGAGTGGAGAGAGTGTGTGTATGCATGGAGGAAGAAAACAGAAGGAGTCACAACGAAGGCATATCAAAGGTTCAATGTCTTTTGCCGCGGTCGTAAAATTTCTAAGCCAGCGCTAATCGTTTAATCCGATTACCGAGGAGAAATACAGCCAGGCTTTCTTTGCACATGCGCATTGTGCGCATTGCTGACGCGTTGTCCTATTGCACTACACGGAAGGCTGGCTCCCGATCCAACTCGACCTACGAATCCAACACTGCAATATCTTCAGTGTACAGCATCGTACATATATGAGGATTGAAATGATAAAAGCTAAACAACACGTCTTTGAATTTGACAATTTGTTGGCTTCCGGAGATCACCGGAAATATCCTTAAAATAAGTTGCTAAAAAGCCACTTTATTGTAACATCTGAATGTTATATTTACCGTAAGTCAGCTTCGGCCTCGCCAAATTCGACGATCAAAACACCAAAATACTCAGTGGAAAAATCGCTATTAAAGACAATGAACTGCGCAATATAAAAGCCCGAAAAGTAGTGCGCATACGTTTGTGTTTATTCGTTTGCTACAGATTTCTACCCTCCAATTATGTATGCTGGTCGCGAGCAGGCCGAGCGGCAAAAGACATTGTACACAAGGGGATTATCGCGGTCGTTAAATTGGTAAGCGCAGCGGGCGGCCGTAACGTATTTCCAATGGGCCACTCCGAAGTGCTAATTGGTTATGAGATAAGAGGCTGGGCGATGTGACTCCTTCTGTTTTCTTCCTCCATGGTGTATGCAACCTGCTGTAATAAACAACTGATAACAGGCAAATATTGTACTTAGGTATGCTTGGCATTGTGTCTAACATCATACAACTACAGAACCTACCATTTATTCCATAGGGTGTTTTAGTTTTTGTATAGTTAAGTTTTTTTAGCATGAAAACAACTGTTGGATTATGATGGGTTGAGTACTGTGTGACTCCAGTGTTCAAACTTTACTTTGGGCCATGTGTCCCCACTCAATCAAAATCCAACAGCTAAGTGCCTGTTGGAGTTTGACGGGTTGAGTACTGTTATGGCAAGTGGACTGTTGGAGTTTGATGGGTTGAGTACTGTAAACCAGCAACAGTCAACCATGGGATTTGATAGGTTGAGGAAGGTTTCTAGTAAAAATGCTTAGGGAGTTAGGGTTAAGTATCAATCATCCTGAGAAGTTACATTTGTATTTTGTCTGAAGTATTTTCATACTGTTTTAGCTGAATTTCAAAAAGTTGCCAGAAGGCAACTTTTTGAAAAACATTTAAAAAGAATTAAGGACCTGTACTACATGTACATGTATGTCCTTCTCAAAAATGTTTTGTGTAGAAACTTTCACAGGTAAGTTTTAAAAAGTAGATAATTGAAACGATGGTTTTCAATATACAATGTTGAACCCTCCCTTAAAAGGAACTGTACACTGTGCATTCATAACAGTCAAGTGTACTTCCTAAGGATGCCTAAAATGTAAGTATAGTACATGCATGGTAACAAGATAAACTGCACACCCTCTTATATTCTGTATGTGTGCTAATTATCCACTCATCCATGTTGACCCTGTACACACATTTTTTTAGGGCACCTGCCATTAACACGGGTTGTTCTTAAACCCCCTCGACCCCCGCGACGTATGCGCCCTCAGAATCATATCGTATCCCAATCGGAATCTGTGTTCGAATACGGCCCCAATTAGAATGCCCGCTGCACTCCCGTATAACTGAACGTAAACAATGCTTATTGACCAATCAGGATGCCGGAAAGCCATGTGGCCGTCTTGGAAGCGATATCCTTCTACGACTGTAATGAGTTGTAGGAAGAACGCTGCCAAAAACTGCGCCCTCACCCAACTTGCACAAATCCGACATAAGTATGCAATTTTTTTGATAGAATATGAAATTATCTACTCGGGAATGGTATAACTTGGCTTGTGGCAGCATTATAAATTCGTTGATTTCGCGACAACAGGTCATCATGCATCAAACGGCACAACAGGCTAGCGAGCTACTACTACTACTCTACTCAGTCGACCCAGGTAGTCACGATGTCGCAGGCTTGAGTCGGGCTCGATGTCTGACACGCCACACAATTCTGTCCTGCATGCAACTGACTAGCTCCTCCTTGTTCTCCACTCCTGCGTCTTCTATCAGGGTCTTGAGCATGGTCTTGGTGGGTCTTCCGGGGCCGCGCTTGCCGTGAGTGGGCTCCCACACAATGACCTTGCTGGCCGGTAGCTCTGGGTGTCGGAGGCAGTGCCCAGCAAGGCTCAGCCGCGCATGACTTTCTCGCTAAGTCGGGGATGTTGCCGAGAGCTCCCACGTTGGTGATGTGATCCTTCCATGATACATTCTGTGCCATCTGTAGCATCCTGGTGTAGCAACCGTCGAGAGACTTGGTCATTGCCTTGGTGAAGGTCCAGGCCTCACACCCATACAGCAGGATGGTTTCGATTGCGGCATGAAAGAATCTGAGTTTGAGACCTTTAGAGAGCTGAGATGTCCAGATCTTCTTCACATCATGGAGGGCTTTCCATGCAAGTGCCTTCCGGACCTTGAGGTCTTTCTCTGTGCTCTGCATCCTGGAGCCAAGGTACTTGAAGTCATCCACCCTCTTGAGAGAGGCACCTCCATAGGTCTTAAGCGGGGCATGGTCTCCGATGCTATACGCCATGTATTCCGTCTTCTTGACGTTGAGATGGAGTCCAACCTTTTCGCACTCCGACTCGACTCTGCTGAGTAACTCCTGTGCCTCTGTGATCTGGTCAGACAGTAGGGCAATATCGTCTGCGAAGTCTAAATCGGTGAGGGTTAATGGACCGATTCTTCTGGACTTTCTTGGGGTGACAGTGAAGCCTAGCTCCTCATGCTCTTTGAGGGCTTGTCTCAGGGCATAGTCGAGCACGATTATGAATAAGAACGGAGCCAGCGTGTCGCCTTGCAGTACTCCTGCCGAGATCTCGAACACATCGCTCACTCCATCAGGGGTGACAACTTTGGCAGTGGTACCGGTATATGTGGCTTCAATGGCTCGAAGAAGCTGGGGAGGGATTCCGTACGCCTTCAAGATTTTTATCATCTTGCCTCTGTGGATAGAGTCAAATGCCTTTTTGAAATCTATGAAGGTCAGTACCGCCGGCAGTTTGTTGTTCTTCACCTCCTCGATAATACATCGGAGGGCTAGGATCTGCGTTACGAGCTAGCCATTTTCGAACTTGGGCCGTAAACAGGTTCCCATTTGGGATACAATTTGATTCTGGCGCAGACCGGCCAGCCATGCAACATGCTTGCGCATGGGCATTGCGAAATACATACATTCGTACTGCACTAGTGGTAGTGAATTCCGCGAGTACATGTACGTGTGCTTCGTTTATATGAGCGTACGTCGTGGGGTCAAGGGGGTTTAAGAACAACCCCATTAATACAGGGATTATGAAATTCCTGATATATTACAAAATGTGCTAACTCATTTTGTGTATTCATACAAAGATCTGATGTACAGTGTACATGTACATCTGGTTCTACATACACGACCCAATGTACACCCTCATGCAGTATCAAAGGAGGATCTTAAATCACAAGAGCTATCGAAGGGGGTGATCAACACAATGAACAGCCAGTGTAAATGCTCTTTGATTGCCCTTGCGAGATCTGCAGGCCTGTGAGTGGGGTTTGATAAAAAAAGAGGAGAACCTAAAAAAGACCCGGTGTCAATGGAGAACATCGTGAGTACTACATGTAAGTAGTAATCATGCACGTGTCACGTAGTGCACACATGGACGTAGAATACAAAATGGTGGTTGTTGTGGTGTGTCGCGCGTGTTGTTAGGCCGTATAATTCCTTGGCTACAGCCGGAAATAACACACAAGTCTATGGGAATTGACCGCAGCCGCTAGCTATTGGCTTCCGTAGGCACACTTTCCAGCCATAGCCAACGAAGTAGGACACAGCCGAAATATGGTGTGACGATCAGCCATACCGCTGGTTGGCGCGCTCTATATCCAACAGGTGGTATCTGGTGTGGGAACCAACGCATGGATCGCCGATCGAGATCGAGATCCGCGTGAAACAATAATTACACGCAATGCGCAATTTACAACAAAATAAAAAATGGAATTTTTTTTTCGGGCGGATTTTAAAAAATGTGGAAATTAAAATCGGGAGAGGAAATGAAAAAAGCGGAAATCCGCTAAAACGCGGAGATTTCACAGGCCTGGATCTGATCCTACTTCCGTGATCCGACTTGCCAGATCCAGTGTAAACACAGTGTAATTAGGTTCAGTGTAGAACCTAGACCTACAATATATGTACATGCAGCAGGTCTATCTCCAGAGAATATTCCCAAGGGACTTCAATTTGACGGATTCTGGAAAGATAAATCCTGTGCTTTTGCTCTTATGAACACAACTGAATCCCATCTTCCAGCATCCAAGACTGTTATTGACCTTTACACCAATAATAATAATAATAATAAGCAAGTCATAGCGCTCTCACACAAAACATGGTACCACACTCCACAGGGTTTAACAAAGAATTAATGTTTCTCAAATGATGTCTTTAGGCTTTTCTTGAAAACTACATGTCGTGCTGCATGATTACATACATGTACAAAGTTAATACTTTTGTACAGGCCTGTGAAAATTTGGATCGAAATGTTTTTTTATAATTTGTTCTTATTATGATCAAACAAACATTTTCAGAGTAACGAAACTCTGAAAAAAAGCTGCCACGCAGAGTGTAAAATTTGTTTGTTTCCATGTTTCATGGGTTGGGAAATCCTGGCCGTACATGTACATGTGTACATGTACGTACACTGAAATATATTTACAATGTCGGCAAATCGCGATGAAAAAAAATATATCGCGATGAAAAAAATATATCGCAAAGAAAAAAAATATATCGTGATTACAAAAAATCATTGATTGTCAGTCAGGTCAGAAATTCCATGGAAAAAAACTTGGGGTAAAAGTCTTTTCAGATTTCGGAGGTGAGAAACAAAATCGAACTACATGTACTTCTGTGGTAAGCTGACTGTCAGATCACAAAGGAGCCGCCTGCACCGCCACTCAAAGAAATCTATTCAGACCGATTTAAGCATTGGGGATTGAATGGGTATTTGATCCAACAATGTGTAGACGATGTTTATGTCTCACTGTCTACCCATGGTGGTCTGTGACTCTGGCTGGTGCACCACGTATGAGTACATTATATAGTGCAACAAGACCGCGCCTCCATGAATTTTGCTGTAAAGTGAAATAGCTTGCCGATTCGCAATCATCTTATTTATATTGCTAATTCGTAATAATTTTGTTAGAAAGGAACTAAAACTAGACATAATCCATAGAAATGATTTAGATTAAAGTCAGAATGTTAGGATATCATAGAATGCATATTTAAATATATATATAAATGCAGAATATGGGCGTTACCTTAAAAACCGACAACAAAATAACATTTGCAGGTGCTCTGTGCTCACATTAGTCATGAAATAAATCAAAGCACGATCGACAGTGGCTCGATCAAAGTTGGGGGATTAGGACACTATTCTATTATACCATACTGGGACTCTTGTCTAGTGACAAAACACATTAACCCTCCTGTTACTGTACATGCCAAAACCTGCTAAATTTGCACTGTGTAATAAGCATAGGGCCCACAGCATTAACCCTTAAAACTCAGCATTGTTTTTAGCTTTTTTTGACTAAATACCAAAGTGAAGGATTTTGGAGGATTGAGGTTATTAGGCATACTTGCCTTTCCATGGTACATGTACATCCGTGTTTGTTGTAGTGATTGCAAGGTCAGTGCTTGGGTCAGTGGACACTGTTTATTGTTCCATGCATGCAGGGAGGGTCCCTGGCCATGTATGTATCACAGATTAGAAACACATGTTTGCATACATGTCATGTGCTTGCTTTACTACTTAAGAATTTTGGAGGATTCAGGTTATGTGCAAGCAAATGGGCCAATGGGCCTAGGGTCGGGAGTTAGGGTTAATGTAACTTATTAAATTTTTGTATTACCCACTGGAGCTGTACATTTTCCCTCTAATCGGATTCATAAACGTAACCCAAGTACAAAAAAAGCTTTAACCCTCCTACATGTATTAGTAAAACCCTGTGTCTGTCAAAGGGTTTTTATCAAACTATACAAGGCATCTATCAGCTAACGGGCATTGACAGGTTCTCTGCATTGTCTATAAACAAGATGTCTTTACATACATGCACATACTGTAGGTCAAAAGATAACATTTATCCCATCAAACTGTCTGCATAAAATATGCAAATTACCAGCCAACAACTGCTCACTTTATGTAGACCAGTTTTAGGTTGTCACCCATTTTTGCGGATACATTGTACATGTTCAACTACTGTACTAGTTGATTACATGTATTATACGGTGCATATAATGGGGGATGCGATTTCAAGTTGTAGGATAAGCTCAAACAAGTGAAGAACAATTTTAGTACACAGTGAATGAACAATACAAAATATACTTACACTATATTAATATTTTAATATTCAAATATTTTAAATAATCAGCTGGCTGTACAGCACATACATGTAAATTCATGAAAGGCTACATTATGAGCCATCCAGCAGTTGTTAATTTTATTTGCAAGTTATGGCAGATGTTTACAGTATGTTCATTATTTGTCCAACAGGCTTTGATGCATATCGTGATTACTGTATTCATGAGCCATCTACATTTTTGTACATGTAACACAATCTAATCCTGTAGCAATGTTTGTAAGTTTCGTACTTTTAAAGTTAGCACATTATCTACTAGTGGAGTACATGAATGAAGGCGACACACAATCAGACAGCATTTATTATCTAATTATTGCTATACATCAACATGTAATCTGTAGACATGAACACTGTACTGTACGCATATTCATGAACCCTAATCTAGCCACACAGACAACTGTACAATGCCACCAGGTTTATTATCCTTGACATGTCAGCCTACATCTGCAGTATACATGTACCTAGTAAGAGTTCCCTTGTGTTAATCCAGTCCAAGGTCATGTCTGATAAGCATGGTCAAGGGTACTGCACTTCTTTTATCACATGCTAAACAACAAAGACATTTCCGAAGTGGCTGACAATGCCCTTTCAGTTTTTGTCCTACATTTTTGGCTGGGCCAGACAAAGACATTTTCTAGTATTGGTATTATACAAAGTCAATGTATTTTTCCATCAGAATTTATTCAAAACTAGTGTATGGAGGTTTATTTTTTTTAAATTTTTTAATTTTTTATTGGAGCTGCAGAGAGTGTGCACAGCTAGCACATGTACCATGCAGTACATCAGTTTTTATAATCAGAATTTATAATAAATAAAGTAAAAACTATTTGAATGGGGTTTTTGTGAAGAGACATCTGTCTACGTAGTGTCAAAATTGTGTTTCAAGATTATAGCAACTGAAGTTTCAAAACTTGAAACTTGGTAATACGTATGAAAGATATTAGTGAATTCCATCTAAATATCCCAAACATTTTTTTTTAAACCAAAATTTGCAAACTTTTTTGACCAATTCAACACTCCGAGAAAACTATGCCCAAGCTACTTTGGCCTTTTGTGTTTAAATGCCTTTTCATTTTCGGTGGGGAAGAGTCTAAAGCCTGCTGGGCCATGTTAACAAACAACATGTACGTACCACCAAACAACAAGCATGTCAAGTACAACATATTGAAGACAAACAACATGTACGTACCACCAAACAACAAGCATGTCAAGTACAACATATTGAAGACAAACAACATGTACATGTACGTACCACCAAACAACAAGCATGTCAAGTACAACATACAATGTATTGAAGACAAACAACATGTACGTACCACCAAACAACAAGCATGTCAAGTACAACATATTGAAGACAAACAACATGTACGTACCACCAAACAACAAGCATGTCAAGTACAACATATTGAAGACAAACAACATGTACGTACCACCAAACAACAAGTATGTCAAGTACAACATATTGAAGACAAACAACATGTACGTACCACCAAACAACAAGCATGTCAAGTACAACATATTGAAGACAAACAACATGTACAGTACGTACCACCAAACAACAAGCATGTCAAGTACAACATATTGAAGACAAACAACATGTACGTACCACCAAACAACAAGCATGTCAAGTACAACATATTGAAGACAAACAACATGTACATGTACGTACCACCAAACAACAAGCATGTCAAGTACAACATATTGAAGACAAACAACATGTACGTACCACCGAACAACAAGCATGTCAAGTACAACATATTGAAGACAAACAACATGTACATGTATGTACCACCAAACAACAAGCATGTCAAGTACAACATACAATGTATTGAAGACAAACAACATGTACGTACCACCAAACAACAAGCATGTCAAGTACAACATATTGAAGACAAACAACATCTACGTACATGTACCACCAAACAACAAGCATGTCAAGTACAACATATTGAAGACAAACAACATCTACGTACCACCAAACAACAAGCATGTCAAGTACAACATATTGAAGACAAACAACATCTACGTACCACCAAACAACAAGCATGTCAAGTACAACATATTGAAGACAAACAACATGTACAGTACGTACCACCAAACAACAAGCATGTCAAGTACAACATATTGAAGACAAACAACATGTACGTACCACCAAACAACAAGCATGTCAAGTACAACATATTGAAGACAAACAACATCTACGTACATGTACCACCAAACAACAAGCATGTCAAGTACAACATATTGAAGACAATTTTTACATCAAACTTACCAGAGCACCTTCCTTCACATCCAAATTTTCAAGAACAGCATCTCCTGCAGAATACAAATAAACAAAATCAGGTTAATTATGATAACATTTTTATCACTCTGAATGATCCCCAAGGCCCCAACAGCTGCTTTCCCGGTTTATTAGCAATGCATGTATGTAATACGTATGTACAGGGATTAAATGGCTTCTGGGACTAACACCTACAGAATAAAGCTTTTGACAGACCAAACAACATTGAATGAATTCACTTGCATCATATATTTCAAAACTTGATAATCAAAATTTTAAGATTTTCTATTTTAAAATAGTATTACATGTACGTACAAATACACTTCTGCCTAAAAAATTGCGATGCAACATTTTTTCATGAAATCATTCCCTTGCCAACTTCAGCATATATCTTTAGGGATGCATCAAAGCTCAGTTGGTAGAGAGCACCACTGCCAGTATGTTCGAGTCTGTAGCTTAAAGCCCTTTTCAAACGAACACCGCCTGTCACCACAGTCGCTTGCGATTTTATAACAACCTTTCACACGACTTCCAAACCAAGTCCAAACCACCAACATCCCTCGTTTCAAGGCTCTTTTTTTATTAGGGGCAAAGGTGCAATTGTGCAATCCATATTTGCTGGTATTGTGCGCAGTGCCCATTCACTGAACTCTCTTTTATGGGTTACCAGTGGTTTAAATTTCCTCTATAAAATGATACTATTCCATGAAATCATTCACCATTATACTACGTAAGTTTTCTGTAAAATGTTGCAGCTATTTTTTCAAAACTTTTTAACCTTGTTTCCCAACAATTTTTACTCATCACGCATCACGCAGCTACAGCGGCCTCACACGTGACTGTGTCAGGAAGTGACTACCATATCAGAAGACAATAATCACTGGTGTGTGCGTGATCAGAGCGCATGCGTATAGCAAGTTGACTTTAATGTTCAGGTCACAAAACACATGTTGAATAATGTCATTGGTCAAAGGCGATGTGGGCGGAACTAATCTGTTGTGGGAAAACGATTCAAGTGCTTGCGCCTTGCCGCGCCCCTGCCTTCTAAATAAGGATATCCCATACACCATGTTGGCTTTGGATAAGGACATGATTTTGCGTACTAAAATAATATTTGATATTATTAAACTAAAAAACTGCAAAAAATTCACGAATCTAAAATCAGAACTTGAATATTAATATGTTTCTATCACAATGAACTTTAGTTAAAAAATGTCAATAAACCTGTCAATAAACCTTGTTTCTTGAAAGCATGAATTTTTACCAATTTGGGCCCCTTTTTCTCAAAATGGGACCAAACTTGACTATTCCCTGTTGAACGTGGCATTGTGTTGATCGGTCAGTCAAGAAATGAGTCTAAAATTTTGGATGTGCACTCATCAAAAAATAACTTAACAAAAACGTATCGGTATAAGTTTTGTCTACTTTTTAATTAGTATTCAGCCAATTTGTCCCCTCCATCAATGTTTGACGATCCATAATTCGCAGCTCATCATAAGCAACCGCATTTCATCCCTCATAAACGTCTTTTTAACTGATAGGAGATTAGGTGATTGTAAAAATATGCTGCCCAATTGAAAGGATCAAACCCACAACCAATAATACCTTTCAAATCCGACTGATTATGGATCCTACTGTTGGTTTCAAAGACAATGACTGACTTAACACCTCACTTTTTATGTCTTTCTTTTGAAACAAACTGTCACCTTGTCGGCAAATGTAATAATACAAGAGAGCTCGGTATCAGCGGGTAAATAAATGTAAATGTTGGTGATATGCTGAGGGATGGTTGGTGGCACATCAAAATAATTACACAACAAAACCAATTTCAACACCACTTTTTTATTAGGACAATTAATGTGGACATTCCCTATAATAAAATCCCCTCTATTAACACATCATGGTGCACACTCCAGTGCAGACATGAAGCAGCAGTTATTGTCCCACTAATCCAATTACTGTGAACAATAGGCAAACATTCCAGGGTTGTTCTTAAACCCCCTCGACCCCCACGACCCATGACCCCTCGACCCCACGCTCATATAAACGAAGCACACGTACTCGCGGAATTCACTACCACCAGCAGTACAAATGTATGTATGTATTTCGCAATGCCCATGCGCAAGCATGTCGCATGGCTTGCCGGCCTAGCCTGCGCCAGAATCAAATTGTATCCCAAATGGGAACCTGTTTACGGCCCGAGTTCGAAAATGGCTAGCTCGCTAGCCTGTTGCGCCGTAACGTTTGCTGCATGACGACCTGTCGTCGCGAAATCAACGAATTTATAATGCTGCCACAAGCCAAATTATACCATTCCTGAGTAGATAATTTCATATTCTATCAAAAAAATTGCATACTTATGTCGGATTTTTGCTAGTTGGGAGTGGGCGCAGTTTTTGGCAACGTTCTTCCTACAACTCATTACGGTCGTAGAAGGATATCGCTTCCAAGACGGCCGCATGGCTTTCCGGCATCCTGATTGGTCAATAAGCATTACATCACAAACTGGCATGCGCGCACAGCCCCGAATGTACATTTTACTTGATGGACGTGGACAAAATCCCAACTATTTTGTCTGTCAACATTTTAGCAAAACATAATTATTTCTCATTTAATAACCTATTTTATATTATTCTATTTCAAAATTAGACTTTTGGAGGAGAAAAGGATTTAGTTATTTTCCCCAATTAACCTATAGGATCTTTGATCCTCCGGAGCTCCGTTTGTTCACGTTCAGTAGTACAGTACGGGAGTGCAGCGGGCATTCTAATTGGGGCCGTATTCGAACACAGATTCCGATTTGGGATACGATATGATTCTGAGCGCGCGTACGTCGTGGGGGTCGAGGGGTCGTGGGTGTCGTGGGGGTCGAGGGGGTTTAAGAACAACCCAACATTCCATCCTGAGCAGCTAGTTTGATACTTGTTTGTAGCATGCCACAGCCAGGCTATTTGAGTCTTAATGATTGGATACAATGTATCAGTTGGACAAAAGTGTATGGAAAATGTCCATAAAATACTACAAAGGCATTATCTTGAATAAAATTGCTCCTAAAAGTGTAACCATTACATTGTTCAATAGTCAAAGATTTCTGTTCACACCACTGAAATGGTAAGTCCCAATTTTCAAAAGTCGTTTACGGGTACTCGGAACCGAAAAACGGAACCGGGTAATGACAGTTTCAGTCGGGTATCCGGATACGGGCAATTCCATCAAAAAGTGTCCTGGACCCAAAATTTTGGAATCAAATTCATGGCAGAATTGTTACCTTAGTACGTAAGAATGATAGCTGGGCAATCCAAATCTGCATTTTGTTTGTGTTTTTTCTTTTGTTTGCAGTATTTTCCGTCGTTATTTAAAAAATAAATTAATGAGGCTAATTCGTGATTTTTTGTCCTACTTTTGTTAAACTTTTCAATCCGCTCCCCTGGTTACATTATAAAAGATATTTAAAATTTTTATGACTAAAAACATAAAACTGGAGGTGCTTGTTCTAAATTGTTGAGACGTTTTATGATAACGCTATTTTCAGGCTAATGAGGCTCGTTTAAATTAGCCCTTAATGACCATTTATGAAATGTAATGTCCATGACATTTTACGCTGTTTAGTTTCCCACTCTAAAGCCAATAAGAGATATTTTTATGAGACTTCATATGCAAAGCTAGTTTTTAGGGGCTAATCCTTTAATGTATGAAAATTTAAAAAAAATTAATTACAATTGTCCTAACGAGCGTCATGGACATTACATTTTTTTTGTCATGGACATTACGTCATGGACATTACACATACACATACTGCTTATATACCCTTTTAAAACAATGGAATGATCCTAATATGCAAATGTTAATACAATGCAACAATGTGTAACAACTTCCAATTGGACCTCATGTGGAGGTAACATCTGGATTAGCCAATGAGGGTACTTGTACTAGAAATCATGAGCAAAAATCTTTCCAAGCACATGTTTAGCACATGTGATAACCTTGTGTACTGCTGGTGAACTGCAAACTAACAGCTCAAATCTGAAAACCAAGGAAGCAGCTATATTTGGCCCGTTCCTCCCAAGAAGTCTTCACAGAGCATTTCAACTGATCTACTGGGAGTTGTGCACCCAATCACAAGCATTACAGGCTCAAGATCAACATTGAAAATCCCAGAAAACTTTACTGTTTAATTTGACTATTTTTTCCGGTAACATTGACGCAAGCACTTTGAAAAACAATCACATTAGTTTGAGAAAATAAAAAACAACAAAGAGGATTACAATTGGGAATGATAATTAGGAAGGAAAGATAAGATAACTATGGTAAATCACAAAGGAAAGAGTTATACTTGCATAAATGTACAAAAAGGGGGTGATCATGAGGGGCGGGGTTTCAGTGAGATGCTAAGGGGAGTTCTGGTTCAAGAAATGTGTGGGAGAGGTTACAAATGGAGAAGAGAGATACTTGACAAAGTGTAATATACATATCAAAGGCAAGGGGTTACAGCATATTGTAAACAGCAGTGATAAGATGACGTACCATTAAACAAGTTGGTCGTAATGTCCATGACGCCAAAAATATGACAAAATGTAATGTCCATGACACTTCATTAACATGTAAAACGAGAAAGTTGAAAGTTGTTCCTAAAAATGTTATTAATTTTTATGTTAACTGTTTCCCTGTTAACAAAATAAAAATGAGTTTAAAAAAATTGGAACTTAAACTTCACAGAGTTTTGAAATTGATTGTGTTGTTCGTAAAACTCACTTCCGTTTTTCGTAATGTCCATGACGCTCATTTGCAATACTCATACTCATTAATTAATTAAAACTATTTAAAAGACATAGTATCATTTGAAGTATTAGAACACAGGTTACAAGTATCCAACACAAAACAATCGATCAAAACTTTTAATTTTGTTTAACTGGCATGTAAAGTTTTAAAAATGTCCCAAAACGTAATGTCCATGACATGGAATTGCCCATACCCGGCACAGCCCGACTTGAAAACCAAAATTTGCAAAATTTTTAACCAATTCAACACATCGTTTACGGGTTAATTGGAACCGAAAAATAGAAGAGAGTAATTAACCCTAACTCCCTAGACAACAAAAGCAATTGGAGGATTTTGAAGGATTTTTATTGTTTAGTAACAATGCTTAGGGAGTTAGGGTAATGACAGTTTCGGTCAGGTATCCGAATACCCTGCACAGCCTTAACATGGATACGATTAATTGCCAGGGTCCTTTGTTAAAAAGGTTTCGTGTGAAATGGCCTTTAGTCAATTTGGCTGTAGGCGACATGTATTTGTCTATGTTCACTGCAAGACTTACAAGTAATTGATGTACATTATAGTAAATTTCCCTTTTATTGAAAATTTAATTATCAATTACCCAAGTATAGCAAAACTGACTAATGCCAGATTCAAATTCATGACCTTACATAAAAAAGTCAGTATTTTTATATAAAAATAACAGCTCTTCCGTATGGATTAAAAATGATGATGGTCCACTGTAAGTTTAGTGTGAGCCTTCGACATGTCTACCATGCATCTTATACATGGCTTACTGATGAAATGTGTCCGAACTATCCATTTAAAAAAAAAATACTCTGTGTGTTGCTATGATAAACCGGGTTTACAGCTTAATTGGAAAAAGTAAATTTATCTCATTTGGCACTGAGTATCACGTACTGTACATCTGCTCACTAAAATAATATACATGCACGTGTCACACAATCATTTCTAGTGGGAACTGGGAGGCTGTGTACAGTATTATGGTCAGATTATTGGTTACCCAACTCGAGCTACATTAATATTGGTATCCAAATTTTCACTAATTTTGTTTGTATTGAGAGATTGGTGAACAGGTCCCAGGCAATCTGAATGAACTTTCTTTGGACAGGATCCTCAAATTAAACTACATTAAATTAAAAGCCAAGCACACATTTATCTTGTATGTATTTGAAAATGTATTAACACTGTACATGCATTTTCCATTTTTGATTCAGAACTATTCATAGTGATTTGTTACATGTATCAAACTCCTAAAAAAAACAGTTCTGAGTCTGGATATTTAAACTGGCCTAGTAGGGTTGGTTAAAAGGGACTATATCGTCGCAATCAGAGCAGACGTTCAACAGGACATGGAATCGGTGTCCTAGTTAAAGGGGCAGTATCGTCACGATCAACAGGACATGGAATTGGAGTACTTGTTTTAGAAAATAATTCCCCATATGAATGATAATGTCGTATTACCATAAATGCTGCAGAAATGAGTCAGTCATTTTCAGTTTCTGTGTTCATCTTAAACTACATGTAGTACATCGATTCCATGCCCTGTTGAATGTTTACTCTGATCGTGATGATACTGCTCTTTTAAGATGAACACAGTGACTGGAAATTACTGGCTGGTTTATGCAGCAGCAATGGTAATATAACCTTACCATGTCGGGTATTATTTTCAGTCACTGTGATTCCACGCCCTGTTGATCATGCCGTTACTATTTAAAGGGACTATTGTCATGATCAGCAGTATGCATGTAATACATGCAGGAATGTATTCTGGGAACTAAGTCTAATTCTACCTCCATGGTTACACCTTGTACATGTATTCCAACATACAATGTACACTATGTAGATCTATCTTTTATATTGTACAGTGTAGGTATGCAGTGAATGCATCAATTGTACACAATATCATGTTTACAAACAAAGGAACTGCTCAATTAAGTCAGACAGCCAAACTAATGAAAACTAATCGGAAAGAATGTTGTATCCAGCCCCACTTTTTAAGGGCTTTTTTGGATTTTTTTTTTCAACCACTAACCAGTTAAAAAATTATTCTATCGATTTTTGGTGGTACAGAAAGCGAAAACTATCTTTAAAATCCACTTTTATGGTGGTTTTCGGACTTGATTTCCCTTCTAAAAAAATATTCCCCTTCAGAAAATAGAAGGATCCTATTATAGTTGCCACTACGCATGTACAATGACTGTGTTGGTCACTAATTGTGGAGTATACAAGATCAGACTGACATGACTGAGGAAGTCATCGTATACCAAAAATGTCTGATTTTTCATGAAATAAATATCCTGGAATAATTTGAAGTATATGTCCATCATCATCCATATGTTCTCCACCTTACCAGGTATGTAAGATTACATTATTGGTTATATTTAATGAAAAATAGTGGCGGCCAGATACGACATTCTACCCAACTAATCAATAAATTAAGTAACCTTAAATAATTGGATAGTACATATGCACAAAGTCTGTAAGATGCTGTTGCCTGCATAAAGCACATGTAGAACATGTGTATACGTACTCAATGTAGAGTGCCATGGTCGAGCGGTTTAGTGCATCGGATTTGTGTTCCGATGGCTGAGTCGTCAGAATGTGGGTTCGAATCCCAACCGCAACCATGGTGCTTGTGTCCTTGTGCAAGACACTTTACCATAATTGCTTCTCTCTACCCAGGGATAAATGGGTACCTGTGAGGGCAGAGTTGGTTGTTGTGTTTGATTAGCCCATATGCGCTGAAATGGCAGCAATTGAGCTGTATATTCCCCAGGGAACTGAGATGGTTTCAGGAATGATTTATGAGCCTGATGAGCAGAGGTAATAATGTAATGCGCCTTGAGCACCAGTTTGGTGGATACGTGCGCTATATACATTTTTTTAAATTCATTATTACTATTATTGTTTCCTAATGTAACCAACAAGTATAATCCAATTGATCAAAAGGAAATACAATTTCAATTATTATGACTGATGCACAGTAAACTGCATTCACGTAAACTTACATGTTTATATAGATCTACATTTATCTAAAATTTATTTTTGTTGTTAAATTAAAAACTCAAATTAATAAAAGGTGGGACCCCGCGTGTCAACACCACACAGTTCATTGTATGTAATGGGCCGAGGGAAGAGGCAGTCTTCTGATTGTTAATGTGAGAAGTCAGGTAACATGTGGAATTCCAGGGTCGAGCGGTATAGTGCATCGGATTTGTGTTCTGATGGCTGAGTCATCAGAATGTGGGTTCGAATCCCAACCGCGACCATGGTGCTTGTGTCCTTGAGCAAGACACTTTACCATAATTGCTTCTCTCCACCTAGGGGTAAATGGGTACCTGTGAGGGCAGAGTTGGTTATTATTATTATTATGTTGCATAGTCTTACATGTACATGGCGTACTGCACATTTTTTCCTATTGCGGGCTTGATAAGCAATATTTCTACACCAAATTGCTACAAGGTTTTGTTAATCAACATTAAAAAGTAAAATCGGAAGTGTTTTTCGAGAAATAGAATAAAGTTATTTATTGCATGTTTTTTAAACTGCCAGAAAAAAAAAACATTTTCAAACCTATTCCAAATAAAAATTTATTGTAAATCTTCAAACATATTTCCTGGTTGAACTATTTTTATTGTAAAAGTGTGCCACATCAGACAGCATGTTTTGGAATTTTGGACCAAATTTCATATTTCAATCACTCAAAACTATTATTATTAAAAATGCATGATTTATTTAACATTGAATTTTATTTCCTTCACAATATAATTGCTGTTTCCTCTGTATATATTTTACACATAGCTTTCGTTCTACTTGTTTATTTGCACTGTTTGTAGGCCCGTAGTGTTTAAGTGGTTTATGGTTTACAGTAGGGTTTTCAGTTTGTACGTGCTTGACCGAAGCCCACCACACGCACAGCGCATCGCGCACAACAAAAAAACATCAAATTTTAAATCAAAAAATTATATTACTTTTACCTGTCGAAATATTACATGTAATAGCTCAATTGGAAAGCTTTATAGTCTCAGCTATCCAACAATGTACATAAAATAGCAATCGGAAGTACGTGCGAAAGGCTAGGTTTTTATGAATGAACCACTCTCGTCCCGCCCAGCCTTTCGCGAAGTGTTCCGAGATCGGGCGCATTCGGCCTGTAAAATTTGCCGCTCTGCTGAGGAAATCCACTTCGGAGCTGTCTCCGCGCCCGAGTACATTGTGATTGACATGAAAACGGGTTTCCCTATAGAGTCAAAGGGCTCCTTTACATACCCATGCTTGCTCGATCTCCACAGCTACTCTACAACCGAAGTTATGAAGAGATAAAAAAATAAACACCGTTTTTCGAAGTGAAATTTTTAAGTTGAAAGGTAAGAGCGATGTCTGAATGAATTTTACACCTCTATTTTATCATGTGAAAGTTTTGAGCCGTAAATGTGTTTAGTTTTGAGCGGAAAGTGTATTTTTTACACCCTTTCAAAAGCTCTTATGAGGGAAACGAGCACGAACGCTGTGCGTGTGTATCACGGTGTGTGTAGGCTGATTCAACGGTTTTGTTGCCATAACTCGGATGTACACAGTGTATGGACAGTCGGGCTTCATCGAATGCTGTATACTTGATTAAATAAAACAGGATTCCTCAAAAACTACTCGTCCGATTTTCTTGATTTAAAAACCATTAGATTTCTTTCATCAAGACCTTTCATTTGATATAAATATTGAGCATATTGGTTTAGGAAAAAAATTTTACCTGAAAACCCTATTTACAGGCCAAAACTGAAGACTGAAAAAACGCAAACCTGACCCCGCCGGGCATAATGCCCATGATTTCCACTTCAGATCACTACTTTTGTTTGTTTACAAATATTTCCTTCATAGTAGCCAAGGTGAAAGAGATTTCCTCCCCATAACAACCATGGAGGCGTGAGAACTGAGGGAAGCAATCTGATCAAAATAAACCATAGCATAGATCAACTGTGGTACTGCCCGTTTACTGGTAGGCCTAAACTATGGACAAATAAAATAATCAACTCACCTCCCCAAATGCCAAGCTTCAACTGCGAAGCGTCAAGATTTTCAATATACTGGCCAAGAAAACGGTTCAGCAAGTCAACGACAAGCGATTCGAACACCATTTTCACCGTTTGACGCCCGAAAGCGTTCTAAAATCGGGTGAAAATGGGCGGTTTTAACAACCGCGTTTCAATTGTTTCAATGGTTCGATCAACGTCAACGGAGGCCGGCCGCATGCATGAAGGGTACAAGGCGGCTAGCTACGTTCTTTTTGTCTAGTCGATCTCCAGCCTAGCCTCTGATCGATGATGATGACAAGTTCGATCCGAGGGACGTCCCGGTCAAAGGTTATATTTTGAAGAAACAGCCGTCGGCTGTCAGTATTAGAGTTGTTTCAGTCGCCTTGCCCACGTGGTTTCATTAGCCGCATGGATGCCAATTAAGTATTTCTTTCGTAGTATGGCAGTGGAAGATTGTGAATTATTAATTTATTAAAAAGTGGTATAAAAGTGCTATATATATAAAATTAAAAAACATTGGGGGGGGGGGGGGGCTGCAGATCTACATTAATATATTCCTGAATGATTTTAGAGGGAAGACAACTATGTCATCCACCACCTATTATATGCAATATGTTTCCCTTATAAAAGTCTGCCCTATGATGTTTGCATCAACATATGAACCACTTACAAGTCCACTTTGTAAATTATCCAACACAGAGCAAGGAAAACTATAAAGCTTCCGGGCCCTTGATTTGAGCCAAATGGGATACTATTATTATGACACAATGTTAACACTGGATTTGAGCCACTGGGAGACTAAGATATTACCGCAACTGTTCAAAAATAAAAGTTTAAAATGTATTGCCTATTGTATGCACCGATGGCAACATTTCCAGAAGAGATAACATAATAATAAATAAATAAACATATTTTAATACCGGTCGTCTTATATTTATAACCAACACTATTCCAGCCCTGTAGCTAGCTAATTATTTCAGAGGTAAACAGAGGTACGTGTATTCACAATAATAGCCTAGTATTTCGTTTTGAAATCTCAAAAGGGCGATGGTCGTTTGATTTCTAATTTTGTTCTCCACAAAAACTGTAACTCTTTAAATTAATTGTTTTCAGTGATTGAAATTAATTTTATGATTGAAAATATAGGCCCGCTACTTAGTAATCGGTTACCATTTATTTCCTAAAGAGTACAGAATGGCATGGACTCAATAAAGTTACATTGTATCAGCTGATATAACTCTGAAATGCTCATCACAGAGAGCTTCATGGATGAAACATTTCCCTGGCCCTTAAGCGGGCCATTGTTCTAAATTGTACTTTGAAATTAATAGACATTTTGTATAAATCATAATGGTTATGGTATCTATTGTTCATATTCATTTATCATGAACTATTCGTGTTTTCATGTCCGAGTTGATATGGGTACGAGTTGACCTGATCAAGTATCCAACATAGGTAATAATAATAATAATGTGTGGATTTATATAGCGCACGTATCCACCAACTAAGTGGTGCTCAAGGCGCATTATATTATTATCCCTGCTCATAAGGCTCATAAATCATTCCTGAAACCATCTCAGCTCCCTGGGGAGTATACATCTCAATTGCTGCCATTTCTAGCGCATATAGAGCAAACCAACTCTGCCTTCACAGGTACCCATTTAACCCCTGGGTGGAGAGAAGCAATTATGATTAAGTGTCTTGCTCAAGGACACAAGTGTCACGGCCGTGATTCGAACCCACATTATGTTGCTAACACCAGAACTTGAATCCGGTAAGCTAGACCGCTCGGCCACGACACCCCATAGACATGTACTCATATGTGTGGGTCCGGGCATGGTAGAAGCCCCCCCCCCCCCCCCCCCCATCCAATGTCCGCACGTTATCATAATTATTATATGGATATCACATTTACAATTAATGAGCTGAGGAATTCTTTGTTTAAGTTATTTTCTCTTTTATTCAATAATAAATAGAAAAATTAAATTAATGATACCTAACAATATTTACAAAAACATTCGTCTGCTTTATTCAAATAAACAACATTTACGAATCGTATACCAATTAGGGTAATTAAACAATAATAAAAATGTAAAGCTAAATTCTTAAATTTTTCTTAACGATGAATAGGCCTACAAAAAGACTTACACCTTCCCATGTTGGTTGACTGTATATTTTGATTAAAGAAAGTAAGCATACTCGTATAAGCCAACATTACCATATTGCCAACATTACCAATTATAAACCTTTCCTTTAAATCTATCTTAATTATTGTGAATATGGTAACGGTAAAAGAAATTAATCTGTCTGAAGTAATACACCTTTCATTGGCGGGTCCAGGGGGGGGGGGGCTAAGGGGGCTGTAGCCCCCCCCCCCCCTAAAATCGTTTAAAAAAATTAAATTTAAAAAAAAAAAAAAAAAAAGGAGAGAAAAAGAGAGAGAGAGGGGGGAGGGGAGAACGCACTCCCATTCCCTCACTGTGCTTTGTTTTTCTCTCCCTTTGATTATTTCATTGTAATTTTTGTAGTACTGAAAAATAATTGTTTTTGATTCTCAGCCCCCCCCTAAAAAATGTTCTGGATCCGCCCATGCCTTTACAGTAAAATTCAAAGCACTCAAAATATGAAAACTTATGCGGAACATATACACACAAAAAGTCATTTATGGACATCCACATCAACAGGTACAAAGCCAGGAGGCACTGATGGAGAAATGCCTCACACAGGCACTGATGACGGTGCCTCAGTGACAGCGATATCAAGTCCAGTTCTTTTCACCTTGCTCACCGATGAGGTTGGTGGTAGAGTCACTGCAGACAATGGCATGTTGTACTCATAGCAATAAGAACTGGCTCCTGGGTAGATGTAGTTGTACTGATGGTATCCTGCTGACTGATAGGCTGCCCATGGGTGGTAGCTGTAAGAAGTGGACGGGAGATACTGGGTACCAGGCGTCACACAGCATGCCTGAGTGCAGACTTGGAGATACTGATGTGAAGGTGACAACGATGAAGGGAGTGAGACATCTGAAGTGCATGGGGAGGGTGTTGAGGTTGGAGAGCTCCGAGGACTCGATGATGTGGATGGTTTGGTGTCTTTGGAACGTGGGATGGACTTGACAGCTTGAAGAGAGGATGAACCAGATAACGAGGTAGTGCCAACTAAATCTTGACCCCCACGACGTAGCCTGGCACGACTGTTCTGAAACCATACCTGAATTTAAAAAAAAAATTGGAGAAATGGATATTAATTAGGGTCTATCACGTAAAGCAGAGAATTAGTCATCAGTCCCAAGATTTTAATGCAGTTTAGAGATTTAAATAAGTCAATATTTCGTGTATCTATCAGGTAGGACAAACCAGAACGATTAACGTTTTCAGCAGAATCTCCCAAAAAACATATATTTAGGGACAAAGAACTTGTTATCGGGCAAGCTAGGTGGTTGAGAGGTTAAGACGTTTGTACTAGTAAGCAGGAGGTCGTTGATTCGAATTCCGCCCGAGTCGCCCGTGGAGTTTTTTTTTCCACAGACACGTAGTATGCATACGTCAGTACATGTATTTGGTAGCAGTATCGATTACCAGATTACTAGCGGGGCGTGGACATTTCGTTATAGGCCTAGAGATGATTTGTACAAGATCTATGTTCAATCTATGGGAGTAAAACAAAAATCGCATTTGGCTGCTGTATTGCAGGGAGGTCTGTTTTGGAGCCATTCATTGTTTTCCAATTTTATTTGGTGACACTAATATTCAATCGTTTCGAAATGAATGCTTCCTTGAATTGAGTATGCAAAAATATTAAGTACAAAAATAGACGTAGGCCTACCTGGATCCTCGCCTCGCTGAGGTCGATAGAATCTGCAAGCGCTTCTCTGTCATTGATGCCTGGGTAGCGGTTACTGGCAAACAGCTTCTCTAGGCCGGCGAGCTGCAGCGGTGTGTAGTTGGTCCGGGCACGGCGACGACGGCTCCGCTTGACACCTAGGGTTGGGATGGCAGGAGTAGTCATTGCTGGGGCTTCTGCAGGGACGAGGAGTTGGTCTACTTGGTAGGATTCATCTGGCGAGTTGGTTGATGTGGGAGCTGTAACGGAGGAGATACAGAAAACAATTAATAAAGGGAACTTTTAATATTGGCTCAATGACAATGACAAATTGTACATATATAAGTACAATTTAGGAGTGAATTTTCGATCTCCGATAATTTTATTGACAATAATTTTACTTTTTCTTACAAATTATTGACCAACATCTCATACAATTTTTTTTAGACGGGGAATATTGATACTAAGTAAGACTTGAAACTTTGTATGGTGAAAAGGATAAGTAAATACTGTTTGCGGTGACACCATGTAAACATTCTCTTTTGAGTATTAATTAGTCCTGTAAAGAACTTGTTGGTTACAACTCGACAGATAAATAATATCGCAGTTCAAAATCAATCAATCAACGAAAGCTACCATATTGATACCACGCAGCAGTGGATGAAATAGCCAAAAGATAACATGTTAAAAATATTCAAATTTGCGTAAAGTTTAAAATGGCGGTGTGGTTAGGAGCTTCCAAATTCGACACTGACAAGGAAAAGGGTGAGGGGAAAAGTTACAAATAACTTACTTGATTTGACAAGACCGAGAATTTCTGCAACTGAATGTCTGTGCATGTCGGTGGAATCACTCTGCCGGTGGTGAAGCACAAAACGGCCTTCCGAACATCCTCCTTCATGGTACATGCTGCCAGACATAATGTCGATTTTAACTTGATTTGCGAAAAAAGAACTTGTGAGGGAAGTGACTTGAAGTGACTTGATTGTACTGACAAACTGTGTGCTCTCCGCTCTGGCGAATAACTGGCGGAATTGTGCTCTCTGTCGAAACAAGTTGATGGAAGAGTGAAATCTGGTCCTCAGATCACCTGTTTTTATCCACGCACTCACTCGCGGTACGCTTTAAACACTTCACGTGGATTGAACCATGTTGTTTGAATCTGCCGCGTTGATGGCTGATTGACTGATGTTTTAGTTAGTATCGGCTTCGGTATAATATCAAAAGAAAAACCCATTGAATCACCGCCCCCTTGCTTGCTGACTGGATGGATGTTACCTGCGTTGTCGGCGAGATGAGATGGTTCAGTAGCACCCAATGCCGAAGATAGGGTTGAGAAGGCCGCTGGGCCGGTGGATCACAGGAAGTGTATGGGTAATACTTGTAGCTTTGCAAGGTGAAGAGGATAAGTATAGATTAATTGAGGTGACACCATGTGAATGTATAAGTGTATGTATAGGTATAATGGAGGGTGAGGGGATTTGGAATGTCTACGGCCTGTTGTTATTTCAGTTCACTTTGAATAAAGCCAGTGTACACTTTTTGTAAAATGTCTATTTTTATAAGAATCAAGATTTATGTACACAAACCAACCAACCTGGTTTCATATTATTTCATTGTGTCATTAACGGGAAACTGCTGAAAATGCATTGAGATTTTACGTATTCATTTCAACGTGGAATTTCTGTCTACGGATTTAATGATTGTACCAATTTGAAATCGATAGAACCTCATCCAGAATATTTCAAGGGATTTGATGTCATCATCAGCCAAATAGGGCTAAGTTTTATGAAAAATTGTGATCATTTGTGTGTTTCGAGATTACCAAATAATGATATAATATTGTCTTATTACCCAAGTCATAATTTCAGCGCTAGGAGGGGTCTAATATTGATAGAGCCTAACAACGTTACTGTGTTAGACCCTACTATGTGAATTGACCCCCGCCCAACGATAAATCCCTACACATTTTCGTTTCTTTTTCAAAATACGGAAAAAATCAATGTGAATTTCGAAGATTTTCATTTAAATTTTAATTTCGTACTAAACATTATCGGGGCATGAAGAAAATTTTCAGATTTTTGTTTTGACTAAATACGCTAATCGGGGTCACGTATCTGCAATAGAAAAATACAAAAGACGAATATCATAATCAGTGTACTCTTAGCTGATTTTTTTTGGTGTGGACGATAGGGGGACATTGGGTTCGCCATCCATCATAAAAATGTTTCAGATTCTATAGAAACACGAGAATCAAGCAAAATGTCTGTCCTGTTTATTTTCCTTGTCTGCTTTGTCCACTCCTTTGTTTGTCCTTGTATTGTCTCCATAGACATTTCTGTACCAGCAGCCTTAATTGGCTTTTGAATATGCCTCCATATTTGCTTCTGTTTTTTCTCTCATAATAATTTACTGTTCAATTTTGTACAGATTTCCAAATTGTTTTTCCATCATTTATTTTGTATGTTACAATGTGGAAATAAATGTGAAGTTGAATTTAATTGAATTGAAGGGAAGATTTATACATCATCATTTTCACACCAAGTAATACACAATACAACTCGACTGTTGTGTTATCCCCATGTAACATAAGAATATGTGAAAACTAATGTCATCAATGAGGCTGTGAGCTCCTTTCTTGTATAATAAGATAGAATCATCCATAGTTTTTCTGATGATTATTTGTTTAAATTTCGTAGAAATAGCTCATTTTCTTGTGAATTAAAAAATAAACTCTGTCAAATGTTAAATATATATTATATTTTTAAAGTAAATCCCAAAACCCAATTTGTTGAATCAAAATAGAAAATCATTGCAAGAGGTGTCAGGAGCTCAGTTTTTGTGTTGTGGGGGAAAGATCAGGGGACTACTCCTTACAGACCTCCTGACCGTCACAAGAAAGCACACACGTTTTATATACTAGGATGTGGATGAAAATGAGTGAAAGAAAATATTCTAACATATTTTCCTCTGGAACTGGAACAAATTAAAAAGTGCCCTACGCATGCACGGATTACCGCACGGGCAAACTGGGCACGTGCCCCGGGCCCAGGCAAGGGCGCAACCACTGGGGGGGTCGGGGTCACGACCCCCCTACTTTTATGTGGACCTCCCCAACTTCTGGAACATTTTGGTATTTTATGTATACATGATCCTAGTAATGTCATTCATGACATCACAATTGGGACCCCCCAACTTGGGACCCCCCCCCCCCAACTTTCAACACGTGGTTGCGCCCTTGGGCCCAGGAGCCAATAGGGGCCCTTGGTTTTCAAAAAAAAAAAAAAAAAAGCATAGTACTAGTAGTATTATGCGCGTGTATGGGCCCGTGGTGAATTTGTGCCCAGGGCCTGTGCTCATGATGATCCGTCCATGGCCCTACGTTAGTCAGCCGTGCCGTTTTGGATTTAAAAACTTCAAAATTTAGTTTAAAAAACAACTTAAAAAAATGAATTTGAATGAGTTTCAGCTGCGTCCATTGGCATCTTTGCCATCAATATTAATGAAAACACTTCTTATTTCAAATTATGTTTGATATCATCATCATCATCTTTACATCAAGTACATTTCATGTTAAAGGGACAATATCGTTACAATCAAAGCAGACTTTTAGCAGGGCATGGAATCAGTGTCCTTAGTTTAAGATGAACACAGTGACTGAAAATTACTGGTTCATTTATGCAGCAGCAACGGTAACATGACCTTATCATGTGGGGTATTATTTTCAGTCACTGAGTTAATCTAAAACTAGCACTCCGATTCCATGTCCTGTTGATCGTGACAATATTGTCCCTTTAAACAGTGGTTCTTTATATGTCTTTGTGAGATTAGTCAGATTACCAATAAGGGCTTAGTGTAATTCATATGAAAAGGGTATAGGCCTAGGCCTACAATTTCCGGTTAGGAAATAACTAATCAACAAAGTCAATTTCTGTAACAACATACATGAGAGCACACTGTTTATTTTCGTTATGTTTGCTGGTTATAACATGTAACAATTTTACATGAAACAAGTTTTCAGAAGGCATTAGGCCTAGTTGATAGATGCAAGTCTGTGGAGTAATGTTGTTGAGTGTCTTTCATCATGTAGTTGGACATCATAGAATGTTTGCTGAGGCCATGTTCTAGACGGCCCATGCTAATCTCTGCATGCCTTCACTATTGTCTTGCAATCCGGGATAGGCAAGTTGAGGCAAGCAACATAAGGCCAACCCTATACACGATATGCCACGGCACGTGAGCAGCTATTGTTCCAGTGCACTGTCAAAGGCAGAGGCGATGACATAAATAGATAAACAACGTGCTAGTCATCAATGGGTTGAATTGGTCTGAATTGTTGGGAAGCTTTTATAAAGTGGCAAGGAGATAATGATGGTTATGGGTCTATTTGAAGTTCACTAGTCAAACCGCATTTGATTGTCTTGGTATGATATGTCACTCACTGCAGTTCACAGAAAGCGTAGCCCCCCACCCCCACCCCCCCAAAAAAAATCCCAAACAGCCAGCCTGGATTAGGACTAACACTGTGTTTACACTGAATCTCCTAATGGCCCTGTCACACTGTTGCGTATCGTACTAGCGTATGTCAGCGTATGAAAATTATCACTCATACGCTGGTATACGCTGACATACGCTAGGGGTACGTTAGGCATAGGTTGTATACGTTTCAAGCACGGTGGCATACGCTGGCATACGCTGGCATACGCTGAGGCAGAAATAAATTTTTAAGCATGCTTAAAAATTTTGTGCGTATGCGGACGTATGGTTAATACGCTAAGCATACGCTAGGCATATACGCTGAATACGCTAGAGGTACGATATAGGTACGTTACTCATAGGTCGAGTACGCTGGACATAAGTTGCCATACGTTGTGGAAAGGCCGCCGATTATATAGGCACTTTGTCACGTGATAGGCGGATAGGCGGTACGCTGGGCATGCGCAGTTCATACGCTACTCATACGCTAGCCATACGCAGAGAACGCTGGCCATACGCTGGTCATACGCTGTTCATACGCTGACATTTGCTGACATTCGCTGTCCATACGCTGTCAATACGCTTGCCATACGCTACTCATAGGTTCAATACGGTAAGTATACGCACAATTCTGTATTTTCAAGGGCTTTTTGTGCGTATGAAAATTATATTATGAATTTTCATACGCAACTCTTACGTTTCTCTCATACGCAACAGTGTGACAGGGCCATTAGGCAGATCCACTGATCTCTACTATACTGACAGTATAATAGAGATCAGTGATCACATCTCGCAATGGCGATCAAAATGCCCTTGTGGGATCGGGTCCTACTTTGATACTCCTTACGAGATCCATTGTAAAGACAATGTGTTATGTAAGGTGTGTTTTTTTCAAGAGAACATATACATCTGTCTATCAAGTCTATAAATGCATCTTTGTTGCATTTTGGTTTTCCCCGTTAATTGAAGTTTTCCTTTCTATTAAAAACAATGTGTTCATGTTTTATTTGAGTGTTGAATGTGTCAGAGAACATAATATCATAATAGGCTATCAGGGGCTTAAATAACGTGGGGTGAAGCAGCCATCCTTCAAATGCCCCCCATGCATGCAGATTGCATAAAGCATCACGCCGTTGCGGCCAGTTAGCGCTGCACACATCTTCACTGAGACTTCTTCCCCAACGTTCAGAATGGATTTGATCCCTTGATTATATCATTATAAAGGTTTAACACTGATAATTCAAATACAGTGTACAGTATTGGTAAATAGTATACAGCTGCATCCATACCCCTTTTTCAGAATGAAAAGCTAGGCCTATGAAAAAGGGGAAAATATGTGAAAGTTTCAGTTTATTTCGTTGTGTCGAGAAACTAGTGAAAATATCTTCATAATTGTGAGTATGCATTCTATTAATGTGGAAATGGATCTCCGGCCATGATTCATTTCAAATTTCAATTGTATATTTATATATACTTTCACGTTTTCCCTCATGTCAGAGGGAATAAGTTTTCAAGATGTACCATCGTATCAAGCAAATAAGCTAATCATTCGTTCAATGGTATATTGGTATGTACACTGTAGCAAACTCGTCGCAAGGGTAATTCTCACCACTATATACGCTGGTGGGAAAAACGATTATACCCAAATAATAAGTACAAAATAGTCCAAAGTAATAATCAAAATCAGATACTGTGGAGTGGAGTGGAGTGTCGTGGCCGAGCGGTCTAGCGCACCGAACTCAAGTTCTGGTGTTGCCAGCAGGGTGTGGGTTCGAGCCCCGGTCGTGACACTTGTATCCTTGAGCAAGGTACTTAACCATAATTGCTTCGTCCTTCGGATGGGACGTAAAGCCGTAGGTCCCGTGTGTTGCATAATGCACGTAAAGTGGATTGTCGTGGCCGAGCGGTCTAGCGCACTGAACTCAAGTTCTGGTGTTGCCAGCAGCAGAGTGTGGGTTCGAGCCCCAGCCGTGACACCTGTGTCCTTGAGCAAGACACTTAACCATAATTGCTTCTCTCCACCCAGGGGTTAAATGGGTACCTGTGAAGGCAGAGATGGTTTGCTCTCTATGCGCTAGAAATGGCAGCAATTGAGCTGTATACTCCCCAGGGAGCTGAGATGGTTTCAGGAATGATTTATGAGCCTTATGAGCCTTATGAGCAGGGATAATAATATAATGCGCCTTGAGCGCCACTTAGTTGGTGGATACGTGCGCTATATAAATCTATACATTATTATTATTATTATTATTACTGTAGTATCATGCCAATATTATGTTGTGTTTAACAGGTAAAATGTTTTTATGGTCTAACCCCGGCCCAGGGTACGAGGTATATAGAAATTGCTCGAAAGCCCTTGGGACGAGGTTGATACTGTATGACTTCACACCCCACCCCCCCCCACCCCTATTTGACAGTGAAACTGTTGCAGCATTATTTAACTTTTATCTGTAAAAAGGGAATAAATCAAATCCATCACACACAATGATCCCGAGTAGACGATTTAAGTAGGCCTAATTGGCGAAACATAGTGGGCGGTCCCTAATTTGATTTCCCGGTAGAGTCCACCACCGTGACAAGACGGACATACAGTTTCTCAGTCGGGCGTTCAGAGTGTCTTCATCAGGTAAAGCCACATCAGCTGCACCTGGTAAAGGAACTAATTCTTGCCGACATTTGAGTGATACTGAAGTTTCAAGGGAACGACATGAAAACAAATTGAAAGCTTCCCGAATTCAGCCCGTGTCCAAAATAATATTGCCGTAGAACTCCGAGGTCAGTGGGTGCCAACATGACTCATCAATACAGATAGACGTGAAGGATGGGAACCAACGAAAGAAGTAACATGGTAGATGCATGAGATGATCTTATATCGCCACCAGCTGTAGTAATTAAGGAAATAATAACAGTGAACATTTAAAGGTCATATGAAATGTATTTAATGTCGAGACACATGATAGAAAATGAACATGCATGCTTTTTGATAGTTTAAACAAATTAGGAAGTCTATTTTGACGTAAAGTGAAGACTGAGTATACTCTTGCAAACTGGAAAGGAAAAATACATGCTTATCCTTGACATGAGGGCGCTGTTTTGTGAGAACACAACGGAAACAAAGTGTACAAAATCAAAGCCCCAATCCTTGCCCAAGAAAGTGGTTTCCTATAAACAAAATTTTACTGATTGTACACTCGCATTGTATGATCACAGACTCACAGTGGCGTAAACTATGGGGGGAACGGGGGGCAAGTTCCCCCCCCCACCCAGCCGAGGTCCATTATGAATTACTTGAGCCCGTTTTTCGGAACCTAATAACCCAAAACAATTGTTGTACATTGCCCATTGACTTCCCATTTAGCAAGGCATTGATCGTATCTTACGCTGGTTTTGTCATAGGTTTCAACGCATTTTCTAACGTTAGATCTGACTGGTTCAAAATGTTTCACCTCCAATCGACAGCTGTTGACAATGGCCAATCAGCATGAATTTTACATCAATTCAGGGATAGGCTTCTGTCTTTAGGCCTATTTTACCGTTCAAACGAAAATAATCAGTCCAGGGAATGCAGACTTGTGTTTATTCAGGGATCGTGTAGTATTCAAAATGTTCCGTAAAAATGAAATTACACAGTATAACGGGCCTAAGTGACAATGATTTATTGCAAATCGACAGGTCTGTATATAATGTTTTTTAAATGAATGTTACACCATAAAGAAGAAGGATAAATTATCTACAATCTATAAAGCAAAACGAAAATTATAGCATAAGCAATTAAAAAGATATGATTTAAAGAACACCGAAAATGGCATGATTTTGCTGTCGTCTTGGTAATATTCCGACAAAAAATTCATATGGTGCCCCTTGGGTTCCCCCATTCCGAATTTTGAAAAATAGGTCCCCATTTGAGGCTGCAGGATACAAAATGTTCAAGTATTGACATGCCCCTTAGTGCACCCCCTAGTGCACCCCTTAGTGCACCCCCTAGTGCACCCCTTAGTGCACCCCCTAGTGCCCCCCTGAAAATTGGACCTTAGTTATGCCACTGATTGTATCTCGTATTGCAAGGAGTCCGACCCCACAAGGGTTATTAACACAACGGCCAGTGTCACATAGCCCTTTGGTTGACCTTAATTGCGGGATCTGATCCTTCTTTGATCTTCCTTGCGTGATCGTGTACATCAGCATTGTATGCGTATGCAGATTTTATATCTTTAAAACTAACTTTTGAAAGTGTCAGCTTATTACGTTGTCTCGTTAACGAGAAAATATTTAAAATGTTGAATTTTCGTCCAAAGTCAGCAAACCGAACGTTTCCATTAATTTTTAGTGAAATAGAAATAAATAGAGAATTAGCTGTTGCAAACTGCTTACCAACCTGTAGTATCAATGCGAAATTAATGTTATTGGCCTTACGTTTCAAACCTAGCATGTTCTTTCTCAAAGGCAAAGGGAAATAGAAATAGAAATAAGTTACCGTCTTACATTTTGATCTCGTTGAGACTAGACACTGTTTATTTCGTAGTCCAAGATGACAATGGCAGGCTCCGGTTTGTTTATTACATGTTGCCGCGTGTGGACAGCTACATCTATGCTGACAGTCGGGCCCGTATCGGTCTGAAGGACACTCTACAATCATGAAGAAGAACAAACAATAATATAGGTTTTCCCGGTGAATTTCAAACCTTTTCATTAAATTTATTTCCCGATTCATTCAATTTGATTTGAAAAAGAATGATCATTTACATCATCGCTCAATCAGCAAAAAGATACATTCAAATTCATAAGTTGAACATTCTATCGTCATTTAACCCAGCTCATCGCCAAAATAAGTACGTTCCACTTGAAATAATCGCAAACTTCATTCAATTTCATCACAACCAGTCCCAAGCGGTTTATCAAGAATGAAATTTCATCAATTGACATTAATTTGTCACATTTTGTCTTTCAATTCTCAGGCACGGGTATGACATTTTTAGGATAGAGTCATTTCCTAACTCTCTCTGGAGTGTCGTGGCCGAGCGGTCTAGCTTACCGGACTCAAATTCTGGTGTTAGCAGCAGAATGTGGGTTCGAATGCCGGCCGTGACACTTGTGTCCTTGAACAAGACACTTAACCATAATTGTTTCTCTCCACCCAGGGGTTAAATGGGTACCTGTGAGGGCAGAGTTGGTTGATTAGCCCTATATGCGCTGTAATGGCAGCAATTGAGCTGTATACTCCCCAGGGAGCTGAGATGGTTTCAGGAATGATTTATGAGCCTTATGAGCCTTATGAGCAGGGGTAATAATATAATGCGCCCTGAGCACCACTCAGTTGGTGGATACGTGCGCTATATAAGTCCACACATTATTATTATTATTATTATGCCTTGTGCGTAAGGAAATTGCAGGCTCAAGAAAGCAACACCCCAAGCAAACAAAAAAGGAAAAAAAAGGAAAACTTAAGGAACAGGTGAAAGAATGACGTGGAAATATTGCAAAAAGGGACAAATCTGTTATGCGACATAAAAGTTTTGAAAAAGATATAGGTCTTTGTGACTTTCAGAACTCACATAAAAAATCATCGGAAAACTCACTGAATTTCGCCACAGCTCATTAGAACTCTTCAGATATAAGTGATTGCCTATAAACAAAAGCGAAAATACAAAACTTCTACAAAATCCTATGCGCTTCGATGATTGTTAATTTGAATGCATCAATCGCGAAAAGATGTAATCGCGAAACATCTAATTTCAGGATGAGATAATTGAAGTCGTGAATGCTGAAAAACGAAATAGAACTAAATAAACACAGTTGTGAATGACAGGAAAAACAATGATTCCTTTAAAATTATTAAAAAAAGAAAAAAAAAGAAACCTAATTTGATCGGATCAGTAAAAACGGCGTGAATTTGAATGTTCTTAAACGAAAACGAAAATGAAAACGTAAAAAAAAGTTTTGAAATTGGCCGAAAAGACCTATATCTGACAATTTCTAAAACATTAAATGCTGTTTATTTATTTATCGTTAAGGACTACGTGAGGGAAGTTTCCTGGTCGGCTCATATACATATCTTGGGTTCTAAGAATTAGTAAGGAAAAATAGTCCACATGCGCCAGGCACAATTAATTGGGTCAGACTGGCCCAGAATCCAATACCAGAAGTCTAGACTTGTGGTTACACCCAAGTGGGTCTAACAGTAGTGACGTAACCAGATGAGGTAGTGGGGGAGGGTGTAGGGTTATAGACAGGGTTCAGTGGACACCTGGGGGTACACGGTATACCTGAGGGACACAATGATTTCGAAGGTTTTACTTGGAAATGTTTTTTCAGTGGCTGAACCAGGAGTATTTACCGTATACACTGCATTCAATGAATACATTGTACGTACTCTGCATTTATTCCAAAATGAAACAAACGAAACAAACCAATGAACAATCACACAAATAAACAAATACAGTCGCACAGACAAACAAACAAACAGAGTGACAATTTCAAAGTATTTGTTTTCGTTTCTAAAAGGAAATCCTCATTGTTGAAATGAAAACATTTATTGCCGGTAAAACACGGGCGAAACATCTTTATTACACTGCATGGTCAATGGAACTGTATGGAATTGTAATAATGCCATCAACTTAAATCCTTTTTTATGCAAATATAATATATGTAAATATACTGAACAGCAAAAGAAACGTCGTGATTTTAAATCGTTGACATAACTCGACCACCAGAGTTTTACATGTATCGTATTCTGAATCATGACTGTGCCTGAAAATCCTATAGGCGGATGGAATGCGACTTGAATGGTTTTCAAAGTGTACGTTACAAAATATACCTGTTGATATCTTGTATTCATGCGACGTTTCTTTTGCTGTTCAGTATAATTATGCAAAGGCACAGTGTTCTATACTAACCTTCGTTACACATAACACCATAATATCCTGGTAAGCAAGTACATCTACCGTCTGTGGGCCGACACGAGCCATGCTCGCCCCGCAAACATAATGATGAACATCGGAATGCACAGTTGATACCATAGAAACCCGGTAGACATGCTATAAATAAACGAATCAATCGATAGATTTGCATCATTTCTAGTTTATTTTTACGCTTTTGGTAATTTATCAAATATTCCCTTATCAAAATTCACAATAGCAGTTATTTTTTTATTTTATCTCAAATCAGAGATTACTTCCAGCAAAGAACATTCATATGTTGTTCGATATCATCACTTAACTCCCAAGGACGATCAGAGCATACTGATCGAAACGTCGAGTTGTACCACCAGTTCTTTTCAGAACTAATTACTACTCAATTGAGATTCCACATGGTGTCACCGCAATTAGTCTTACTTCCCAAGAAGTAGGCAGATCATTTTTCGATATGTTGATTCTCTTCCATAATTTGTTATTGCTGCAGATTATGTGAATAAGATATAGAACAACTTACGTTGGCACATTGTACCATTCGTCGAATAACCTGGACAACAAACACGTTGCACTCTGTAGCCCGTGCGAACTTCCTTTTTATAAGTAGTTTGGTATACCGCCCTGAAAAAGAACATAAAAATTACCCATGTTATAACGTTTAAAAACAAAAATGTGTCTCTATATGGGCAATGAAGTTGCCTCGGGAAAAATATTTCTTTATAAGATAGATACCATCATCGGCTTTACACGTACACCAGGTAGATTAAGTTTCACAAAATAATTCAAATTATTTTGAATTTTTGAATTTTTGAATCTTACCATCAATGGCTCATTCTGCGCTGCAGATAATGCGTCAGAATTTTTTTTTTACCTCAGCAATTTATTAGACATCGGTGGTTTTATAACAACTTAAACGAATTGAACATTGGAATTATAGGTGGTCAGGAAGAGGAGGAGTTGCCAGTGGCGTAGCTGGCAGGGGGGCGGCCGCCCCCTGGCTCCAGTTCCAGAATAAGTGGGCCCCCCTAACACATGCGAATTTTTTTCACATGCTTATGGGACTGACTGACGGGCCCACCAGCAGGCAAGACTATACAGGCAGGGCCGGATTTAGACCTTGAGGGGCCCGGGGCACTTCAGGTTCGGGGACCCTTCGACATAGAAATTAAATTACATGACAAATAAAAAATGAACTAAAATGAATGATAAACCGCATTTCTTCGAAAAAAATATAAAACTAATTTTATAATTATTACAATTTTTTTATATAAAGGAAGTCCTTAGTCTGGGGGCCTCTGGCAGGGGGCCCGGGGCAGTGCCCCTTTGCCCCTTATATAAATCCGGCCCTGTATACAGGGCCGCTTTTACATAAGGGCAAAAGGGTAGTTGCCCACGGCCCCAGGTAAAGAGGGGGCCCTAAAAATCTGTAAAATCTGATTGGTGGGCCCCCTGGGATCCGATTCGCCCCCCCCCCCCCCGGCGAACATAGCCAGCTACGCCACTGGGAGTTGCCCCTGTATGTTTCTATATTGTTCTTGTCTCACCTTCGAACAGTGCACATGAACAACTTGATTAAATCCCCACAAGGAACGTAGAACACACGATGGTGGGCAACAGTCACTGTTGACACGGTAACCGGTTCTCTGAAACTAATATGGAAACAAGATTTCACAATTTTAACATAATTGAACTACTGAAAGTAAACCTTAGTTTTAAAGATATATCATCACGACTCACCAAATAGAATTTATAAAGCGAACGAATTTTGAAAGATAATGTCGTTGTTAAACCCCCACGGATGTCGGAAACTGTAAATAAAACCGATAATTCAAACGCGCTTAATTGTGATTGACAGCCGTGCCAGCTAATTGCAAGACTGCCCACGCCCGTTACATACAAAACATTATGTGGTCACGTTCAACCTGAGGATTAAAACAATGTCTCAAATGAAAGCTTATGAATTCCTTAACCACAGAAAAATAACAATTCAACATTTAAATTTATTTGTTACCGTCAAATCGACCCAAACACGGCCGATACATATTCAAGGTAAGGATGATAACGTTATAGGTCACCAATGTCAGTCCTAAAAACACACTTATGATGGAAAGTGTATTTGACATATCTGTTGGGGCATACTCTCTGTGGAAACACAGGCCCCCGTCCAGAGACATCTGGGTAAACCTCTGTTCATTTACGATAAGTTTCAAGCTGTGATCTTATACAATTTACAGGGAGCTTCTTTTTGAGATTACTCGATATATTTTATACTTAAAATGTCGTTGTCTTGCGAACTACCGGTACATCATAGAGCACAAATTCCAGTTTTCATTGTCGTTGTCAGTTTGTTTGAATCCCGTCAGTGGCTGGGAGCTTGGGTCATGCATGGAAAAGAGGTTACGATGCAAACTATTTAGGCCTATACGATTCACATCTGTTATCTCAAGAGGAAGTAATTTATTTTCAACTCAAGACTATTATTTTCTGGTCTGAAGTGTCCAACACAAATACTGGATTGACTGACCGTTAAATGATTATCCTTGATATACCTTGATTAAAAATGAAGAATTGTTTGACGTGAGCTTAAAAATTACAGTGGCAATAATTTTTTTTCAGAAGAAGGGAGGGATGATTGCCAATTTTAATGACCAACCCTGAACTTAACCCCCACCCCAAACAAAACTTGAGAGGGCTTGAATTATTCGGATTTTTTATTATTATAATGAAATAATTTTTGAAAAGAAAACTTGGGATATTCGCGGAAGTTTTGTAAGTATTTTGAGCCAATTATGGGAGGATGTTAAAACAGTGATTCTCTTTAATCATTTGTTTTTAACATAATAAAAAGGTGTGTGTGTTGGGGGGAGGGGCGGTGATCATACGGGACCATCCACCTGAACAAAAGGTTGAGGTAGGGGTATTATAGTAGTCCTTTATCCCTCCCCCTGGGATTTACATTCAAATTTGACCATGTTGTTATTTATGATTTATATATACTATACCTTATCTTAAATCTGAGCATTTCAAACGAACCGAGCAAACTTACCGTACTATCTGTTGACAAGCATGATCGCCTGGTTGCTCGAGGGGGGCTCCTGTCTGTAATGGCGGCCAATACGCAAAGACTCCAGTGTTGATCATAACCAGGACCGCCGAGAGAGTAAGATACGTCGGGGACATCTTCAGGTACTCCAAATCAAACATATAATCCTGAGTACGACAACAGTTGTTCAAAAGTTATTGTTTTTTTAAATGGACAAAAATAGGTCACATACAATAAACATGAATGAAACAAATGGTTTCAGTCAGGGAAATCTCCCATTCGGTATAGTATCGGTTGCCAAACTCCAGGCAGGACTAGCTGACGGGACACAGATATGAAATTCAGTGGTCAGCGCTTGTCCCGCAGTGCGCGCTTGCCTCATACAGATGACTCGATATCTTACACATTTACTTAAAGGACCCTCATTGGGACGAAATATACATTCCAGAAGATATAATGAGCAAACTGCATAATTTATAAGTATCTTCGCCGTAAAGTACTTAAAAATTTAGCCTCCAAAAGGCGCCAAGGCTTCAAAAAGGTTCTGATACATATAGCACATAAACATCATAAACATGCATGAAAACAATTATAATTTGGGACATATGTGCCGGCGAAAAAAGTTATCTTTTAATACGACGAGAGGAAATGCGTCTAATTTGCGTTTCAAACTGCAAGTAAGAATAATGATGGCTTAATCAAAACCGCAAACCCTGGGGAAACATTTCCGCAGAAAAGCACGACGGAAAAAATACGAAATTCCGCTAGCAGGACGAAAGTATATCCAAGATCATAAACCATTATAAAACCTCCTTCAGGGGTGCGTTTTCCAAGATCATAAACCATTATAAAACCTCCTTCAGGGGTGCGTTTTCCAAGATCATAAACCATTATAAAACCTCCTTCAGGGGTGCGTTTTCCAAGATCATAAACCATTATAAAACCTCCTTCAGGGGTGCGTTTTCCAAGATCATAAACCATTATAAAACCTCCTTCAGGGGTGCGTTTTTCAAGATCATAAACCATTATAAAACCTCCTTCAGGGGTGCGTTTTCCAAGATCATAAACCATTATAAAACCTCCTTCAGGGGTGCGTTTTCCAAGATCATAAACCATTATAAAACCTCCTTCAGGGGTGCGTTTTCCGAGTATTAAACATGGACCCGCTACTCCAGGCAATGTTATAATTATAAGCATAAATAGGCCTACTGCTCCTATTTTCAGTAGACTCTTACTTACCGCCGGGCTGATGCCCATACTTCGGTTACGCCATCAAGAAGTAGGGAGGATACAACCCTATATATATCAGGTCCTCTGCTCTCAACACATTATTAAAAAAAGAGTAAAATAACACTGTTTTCGGTATAATTTCAATAGAAACTCACTCAGATGAAAAAGTGCACCGTATGTCGTCCAAATAAATATTCAATGTACAAGAGTTGTTGTTTCTCGGCGAATAGTACGGAAGTGGAGCTGAGCACAGATAAGATCGTGACAAGCAAAACTGACAATCTAGACCCTCCAGGATTGGCGGGCATCAATGCAGGTATAGCTCATCGTCCAAACTAATTCGAAGATCGTTGTGTGTGAATGTGGCAACTAGTGCACTTTACCAGAACAGCTTACATCTCAAGGGACACTGTGACAAATTATTCCGATGGGCCTAGAGGCGGGAAGGAGGGAAGGATGACGTTGAGTCACTCTGCAGTTTCTTCAAGTTTGTCAGCACATTCAAAGGTGTTTTATCACTCAAAACGTCACTTTTAGATTGTACACGACTTATTCATGGACTTTGAACTATTTTGGGATTGAGTATTTTAAAGGTAAAACATTTCCTCTATAGGAAAGGAAAAATTAAAAGAATCCTGTTGTGCTAAAGTCTCCAAGAAAAAAAAACTTGGGTTTTGCACTCGCAAGCTTTCCAGTCACCTGTCCTAAGAGTGTGAACAGTGTCCTTGGGGCAGACGACGTCCTGTCTTCCTTGACTCATGGGAACAATACAGAGCTAGATATCTGCGACGGGATGGAGCAAAGGTGCGCGGCCACGTCCATGCTTCGGGCAGGCCTGTAGGAATTTAGGAGGGGCACCAGCAGGGGGAACAAATAATTATTGGCTATCCGGGGTTGGGGGCATACCGGTCTGCAGTTGGAGGGGGGGGGGGGTGGCGGCCTCATGTCCGAGCCTGTTTTTTGGCCGTGACCCGGGTAACGGTTTCAAGATTGTCAAGCTGGAAATTTACTTTAGACCATGGCCCCCCTACCTTGAGTAGAAGGTCCATTTTACCACCTTTAGGGGTCATTGTTCATATTCCTCGAGTAGCGGGGTCCATGTTGGCACCATCTACCGTGAAAATAGTGAAAAGGAATTCAGATTATTTCGTCTAACGTGGAATAAAGGATAGAGTGCTCTTTCCTTTTATTCGAACTGGAAATGACTTCACTTTCCTTAAAATACCCATCCAAGACTGAGGTGTTCATCAGCCCACAAGACTGAGGTGTTCATCAGCCCACAAGATTGGGGTGTTATAAACTAGATGTTCGTATTGGGCAGCCCACAAGACCGGGGTGTTGTAAACTAGATGTTCATATTGGACAGCTCACCTAATGTAACCCTAACAGAGTAACGTTCACACCTATTTTAAAACCCACAGTTTTTTTTACAAGGTATCGAACACAGTGACGTAGCCGGGGTGGCATGCAGGGGCGACCGCCCCACTTGTTGGTAAAATAGCATGGGCGGATCCAGAATTTTTTTTAGGGGGGCTGAGAATCAAAAACAATTATTTTTCAGTACTACAAAGGGTGCCGCCACTTCCTATGCGCAACGGTTAGTACAGTACTAAGTAGGTCACCTCCTTATGTTTATCCTGCACACTGTGGGAATGAGAGTGCGTTCTCCCCTCCCCTCCCCCTCTCTCTCTTTTTCTCTCCCCCTCTCTCTCTTTTTCTCTCCCCCTTTTTTAAATTTTTTAAAAATATTTAATTTTTTTTTAAACGATTTTAGGGGGGGGGGGGCTGCAGCCCCCTTAGCCCCCCCTGGATCCGCCAATGAATAGTGTCTGTTGGTACAAACTTGTTGGTATTTCTGAACTTCTGCTAAAGGTTGACATAATAATGTAGATCGGTTCATTTGAATTTTGTGTCGGTAATTTTGTGCCCCCCACTAGAGATCATGGCAACGCCACTGATCTGACAGAGTGCATTAAACAAATTTACTTCACTTTTTAAACTTTTTAAAAGTGATCATGCTTCTCTAAGTCACCTCTACTTTCAAAGCAAAGGAAACCACTTCTTCATGGGAGACTATTTTTAGAATGTTTACGTCAGATTGCGGAAAATGCTTTAATGGAAACAAACTCCTTGACGGATATTATAATGTGTGGTGACAGAGGAGCTTCTCACTATCGGCCAAACTGCAGTTCTCTCATTATACATGCAGAAAATTTTATTTTCAATTAAAAATTTATAACTATGATTAAGGTTGATGACATTATTTATATCCTGTGTGGCAACACTTCAATCTACCTAATCATTCCATTTTGACATGATCTTGCAGGACATTGAGGTGCTTGGTAGGCTAACCGCAGGGAATTGGTCCGTCTCAGCAGAGAAAAGATGTGGATCAGGCGTGTCCACACCATTCACCCCATGGTCTCAACATACAGGAAGGGAATGACAAATTTTTCCTTTTTTTCTCCTTTTTCTTTCTCCACAGACATTTTACATTTATTTTCCACTTGTTTTACATTTGTTTTGCTTGTTAGTTTATTTGTCCTGTCTGACTCATTGCTTTTCAATAATCTCATAATCTCTTCCTCCTGGTACATCTATTCATACTTAATCTCCTTTTGTCCGGTCCCATGAATAATTGCGAAAAACTTTTTTGTTTGATTAGTTTTGATGAAAGCAAACACCAGACGAAACGGTCACATTCCATAAATTATAATAATAAGACCTCCAGTTTTGTTTGTATTTGCAATTTCCACGACCGCAGCACGGAAATACCCTGATTATTAAAACAAAGTGATGATATAATGCTTTTTTGACTCCAATGTTGCTTTTCCGTATACCGACGTGACCACTCACGATATGAAAATACAGATGCTGTTAGATCCTGAAAACCTAACGATCTTTCCAGTTTAAGACAAACGGCCTAGCCCTACAAACATGAAATACGATTCGCGGGTTCTCCGTGGAAAAAAAACATCGCCCTTTCTCCTGTCTTCATAAACACTGTTCATGCACAATTGTACATGCCTATTATGTCTACATTATTTTAATTGCCAACATTGATTGCATATAATGCAAACATACATGGGATAATTCTAGGACAAATACGCGCCTAATGAATAAGGCATCAATCTAGTTCGGATATTGAGATGTATTTTGTTATAATTGTTTTTTAGTATAAATAATATTTATAGTATAAATTTATAGTATAAATATTTATAGTAGACTATTAAAAAAGAACCAAGATGGTTGTTCCTATAATATTGGCACCTATAATTTTTTCAAGGTCTAAAATAACCGTCCATTTAGGAGTTATATGGATAGAAGAATGATCAGATTCTGGATTAATTAGGCCTTTACAACCATTCTGCGAATTCTGAATAATGGGTTCTTCTCCTCTTTGCCATGCCTTCCCTTTTATCCACCGTAGATCCGCTCTTATCTCGATCTTTCATCTATAACCTTTGAGTCATTCTTACCCGGCCCGATCCCACTTTTTGTTGGGGGGGGGGGTAGGGTGATCCATAGGACATAACACTTGGTCTCATTATTTTGATATGTAGGCCTATATGGAAAGTGATTTGGGCCATCGTTGTTTTAAACACTTTCCCAAAATGTTCAAAACACTTTCCGAAATCTAGCTTTCCCAAAAATTTCGCTGGATATCCCTGTTGTCTATATTAAATCCATGGCTTAATATCTCTGTTGGATATTTGAAATTCAGCTTTATCTCAAAAGAATTAAGGAATTTAACACTTTAGTCATTGATCAAACAAGTAACAATTTGCCAGTTAAGCCTATTGATGAAAAGGCTGTCATGGCACAAACATATCATACAAAGTGTTTCAGGGGATGCAATGGAAGTTAGCATACATTTTTAATTCTTTAAAAACTAACTTTTTAAATTAATGAATAAAACAATCTGCCATTGCCATCATACGAATACAAAATTTCGGCCTGGTCTGCCGGCGGGGCCTACCATCCTTCTTCCATGGTTTGTAGAGGGCGTCCTTGAACGAATTGCAAGAGTAACTAGCATGCATGTGCATGCATGTTATTTTCATATCCATGGAACGAATGTATGCGACGTGTATCGAGTTTTACAAACATGGCGCATATGAATGATGATAAAAACCCTTCACAAAAGGAAAGGTAAACCGAATTTTGTCATGAATATTACATACATAACTTTTCATATACTTTTCTTTTACAGTTTGAAAGAGAAACCACGAAAAATGTTCTTAATAACTTAAAAACCAGCAAAGCATATGGGATCATGGATTGGCGTTCAGATTCGTATGTCATTTTGTATTGCATCCATTTCGTGAAGAATATTAAACAAGAAATTTCATAATCATCTATAGGGATAGGCGCTAGGGCCTAATGTTAGGCATTTCTGTTTGTAATCGAAACACTACCTAGGCTATTTTTTCTTCAGAACTTTGCATTTTTACTTTTTTGACAATAAATACTGGAAAGAATGAAGAATATAACTGCCACTTTGCTGTCTATTATGAGTGACAAAATATAGGTTTCCCTTTTAAAAAGTTGATACTTGATAGAGGACACACTGGAGAGTAAAGTTTAACGTTAGTCAAGTGAGGATTGGAAACAATATTATGGGTGATTTTGGAGCAATGAATGTATGCACATCCAGTGAGATGTTGGCTATTTTGCCATCTTCTAAAAACACATTTTTAACGATAGACTTTCTTTGTGCACAAGACAGCAAGATGAAATTCTTTCCCTAACGTTAATTAGGCATAATACTATTAATAGGCCTACTTGAAATTACATATTTCATAAAGTAATAGTAGGGACCGCAAACGAACTACCACGTGTCGCTACTGCACATGCCACTGCTGAAAAAACATGTGTACAAAAAATGGTAGGCCTATATCGCGGGTCGCATCGCTTTCGTTCGGCTAGCGCAAAGCACTGTGGGATAGCATCACTTTTGTGGACGCCATTTTGTTTTTTGATAAATTCTGAGGATAGTGCCGAAAGAATCACAAAAATCGACCAATAAGGAAATTGAAGGGTAAGTAATTTTCAATGTCAAATTATAAGGCCAGGGGGCTTTAAACTTCAAATAGAAGGGCAGAAATGGAAAGATTGAAGTCGAAATAGGGTAGAGATGATGTTTTCCAACTGGGGAGACTGCCTCAAATGAGCTATGGCAATTTTTTTTAACATTCATCTTCACGATATCGGTCTCTCATTCTATATTTAATGTTTATGGGGACTTTTAATACCAGGATTTTCAGAATAAATGATGATTGACCGAAAAACCAATAAAGGAAAGACAATTTCAATCTGAAAAGCATGTGAGGGAAAATATATTTCAATCAAATTCAGAGGAAGTATGTTTAACTAATATAATTGGTAAATAGTGTTTGTTTCTGCGCTAGTATTGAGGTTTTGGCTGTTCTCTTTGTTGAACCTACCCCTTACTTGACAGGTGATTATAATATTTAAAAAAAAAAGATTTTTCAATGTTTTTGATACAAAATACATTTGAAATACACAAAATTCAAGGAACTACATTTCAGGAAAGTATAATTTTTAATTTTTTCCCCAAATTTTTTTTATGAAACATCAGGGCAAGTTTAAGGGTATGTTTTATTGTCTTTTATTTCATAAAAATAATTTTTGTTAAAAACAAAACAAAATTTCTAATAAATAAATTGTTTTACTTAAAACCCTCTTATTCTCAAAACCATTCGTTTTTAATAGGGTTTTTAGGGATCAAATTATACAAGGTTTTTATATTTTTAAAATTATTTTTCAAAAATTTCTTTAGGAATCCTCAACCAAACAGGATGGGTGTTTCTCTTGAAGTGTGGAGGCAACGCATAGGATGTCACCAATCCCGGCCACCTCATCCATCAAAACTTTCAGAAGATATGGCAGTCTTTTAAGAAAGCTGGCATTCATCTTGGTCTGGGCATTTGTACATAGATGTTATTGTACACATGTACATGTACCTGACTATTTTCATCATTTTATCGCTTTGCGGCCTGCTACTCTCCAGACAACACTGCGATGTCACCTTATCTGGTGATGTTGAGCTTAATCCCGGACCTCCAATTGCTGGTACTACCCCACCACTTTCTGACGATATTCTTAAATCCTTGAAGAATGGAATTTGCACTGAAGTGAATCTTCATCATCTGGTAACAAATAAGCACATCTTGCAGCTATATTCACTGCGAGAAATGTTTCTTACATCACCGTGGTCAGCAGCAGAGAAGTCAGTGGATGCGATTGATTCTACCAGGATTTCCAACCGTAGGAACCGACTAGGAGAATAAATTAAGAATAAGTAACAATTCGTAACAAGAATCGGGACCTGAGAAAAAACAAACGGCATGCAGATAGGAAGAAGTATTTGACTTACTGGGAGGAGGAGGAATACAAGCTGCCAGAGGTCAAAGGGCCTCGCACCAAGACTACAAAACCTGCACAACCATTCGTTTTTGATGTCCAGGTTGTTCAGGTGGAAAATGAGAAACCGACTGAAAAGAATCCATCACTGAAAACTGAAAAAAAAAACTCAAACAGAAAATTGATGAGCTACTGGTAAGACCTTCCCCTCACTCACAAAAGGTACAGCAGTGCAGGGAAAAAAGTCATTCTACAACAATAAAATGTCAAAAACAAACAATTGAAGAACTGGAAAAGAACAAACTTGTGGAAATCCATGAAATCCATGATTCTGTCTTGAAGGGGGACTGTCATGGATTTAAATCAAACAGTTAAATATGTGATTGTTTTGTTCTTTTATATCAGTAAAAGATCAATAACATTTTTGTTTTGTGTTTTTATTGTTTTTGAGTGTTATTTTACCATTGTAAAAATGCCCCCCACTTTTACTAGTTGTTCCTGCCCTGCACGGAGGACCTGTTCGTGACGTCATGTCAGGAAGAGAAATTCGATAGTCATGATTGTTGATTGTTGAAACCATGTTCATCCCGTTGTTTCCGACGAACTTTGCTCGTCCAAATACGGCGATATTTTGGGTCACTTGGGAATAGATGAAGGCTAACACCGTCTTTGGTGGTGTTGCTGCATCCTGCAGCAACACATCTTCCCGGAATTTTATTAGTTCCGGAAACAAAAATCACGGAAGAAATGAAATCGACGCTACGTTTGTGAATGTGTAGGTATGTACATGTACACATCGGATCTTCCCGACCTGACGTCACATATCTTATGCAAATGAAGCTTCCACCATGGGGCGGGGTTGTCTCCCCCAAATACTTCAAACATTGTTTTAAAATACTTGTACTCAGAAATCAATGATTAAATAGACACAGGTGGGTCTCAAAAACAATATTTTATTACAAAACGCCTTAAGTAAAGGATGTCAGTCCCCCTTTAAGCCCAGGGCCATTTGATGACATTGCTCTCTCTATTCTTCAGCACACACTGCTTACTCTTCAACTATTCAAACGTGTCACAGCTGACTACCTTCCAGGAGGAAAATTCTACTCTGTGAAAGATGACACGGATGTCCTAAAAGCCACAGCATTAGCCCCAAAGCACAATAAATCACCTGAAAGAATTTTTGGTTACCTAGACTACCTCGTCCACAAACGTCCTCATTCAACAGCAATAGCAAATGAGGCACAAGTTATGCATGTTTTTAACAAAACTGTAGAATTTGTTGATAAACAAAGTGAAGAAGAGTTGGAGAAACTTGTAAAAACTGTAAGAACTGAATCAAGGAATGCTCTTAAAGCAACTGCAAAATGAAGAAGCCAGGAGATAATGACTTACTGGAAAAAGCAACAAGAGGAAAAAGCTAAGGCCCTAGAGGAAAGTAGACACCGTATACCAGAGCTGCCAACTCTTCCGGATTCTGCGGAAGACTTCGCGTATTTGACGGTAATTTACTAACTTAAAATATATGCAAGGAGGCCTCTCCTTTTGGCACCAAAAGGAGAGGCCTCCTTGCATATATTTTAAGTAAGTAAATTACCGTCAAATACGCGAAGTCTTCCGCAGAATCCGGAAGAGTTGGCAGCTCTGCGTATACTAGCAAGAAAAGAAAATCTAACTCATGACATAGCAGAATGTGGGCTTTAGCAGTCACAGGAATAGATGACAGAGTATCTGAACACACAAAAAACAAACAAAAAGAAATTTGAGGCAGTAAAAAAAACAGATACGTTTTCGGAGAGAAGTTTTAAATCATTATATGGAGAGGGATAAGGGTTTCACATTTACTACATCTGTACTAAATTCAGCTAGGCGAATTGATAAACCACTTAAATTAATGATATCTAAACACACCTGGCAAAGATGATCAATGGGGCTAAATCAGTAGCTTGTTCACAATCTATGCAGAAGACTCCAGACAATGAGTATTTGATAATTCCTTTGTTAGTTGGCAAAAAAGTATCACATATATGTTGAACACAGAAGAGGGTCAAGAATGGTACACTGGAAATGTAATAAGTCAAGTTTCAGGTTTTCCCTTAAGGTACAATATAAAGTATGAAGATGATCCCAAAGTGTATTCTCTCTGTCTTGTTGATGACTATAGAGATAACTCTTTGAAGATTCTTGTTTAGTTTTATTTATCAAGAATCTTCTGCACAGAAGTCAAATTTAACAGATTCTTCAGCTGTGTTAATTTTGATTTAGATTAGCAAGGTAGTACAGATACATGTATTCAAAACAATGACAAAATTATGAATGTGATGTAAAAACATACCTGATGAAATTTCTTATATAACCCTCCTACTGGTAGACCATTTGAAACCATTCAAAATTTCCACTTACCAAAATGCCCATTGGTTTTGTACACACATGGTGATACCATTTGAACAGTGTTGGTAGCAAGCTTTACTACCATTCAAATCCATTCAAATGCATAGAGGGTCCATTGATTCATCACTTAGAAGTATCCAAACAAGGTTTTGTATTAGCTGTACTACCATTTGGAAAGATCCAAACAAGGTTTTGTATTAGCTGACCTACCATTCAAAACCATTTGGGGAAATCAATACTGTACACAGTTATTTCACCATTCAAAACCACAAAAGTGAATGGTTTCAAATGGTGGATCAACTTGTATGAAAAAGGTACCAGAAGTAGGAGGGTTAATGAACATACTTAAAATGATTTATAATTTTTCTAAAAGAACTCCTCCAATGGAGTAGAAAGTTTCACAGCTAGATTTAAGGTCAGAGTATTTCCTTTATTGTAATCAAATACAAGTACACATTTTACCAAACAAGTACAATATATAGGGGCTGGAGAGAAATTCATTCAATATCAGTTATCAGTGTAAAATCTCATTAATAATATTTTGCATTTTAATAATTGTTTGAATGGAATGGATAGTTGTAAACCAATTTATTGAAAATATAATTAGATAGCTATAATTAAAAAAAAAAAAAAAAAAAGTTGATAGCTTACTTAGTTTTTGTGACACAGCCACTCCATTTTGTTTATTGCTTTGTTCACTTACATTACTTTATAAAAACATGCATGACAAACAAAACGTCCATTAACAAAATAGGGCGCCCACAAGACACCCACAGGTATTGCTGGCTTATACTTAGCCCCATAAATAGCGCAAGTCCTGTTCGGTTTCTGTATGATTTACATACTTTTTGGAAATGCCAGAATGAATTTCATTGATGTCTGCACAAATTTGGAAGATTCTCTTATAAATTAAAAAAAAAAACAGTCACAGATTCATGTACATTGGCAAATTTGTTTGTATGTCCTTCTATAGGCCTCTGTATGGCGGCTCCTTTGTAATCCAACAGTTGGCTAACAATTGAAGTAGTTTGCTTTTGATTTAATTCTGCCCTACACTGACGTGTACATATAGTTCGCTTTTGTTTCTCACATCCGAAAGCTGAAAAGACTGGCCCAATTTGGTTTCCATGGAATTTCTGACTCAATTTTTTTTTTTTTTCGGTCGCGATATATTTTTTTAAATAGTGATTTGTGGATGTCTCGATAACTTGAAAAGATTATTGATATCATAGGCAAATAAAAAAGGTATCGCAATATTTAATATTATCGTGTTATCACCCAAGCTTGGTATATAATAATAATACTATTATACCTCCCTATGATAAGGGAGTGTTAATGAGCCAGCAGGTAGCCGGCTCCCTGCTCTGTCGCCTCCCATGTCACGGCATTGATTTACGGTGAGGTGGAGGACTGTTTTATCAGCTTTCAATGTCTAATTTTATGGTCATGTCCCTTCATGTTTATTGATTTAGATGGATCTGTATCTACCCAACATACATCAACAGTAGGAAGACAGTACCAGAGGGACGACGTATACCTAAAGACAAAGCAATAGAAAACCCTACTGTGAATGAAATTAAAGATATATGCAATGCTGCTGGCCTCCAGGTAGCCATTGAGGTAAGAGGAAGGAGTCTGACTCATTTTGTGTTTTCAGGTTAAAGGGAAAATATCGTCACAATCAGAGCAGACATTCATCATGGCATGGAATTGGTGTCCTAGAGTAAGCATGGAACAATTTCGTTCGAAAATTTTGTATAGCAAAACTGCGATGCAAAAAAAAGAATTTGCATAGCAAAGTCATTTTTTTGTATAGCAATCTGTGAATTTTGTATAGTAAATTTAAAATGCTTAAAATTACAGTATGCAGTGTACATAGGTACAGGTGTTGTTTTACAAGGCTGCTGTCATTTGGTTTGTTATATGCATATAATGTCCAGATTTTACCAGAAATAATCATCTTTAGTCTCTGGAAATTGGGCTATACATGTACATGTATGTGGTAAAAAACAACAAATTCATGTGTCTTTCTTTCAGGCAAAATTGCAGTCATTCATGAAAGTTAGTCCTCCGTCCATTTTTGTTGTTTCTTTACGTTGTTATATCAATTGCTAAAACAGATGCAATATTGCGAAAACAAATTCCTGACTGTGACGTAATTTTAATTATTAAAAATTCGTCGGGAAAATGAGTAGCTCACTGTGGTTGAAAGTGATATTTTTTGGTCAGAAATATACATGTAAACGTTATTTTGGGAAATGATTTCAAAAATATTTATTGTTAAACCACAATAGTGAAAAAATCTGTCGCAATTTGTATTGCAAAATCTGTGATGTACACTACTCAAAAAAATTAAAGGATCAAACATTTTGCCTTTGGAAATTTCAGCCAGGTGTATACCTCATTGATTTGACTTATTGTACACTGCAGCACATATTCATGCTTGGTTAAGCACCAGAGAATGTCACATGATGCAATTGCTCAGTCATGTGTTTCAGAGTCCAGTTGACTGGAAGGATCAAAAAAGCATTTGGTGATGTGCATTGGTCAGGTATTGCACAATTTCAAGATGGCCATCTTTCACTGTCATTGCACATTAATTCTGGTGGTAGTCACTTGTGGTGCTGTTCGGAGACAACTTACTGAAGTTGAAGTTGCCAGAGCAGTTCAAATGATTGAAGATGGGATGACACAGAGGCAAGTGGCTGATAGACTTGGAGTGTCTCAGAGTGTCATTAGTAGAGGTGTACAGAGGTACAGAGAGACTGGTCAGTACCATAGGAGACCTGGACAAGGTCGGCCAAGGGCCACAACCCCTCCCCAAGACCGCTACCTGAGAATTCTGACCACTAGGAACCTGTTCCATACAGCTGTCCAACTGCGTGGTGCCTTCCACAATGCAACAGGAGTGCAAGTTTGTGACCAAACCATACGCAATCGTCTTCACGGTGATGGTATTCATGCCAGAAGACCAAATGAGGTACCTGCTCTGACTGTAGCACATCGCAGAACCAGACGCAACTTTGCCAACGCTCATGTGGACTGGCAGCTCAGACACTGGACTCCTGTTCTCTTTACCAATGAATCCAGGTTTTGCGTTTCGACTAACGATAGACGTGTCCGAGTCTGGAGAGAGAGAGGACATCGTTTTCAAGTGGACAACATGGTGGAACACGATCATTTTGGAGGTGGTTCAGTAATGGTCTGGGGAGGAATCAGCATTGGGGGTTGTCCCTAGGGGTGGGATTAATGCACAGCGCTACCTCAATGAGATCATTATCCCAATTGTTATGCCATATGCTGGTGCAGTAGGTGAAAACTTTGTGTTAATGGATGACAATGCCCGTCCGCACAGAGCTAGGCTGGTGAACAACTTCCTTGAAGAGGAAGGGATTCAGCGAATGGACTGGCCAGCACGATCCCCCTTGAACATTTATGGGACCTGCTTCAGCGCACTGTTCAAAGGCAGCCACGTCCTCAGACAGTACAGGAACTCACTGAAGCACTCCGTAGGGCCTGGCAAGATATTGACCAAGATGTCATTCGCAGACTCATCAGAAGCATTCCGCAACGCTGCAGGGAGTGCATTCGCAACCATGGAGGTCCCACACGGTATTGAGATGACAGAAAAGACAGCTAAGAACTGAAAATCCCGATTTGAATTCCTTCTGCTTTTGTGCTCATGGTGTTGACCAAACTGTTTTTTCAATGTCATGGGTCTTCTGTACTCTGCAGTGCAAGCGTGCATTGGACTGGAACAAAAGTGTGTCTTGTTTTGTTGCCTGAACATAACTGAATAAAATGGCACTCATATGAGTTACAATGTCAATGCTATTTTTGAAAAATATTAGTAGACAAGTTTGATCCTTTAATTTTTTTGAGTAGTGTATTCACAGATTGTCCAAATTACGTCACATTTTGCGATGCGATACAGGGGAAATCGTTCATTGGTAAGATGAACACAGTAACTGGAAGTTACTGGCTCATTTATGCATTAGCAGCGGTAATATCACCTTATCATGCAGGGTATTACATGTATTTTTAGTCATTGAGTAAATCTAAACCTAGTCTTGGTAAAGACTGTGTTTGTATGTATTTGATACACGATCCGTCGCCACAAGCCACAGCTACACAAACTGCTACAATCACGAACTGCTATCACACACGAACCGCTATCAAACAGTCTTGGGAACTTAGTATAATCTCCCCCCCAAAACGGGGGAAACCACTACGCATGCGTCCATTTGTTATGCTAGTGTGGCCCACATTTTTGGTGCACACGCGCATATACAATGGACTGCAGTGGAGTTGTCGATCAGTGAACACGGCAGTCCGTTGTTGTTTATGCGCGTGTGCACCAAAAATGTGGGCTGCGCTAGCAATAACTACATGTATAAATCAATGCATGCGTAGTGATCTCCCCCTGTTTTCGGGCGGAGATTATACAAAGTTCCCAAGACTGTGTTTGATAGTGGTTCATGTGTGATAGCGGTTTGTGATTGTAGCGGTTAGTGTTAGTGCCGTTGTGCAGCATGCGCCGACAGATCGTGTACAGTGTACATGTATCAAAAACATACAAACCACTCCAATTCCATGCACTGTTGATCGTAATGATATTGTCCCTTTAAAAGGATTGTACACCAGGCCTCGATCTTTACCGCGGCCACCGCGGCCAATGGCCGCATGCCCTTCCAACTTGGCGGCAATGCCCCCTCAAAAAGTACACATGTCGCGGCCAACTTGGCCAGCGTGCCCTTTTGTATTTACCTCTACATCCCATCATGACAATCATACATCACGGACTCACACCGTACCCCGGCTAGCCGGCCCTTCTCGATCTCACAGCCGCGGCCCCTCTCGATCTCACAGCCGCGGCCCCACACACACGGCGCGGCGTTGCTGTGATTGTACAAGCGGCTCTAATCTCGTCCCCATGCGCTGAACAGCCGGCTGTATGTGTACAAGGTACCAGTGTCGTGAAATCACCACAAACGGGTCGGATACCAGCGCACGTTTTAGATACAGCCAGCCGCACGTGGCTGTAAATAAATGTAAATTAAAGGTTTGAAATGATTGGCCTTGGTGCCCCCTTGAGTTGGCCTTGGTGCCCTGTGGAATTTTGATGAGGGCAAGGCCAAAGTGGCCTGCCCCTTTTTTGCCCAAGATCGAGGCCTGGTACACTATTGGTAAAATCAGAAGTCTATTACCTAAGTGTGTCAGTCGCGTACTAACCTACTCCAAGAACAATGGATTTTGGACATTCATGATGTATTTGTTCCACAGACTGATGCACAAGGTCTGAAAGAGAAGCAGTGCAGGATGTGTGAGAGAACTGTATCTCGCATGTGAACCTAAGCATTTAGTGCATTCTCCCCACAGCTGATGGTTTACCTGCATCTAGTTTAAGATTGTGTCTAGTTCTAAGTGCCTAATCCCATGATGCCATGCGGCAGGCCATGCAGGGTAGCAAAACTAGTTACCATGTTCGTTGTGCATGCGTGCATTTGGAGTACAACACTGTGGTATGGATTACAGCAGGCTGGCACACTTCAGCATGTAATAGACATCTGGTTAAATGTATGTAAATGCATCGATTAGAATGAAGATACACATACGTATATAAACCAACATGTTATCATTTAGCTTACATGTAATTTGTTGTTTCATTAACCCTAACTCCCTAGGCCCATTTGCTTACACATAACATGAATCCTTCCTAACTCCCTAGGCCCACTTGCTTACACATAACCTGAATCCTTCCTACATGTAACTCCCTAGGCCCATTTGCTTACACATAACCTGAATCCTTCCTAACTCCCGAGGCCCATTTGCTTACACATAACCTGAATCCTCCAAAATCCTTCAGTAGTAAAGCAAGCACATGACATATATGCACACATGTTTCTAATCTGTGATACATGTACATGGCCAGGGACCCTCCCTGCATGCATGGAGCAATAAACAGTGTCCACTGACCCAAGCACTGACCTAGCAATCACTACAACAAACATGGATGTACATGTACCATGGAAAGGCAAGTATGCCTAATAACCTCAATCCTCCAAAATCCTTCACTTTAGCAAAGAGGATTTTGGAGGATTTGGGAAGATTAGGGTTAAATGATCTCTTTCTTCCGGTTGTTTCCCTAATAGCCAGAAGGTTGCTCATGTTAAACCACTCCTAAAGAAACCCAATTTGGACAAGGAAGTTTTCAAAAATTACCGACCAGTAGCGAATTTAAAGTACCTTGGAAAAACAATCGAGCGAGTTGTTTCATCACAGATCTCTGACCATGTTCGTGCTAATAACCTGTCGGACACATTTCAGTCAGCCTACAAACCATTTCATGGAACGGAAACTGCTCTTCTTCGTGTCAACAATGACATTTTATCTGCCATGGATGAGGGGAAAATCACTGCATTAGTTTTGTTAGACTTAAGCGCCGCTTTTGACACGGTCGATCATAAAATCCTTCTCTCCCGCCTTCAATATCATCTTGGAATACATGACACAGCCCTGGATTGGTGTAAGTCCTACCTTTTAAATAGGCCTCAGCATGTTTGTATTGGTAACACTATCTCCGAGCCTGTTACTCTTGACTATTCTGTACCCCAAGGCTCTGTGCTCGGCTCACAGTGGTTTACCTTTCCAGTTCGTGATATCATTTTGAAGTATAATTTAAATTACCATGTTTACGCTGATGACACGCAGCTTTACATTACTTTTAAATCTTCTCAAGAACCTGCCGATTCCTGCATTAAAACACTGGAGAAATGTATTCAAGAGATTCGAAGTTGGATGAGACAAAACTTCCTGAAATTGAACGATGAAAAAACAGAATTTGTTCTATTTGGATCACGTCAGCAATTGTCTAAAGTTTCTCTTCCATTTATTACAATTGGTGACTCGCAGATAACCCCCTTATTACATGCACGTAATTTGGGTGTTATATTTGACTCGACAATGACTTTAAAACCCACATATGTCCAACATTGTTCGCATATCATCATTTCATATCAGAAATATAAGCCGAATTAGGAAATACTTGAATAAAAGTGCTGCTGAACAATTTATACATGCGTTTGTCACATCACGGCTCGATAACGGGAATGCTCTCCTTTACGGTCTCCCGCAGAATCAAATATCTCGTCTTCAGCACATGTACAGTGTATACAAAACACAGCAGCTCGTGTTGTGACTTTGTCCAGAAAGTCATGCCATATCACGCCAATCTTGAAAGAACTGCACTGGCTTCCTGTTTCACAGAGAATTGTTTTTAAACTTATGCTAATTGTTCACAAATCTTTTAATAACATTGCTCCAATTTATATTTCTGAACTGCTTAAAGTCTACACTCCATCACGCAATTTGCACTCCAGCAACATGTCACTCCTAAAGGAACCAACTTCAAAACGGAACTGGGGTGATACATGTAGGTCGTTTTCTGTCGCAGCTCCGAGACTCTGGAATCGTGATCTTCCAACTAAACTCAAATCTTGTCATAGTATAACCAGATTCAAGTCGATGCTTAAAATTCATCTTATGTCACAACTCTTCAAAGATGATGTATATTTGTAATTGCATTGTAATTTGTCCTGTACATGTACATGTATCTCGGTACATAATTTTTGTTCCCCTATGCTATCATTGTATATTGTTTGTGTTAATGTTTTTTCTTTGTGTCCGCGCCTTGAGCGCCCAGCAGGGTGGATATGTGCACGCTAAAAATCTTTATTATTATTATATTATTATTATTATTAAATGCAAAGTAACAAATTAGGTAATGTAAATTAACAAATTATTATCCCAAAACTTACATGTACTTGGTATTAACATCAGTCATCATGAGAAATTAATATGTTGGAAGTGCTTTCATCTTAGAGGGGAAAAATAATTGAGGAATTTACAAAAAGTATACAAAAAACATACAAAACATTGTTTCGTCATTTTCTCAAAAACTTGAGCACCTTCAGCACACAAACTCCACAGGATAGTTTTATGATTGAAAACTAGACGGTTGAAATGTACGAAAGTAACTAAATACCAATGTTGTATCTTTCCTTTAAGAACGTATCCATCTCTGATAACTTTTAATTTTTAAGGAGTAAATTTCATGGCACTGCCTGCTAAAGCCATTATACACTTTAATTTAAATGCCTGTAAATGCAGTTGACTGAAACATTACTAATTGTTTTCTTTTTTGATCTGCAGGCTGGGAAATTTTACCCAAGAGATCAGAACAGAGATCCTTTGTATCGGGGTAGAGTAAGAATTCAACTCAAAAATGAAGACAACACACCTGTAAAAGAACAGTTTCCAAACAGTAAGTCAATGAACATGATTATCAGTAGGTTGATGATATCAGTCAATTCAGTCAGTCAATGCCTGGGATGCTTATTTTAACCCACAATGTCAGGGGGACTTTGTGCGACATAAAGCATCCACATTAGGGTAGTCTGTAAAAGTGACAATGACCAGGTTTAAAAAAAATATGTATAATTTATTTTTAAATGTCGCTGAAGTCTCAAGAGACTATTCAGGGTTTGCCTTTAACTTTTTTTTTCACTGTCCAGCAGGACCAGTAGGCTTGAATTGTGACTGGTCCGTCAGGTTTTTGACTGGTACGTCATATACGGCGTGTGCATGCAGCATTCAATTAGTTTCATAAAAAAATTATGTTTTGGACAAGTCAGACATCAGAGTTACTCTAATTATAGTTAATACACTGTCTCTAGCACAGCCACATCAGTTATGAATGAAGAAATACACATACCAACAATAACTTGATTATAGTCAGTAAATCTATTTATTGGAAAACGAAACAATTTTACAAAAAAACTTCTGTTCTAACAAACAGAAACCTGCAAAACATGGCATGTAAAATACCGATTGTCACCAAAGAATTTATCGTCCACGGACAGCGCGCTATTTTGATGCAGTCATTGGAAGACACTCAGACTAGCTCACTGCAGTTAGCACGTGTGTGCAATGCCCTATGCATAGCGCGTAACAAATTTTTCTATTGGTCGAAGAACATTAATACAGCCAATAGAAATATTCGTTAGGCACTGTGTGCAATGCCTATAGCTCATAAAAACTTTTCTTTTTGGTCGAACGAGAACACATACCTTGTCATACAACCAATAGAAATATTCGTTACGCGATTTGGATCATGTTACTCACAAAATGTAAACATAGGTGTCGTGCGTGTGAAATGCCGCTCGCCTGATAATTATCATGATGCTCTGATAATTCTTAGACAGTTTTGAGGCAAGTCCAATAAAGACAGAATAAATTAATTCAGTCTTGTGGTTTCTTTCTTAATTGCACATTCTTTAATTGACTTTGTCGGAATTTTGTAATCCGTACCCTTGCGGATTTTTTCGACTGGCCAGCCGGACCATTTGGCGAGGTATTTCAGCTGGTCCACCGCCGTTTCAACTGGCATTATTTGGCCAGCAGACCACCGCTGCTAAGGTTGAACCCTGCTATTCTGTCTTAGTAATCTGAGCCAATCTGGTACATTATTTTGATCTTGGCATTGTTGCAACTTGGAAATTAAAACATCCAGTGCACTTGTACAGAGCACCACTTTTTTTTCAGAATGTTACTGTTAAATCTGCTTAGATTGGGTTGAATAAAAATAATTTAAAAACCTGTAGTGTCATCACCCCATTTCTTCTCAAACCAGAAACTGATTTTTTGGTAGCCTAAATTGGTTCTTACTAAATACTTCAAGGCTTTCACCCATGTCAGGTCACTCTGAATATTTATAGCATGGGTCTCTCATCTAGCCCAGTCTGCCAGAATCTGGCCAAGCATATATGTGGTAAATAATTACACATGTGGAAGTCAGACTGGAAAATTTAAAGATCCATATTGCTTGTGAATTTTGTTTACAATCACTGTTTTTATTTTAATATGTACAGTATACACGTATATATATTTTGCATTTGAAGTAGAAAGGAAGTAATTCGTCAATAAGTCATTTCACTAAATAATTGACAGCCCTGGGTAAGGATACAATGTAATATAGTGAATAAATATTTACTTAAGACTCAGGGTGATAGTCATTGCTGGTAAAATAATTATGACAAAACAGTGAAACACACAGAATAATCATTGTCATCTGCTCAAACTATAATATGATCCAATTTGGAAATAAAAAAACAAACAAAAACCCATTGTTATTCTGCAGGAAAAGCACTGCTTTTGTACATCAGTGAGATGATTCCCAAATTGAAGACACGACAACAGAAGCAAGGAGGTGGGGCAGAGTCTTCTGCAGGAAGCCAGGACAAAGGAAAGAAGAAAAAGAACAAGAAAAGATGACACTGTGTATATACCAAATATATCAGGTTAAATTTCTCTTTTGTCAACTGCTTTTATTTCAACTGAATGTTTGGATACTGATTTTTGAGACTTGCACAAGCAAATGTTTATGACTACACAAACATGAATGTAATTTCTTAAAGAAGTAAAGTCTACATATTTGTTCTGTACTTTTTCTGCTGTCATTTTTGCAAGCAACTGAGTGGGGGTACAGACCATTTCATACACAATTTATTTTTCAGAAATGTCACAAGCTCTAAACAGAGGCATCTGACATTGTTAGTAGTCATTTACAGCACAATTTGTAACAGACATTCAAGCCAATGTCCATAGTATGTAAAACCCAACTCTCTCACAGATGCACAAATTGATAGTATTATTAAAGGCTGTAAAAGCAACATCAGAGATTATCGATTGCAATGGAAACCTCCACTTTGTAGCTATATCTAAAGAGTTTCATAGCAAAATGCTATATATCCATTTGGCTGAGAGGATATATTGCAGAGAAGCTGGCGTGGTGTTTATTGCGGTTTGGAATAAAACGTGTATAATGATTGAGTTTATATAGTGGTTACATTGCATTTTGCTCAAAACTGAGTTGGAACTTGTTTGCCTACCTGTGAACGATGTCTGAGTGGTGTTGGTGCAAAAGTTTTAAATATGGCATTTTGTTATGAAACTCTTCATCTGCTCATACAGGTTAGATTAATTTGTATTAACATGGCATTTACCATGTTGAAAAACAGTGAGGAAGTCATGAACATCACACAACCATTTTGACTACCACTGACAAATTTGTCTGAAATTTGGCCTTGTGATCAATATGCAAATAATTTATGCTTACGTTTCCCCCAAGTGCATGGTTGTTAACAAATTACCATGGTGAACACAATTTTTCAAACTTTAAACCCTCCATTAGACTACTTGCACATTGGGTAATAGGGTCGAGCAAAGCCTGCTGACAAATATTGCATGCATTATAGTACAACATACGTGTATACACAGTTGATGAGTATATGCAATTTAACCAACATAGAGGCTTGGCTGTCAAACTGTGTGTGTGAAGTTTTGCAGCACTGAGAAGCACATAATATAATATGCATAACATTGATTGTGTTGTGGGGTTACCCTTTTTGTCACATTTCCTATGTGTAAGTACAATTAAAACACTTGCATTGTATAGAGTTTCAAATAACAATGAGACCTGAATTATCATGAGAAGATTGAAAAATCTGCAAATTGTAAAAGTCAATGCTAATGCATATAAATAAAATTTGAATTTTTGGGGTGACCAAAGAAATGTTTACTAGAGCATGACTACTTGTTAGTTTCCTTTGTGGTTTAATAATATGTCATGTATATGCCTTTTGTCAAACAATTCATATCAATAAAGCCACCATGTACATATAAACATACAAAGTACCCTTTCTGTTCAAATAACATTTATTTTTGAAAATGTCCAGTAACTTAGTAGATAAGGAGCAGAGTGAAATAAGCCCTTGTCATTCATATCATATGAATGTTTAGATTGTTCAACTTTACAATACTGTACAAAATTTATTAAAATCATTGAATACCAATTTCCGTGAACAAGTAAGACTTTGTACTGTAGTGCATGTAACATTTATTTGTAGTTTTAATCCCCTCCCTAAATATCTATAGCCTTTTTTTGTACCATTACTTAAGGCAAGGCAGTGACATAAAAATAATCTTTAGTAAAACAAATTGCACTGTAAAAAGCAGAACCATTTTGGATGGTAAATTGCAATAAAAGTGATTACTCTTTTGAGTTATAGATTATGTGTACTATTTCAGACATGCAGCGTATGATAAGTAAAATACTGGGGAAACTGTAGAAATCAAATACACTGCCAGCTTACAACATTGAGGTAAGTTGTGCTCTCCGAGTTTCACTTTCTCCATGTAGTCCAGATGCTTAGCCAAAAATTGTGCACTTTATGGTAAAAGCATGAAATTTGTTATGGAGGTTTAGAATGGACTAAATATCATTTTTTGGGGGGAGCTAAATTTGCATAAAGTGGGGGTTTGAGAACCAAAAAAGAGAAAAACTAGAGCTCAAATTTTGTTGGAACAAACACCGTGTTTGTGTCAACTTCCGGTTCAATCAAATTATCATCGATGATGTCTATCAATTTTGCGTTAGAATGTGTTGAAGAAAAAGTCAGATCAGGTGATTTGAAGGTCATATATATATATGACAATAAAACAAGTACCTGCTTTGGCTCAATATCTGAGATTGGAAAATAATCCTTTTTAAAAAATGCCGCCAGGGGGCGCTCGGAACTTTGATGGCGTCATCAAACATATTTTTAAAAGATGTCACTAATCACTTTATTCACAGAAGTCATATTCAAATTTCCTATGGTTTTTGAGATAGAAAATTATTATTTTTCTAAACCCGCTGTGACAGGTGATGACATCATCAGTCATTTTTGAAAAGTAATTTCGTCTACGGAAGGCATGCCCAAATATAATATGTTGGCTGCAGACTCTATAAAAGTGCTTCAGAATATTTTTTTTCAGTTAAACGTCTGGTTTCAACCGGAAGGAGATGTCAGATTGGGGTCATGTTTGTATACGAAATGTCACAGAATTCAAGATCTGCAAGATGATGCAAAGATTATGTAAATATCTTTTGTGATTCATGAGATGATTTTTTTGAAATATTAAAATTTGATTTTAGTGTATTTCGATATCTGATGACGTCACAACTGTATTGACAACTACATGTTATGGTCTAAGTATGTGTAAAGTTTGACGGCTCTGTGAACTTTGGAACTGTTTTTTTTTGTTCGATAAGTCTCAAGAAAAAATAAATAAAAATTTCAAAGAGGTGTATCTTTTTTGGCCATAAAATGCAATCATGAACATTGTTTTTATATTTTGAGATGAAAGTGAATGTCAAATTTTGTGGGCGGAGCCACAATATTGGAAGTTGTTTGAAAATGTCAATCAAATACAAACCCTTCTTGACTTTCCCCTCTTTTATGGGTTATCAAACACTAGAGGGTACACGTCTAAATAGAGGTATAACATGTTTCAACACCATAACTGTTATAATACATGTACTAAAATCTTTTCAAATGAATTTTAACAGGTTATCTAATTTTATATTAAAGAGACTAAGCATATTGTTGAAAGGGTGGGAGTGGAATGCCAAAGTAAGCAAACTGGCTTTATATAGTTTGTGTTATAGTGACATTTTTTGGCCTGCATATAAGTACACTATATTTTCATTGAAAGATAATCAACATAAATGATAATTTTATTCCAATACAATAATTAAGTTATATTCTAGAATTCTTCGCTTCACAAGAGGGCGCTTTATGTTATGCAACACCAATATGACATAACATTACATGATCATATCCTAATATGGTGTCATCTATAGTGGTGAACTTGAAGATTTCAAGAATCTTATAAACACTATGAATCAGATGCATCCAACTCTCAAATTCACATATGAGGCCTCAAAAACCTCAATCATTTATCTTGACTTCAAAGGAAAACGCTTCCGTGAAACTGGCATACAAGACACAAAAGTGTACACCAAACCTACAGAAACATCTCATCACACCCCCACCCCATGTATTCAAAGCATTTATCTACGGAGAAACTCTCCGATATGCTAAAAACACCAACAATGAGGAAGATTTCACAAAAAAGTCAAAGTTTTCTCACAAAAATTATTAGCCAGAGGCTATACTGAAACTGAGATAAACAACGCAACACATAAAGTGTTACTGGGCAACCCAGCCAAACTGATTCAGAAATTACCAAAAGGTAAACAAAACAAGGAAGCGCTGCTCAACAACCTATAATCCGTTCGTTAATCACAAAGATGTCCTTCCGTAATCACATCTGTTATGTGTCTAGGTCAATCAGATATCAACTGCGCAACTGAACAGCTAGTCCATGCCCTGATTTCTGCAACTCCCTTTTTGTAAGCCTCCCACAACAACAACTAAATAAACTGCAACGCCTCCAGAATTCTGCTGCCAGACTTGTTACTCTTTCCAAGAAAACCTGTCTCATAACACCTGTTCTCAAATCCCTCTACTGGCTGCCTGTCGAGAAACGCATCACCTTCAAAGTTCTGTTGCTGGTCTATCACACAGTCCATGGCTCTTCACCAGTTTATATACAGAATTCAATACAGGCATACAACCCTCCACGCAGACTCGGGTCATCAGACTCCTCCCTTCTTCAAGTTCCCAGATCGCTACGCTCTTGGGGTGACCACAGCTTTTCCCATGCTGGCCCTACTCTTTGGAACAGTCTTCCCCTCTTCCTTCGTCAAGCTTCTTCAACCAGTTCTTTCAAACAATTACTCAAAACTGTTTACACTCTAATCCCATTTTTAATTTTGTTGAGCGCCATGAGCGTCACTACGTGATGGATTTGTGCGCTATATAAGAAGCCACTATTATTATTATGTGAAACAAGCAGTAAACAAACACTGGCCGCTGATACAACAAAACCAACAACTCTCGGAAATAGTTCCAAAACAACCCTTTGTTGCATTCAGAAAGGCTCAAAACATTCGGGAGAAATTAATCCAAGTAAATCTCACAAATACAGATCCAAAAGGATCAACTGAGAAACTCCCTTCCGGCTTTTTTGAAGAACCAGATGAAATGCTTCATGTTCTGCTGTCTTTATTAGAGGCACAAACACAACGAACAAACTCACTAATACAAAACAGACACATTACAACCGTTTGAAGAAAAACATCAATTATGTCTTATCCAAAAATAAGACAGGAGACAATCCGGTTCTGTTGAATCAATACTTGCAATTGAGGCATGAAAGCTTAGCTATTGCTACCCAAGGATCTGAAGAAAAAAAAACATCCTGTCTCTTCTTCAACACATTTCGTCATTTTTGGTACCATTAAACAAAAGGTCTACTATCTCCACAAACTGTATTGTCACAAACTGACAAACAACCAGATACAGACCCACATCATTTTGTACGTTAAGTACATTTTGAAAAACAAAGATGAAGCGCCACTGAATGGGATTGCACCATCATTTTTGGAACATATGTCTGCATCCTGATCTACATCTGCCAAGCCCTTTGGATTGGGGATGGACAAAAGTGTCTGGATTGTGGCACCCATTATGGACAACTCTGCCAGAGGCAGCCAAGGTCTGTTATAAGTTAATACAATGCAACTGTAAGAAGTCATGCAGTGGCCGCTGCAAGTGTGGAAAAGCTGGATTGAAGTGCACTGTGCTGTGTGCTTGCTCAGGAGACAGCCAGGAATGAGAACTGTTCTGATGTGTAAGAAAAGTAGAAGCAGCATAGCTACTCGAACGTGTATGGAAATCCCCCCAACCTTCTTACAAACATGATTCGTCCCCTAAAGTAGGTGAAAATCAAGTTGGGTATAAATCTGGATATCACCCTATGTCTCCATTTGCTAATTTCAGTTAAGAAAATACACCAAATCAGGTTGCTAAAGTGGCAGATTATATTTTGACCCCCCGCCCATAAAAGGGGCAAAAATTAACATACAATGTACATTCATTTCAAAAGGAGCTATCTACTGTCACTTTGTCATTTAGTCAAAAAATGTGCAAAGTCATACTTACATGGGTCAGAATGTCCATTTTGGTGGTTCCCCTCCCCACTTTTTGAAAACATGGCCCCGCCCCAAAAATGGACAAGATCCAAGATGGGTCAACATCCCAAATTGATATTTGGGGTTAGTATAATCACTGAGAAGTTTTATGCTTTTACCACAAAGTGCACAATTTGTCCCCCATATGGTTCTTAGTAGCTGGACTAATGAGTATACATTATTTGAACTGTTTTTCTGACAGTTACTGTTTACAAAAAAAAAAAAAAAAAAAATCACTGCTGGATCCAATGGAAACTTGTTTGGTTAATCTTCCCAACATGTATATCAACCAGAAAGTTTTTTTCTCCATACATACATGGATGAAACAAATCTAGTAAACAATTAATATACTTGGGAATAATGTGCATTGGAGAGCTGGTTAATACTGCCAGCTGAATAATGTGCATTGGAGAGCTGGTTAATACTGCCAGCTGATAAAATTCAGTTAACAAGATGTACATGTATACAGAAGTCCTACATTAAACTTTTATGAAAGAACATTTCAAACTTTGAAATTAGAATCCATAAGAAGAGATTTTGTTACTTTACATTTGGCAGGTAGAATTAGTCAATATGAAAGTTACTAATTATAATCCCTTATTCCCTTATTTCCAAATAAACAATTCCAAACTAGAAACACAGTCTACCCACATGGGATAGTGGTATTATTTGCTGTGGTGCTCTGAGCCCATTGTATATATGGTTATCCATTATACAATTGTTGTCTGCTTAGCACAACTGACTGACATCTTGGTCCAAGACTACTCATCTAAAGTACGAGAAGACACTGAATACCATTAACCTTGTTGAGGTATAATGGACAAAAAAGAGGGTGTTATTCAGAGTGGGTAAATCTTGTGTAAATAGAAAACTCTAAACAGTGCCATCCTATTTTGTTCACAATAACTCAAACAGACTTAATGATCTTGAAGCTCTCATGATTTTTAGCCATTTTGCCCAAAATTATTGGTAAACTCTTCAAACTGTTTGAGTTCATCTGCTGTGACTGTCCGGTGACAAGATTGAAGTGCCTGGATGAAATCCTTCAGGGTAATTTCTCTGGGCCTGACTTTCTCTGATGGGAGGTCCGTCATCTTTGTGACAATGCATTCTGGGGTGTCCTCGTCGCATGGTGTAAATTTGCCATCTGAAAACAATAAAAATAATAACTACTAAACCATTATTTTAAACTAGACGTTAAAAACTTAGACTTCACCAGTTCTTCTTTAAAGATTTTAATTCTGTATTATTGTTATTTAAATGATGGCATAAGCACAACTGTTGACCCATAGCAAAACTTTGGCAGGGGGCTGGGGTTGCCTCCCCAATCATTTCATCTTCCTCCCATGTTTATCGTCAGGCTCCTGGCCAGTGCCTTGCAAAAGCCCCATTGACATTTTTTTAGTTATGCCATTGCTGTGGGATTGTTTGTCCCACAGAATGCCTCCCCATACAAAAAAAATGAATGTTGTGTAGCACTGAGAAGTAAATACGGAAATATTGATAAAGTAGAAAACTGCTCACCTTGTATCACACTCGATCAAAATAAAAACATTTGGGGTTGACCTACCAATTTCCTTCAGCCAGTGTGTTGCAGACTGGATGTCTCTGATAGGCTCAAACAGCCCTGTCAGGATGACATTAGACAGGTCACTACCTGAGTAGCCCTCGGTACTGTCAGCAAACACCTGTATGTCGGCATCACTAAGAGTCAGGTTACAAGATGTGTGGATCTTCAGGATTGCAACACGTGCCTCTCTGTCCAAAAATAGAATGATATTTCATAATGAACATTTTTGACTTTTAAAAACCACAAGATGTAGCTGTTCCTGTCTTGGGGAGGGGGATGGTCTGCAGAAATTGTCCATATACATGTAGCGCATTGTAATGTCATGAACCCATTTTGATTGTATTTAGCTAAAGTCATTGCAGCATGAGGTTCATTCAGGAAGGGGGGTACAGGGTTCTAAGTTCACAGCAGGAACTCTCCGTCCTTCAACATTTTAAGTGTCAAAATTTATTCAGGTAGTGCAAAATGTTATTAAAATATAACATTAACGTGACAGTTCACAGATGCATACAATGGGTTTGCCTGTAGGTGCCCCGACAGTCTTTATTAAGCTGGGTTCCTACATTTGTCATTGAAAAATAAATCAGCCTTTAAAATGTTTAATAATCATGTTTTAAATTTAAACTTTGCCTAAGAATAAAAATAACGGATGCCCAAGTTAAAGTTCATGTATTGTGAGCAGGTTGCAGATAAGGCGAATGATGATGAACATTAGATATGAAGGACTTATGTAGATGGATCATCCACAACAGATGCAGATAGAGAGTTCCAAAGCCTAGCATAAGATGCTGAAAAGGACCTCTGATGCTGTTAACTCAGAGATTTTGGAATGACAACTGCACGATGACATGCAACTGACCATGATCGTATTACCTGTCTGGGAGTGGAACATACACCCGCTTCTGGAAGCGTCTTAGGAAGGCAGTGTCCAGTTCCCACGGTCGGTTGGTGGCACACAGCAGAAAGAGTTGTCCAGCCTTGTTGCCATTGTCGGCACTCTCCATCTGTTTCAGGAGCTCTGTCTTGATACGTCTGGTATGCTCCTCTTCACGAGAGCTCCGGGTGCGACAGATACTATCAATCTCATCAATGAAAATAACCTGAAAATAGTGTTTTAGTTTGGTAAAAGGCCATTATGTGCTTTTGCACACTTTATGGAGAGGATCAAAACATATGTACGGAAACCAAACTTGTTATGTTTCTGCTCAATGAATTCTTGTATTACTGAGGAAATGATGACTGTCGATTCACTACAAACGCCATTGAATACTGTTAACAGAATATACCTGTTTCATTTGGAAAATTCATTTTGGAGAAATTGCTTCTAAAAAGGTATGTTCAGAGTTCCGACTAGGAGCAAGAGACATATCATTTCCTGCACACATTTTTTCACAAATGCACAGAGATACCACAGAAATATCCAAAGACAAATACAGTATAAATGGTCACAGGCAGTTGAAATCAATGACAGTACAATGCAATAAGCATGTCGTAACACCTACGTCTCACCGAAAGTCAAATTTATTGCATAATTTTGGGCTGCTGCAAAAGCCAGCAAACCTGCGTAATAAAAGAGATTCTATGGCAAAACCCAACTTTGTGGATATTGTTGTCCATACAGGTTGGATTCAATCAAATGAGCTTGTAATTTGTCATTTACTGTGTTGAAAAGCCGCTCTGTAGATGAACCATCTACGTACACAGCCATTTTGCATACGACATAAAACACAATAAAGGGGGCCACTTTCCTGCCGTCACGTTAGCAGTTTTTCTAATGGTTGTAATTTTTTTTTAATATCTGAAACCACCGAAAAAGAAATTCAACATTTGAATAGACATGCATGCTTATCCTAAAGATAATTTGAGTTGATTATTACTATTATTTTTTTAATTACCCTAAAATTTCCATCAACAAATGGACGGAAAAGTGAGGTAACTTTTTTCGTCCAATTTTTATGGAAATTTGAGAGTAAAAAATGTTTAAAAAATAAAAAATAAAATAAAATAAATCAACTGAAATTAGTTCTAGTATAAGCCTGCATGTCCATTCACATGTTGAAACACTTTTTGGTCGGTTTCAGGTACTTAAAAATAAATAACAACCATTGAAAAAACTGCTAACGTGACGGATGCAAAGTGGCCCCCTTTATTGTGTTTTATGTCATACCCTTTTAACAATCTTTTGAGACGTTGACCGTGTGAAAATTACCAAGTGCTGTGTGAAATGGTATATTCCATATGAGAGCAGCAGTCATTCAAAATAGGCATGTATCCATAAATGGTGTAAAAAAAAAAGAAAGGAAAACTGCTGTTCACAGGGAGAACAGCATAATTATGTTCCCACATTTCAAGTGTTCCAAATGTTGAGAATGTCAGTCATGGGTATTTCAAGAAAACTCCAAATAATACTAAATACTCACAGATCTTCCTTTCTGCTGATTGGCATGAACAAATAGTTCTTTAATTAATCTGAAAAGTGAAGAAACATGTTGAAAATGATCACTATAAAGAGACATTATTATGCCCTACATGTATATGACTGTAGGGTAGGGTCACTCCTTACGTGGTTTCATTTGCAAGAACTGCTTATCATGAAGACTTTATCATGAAGACAGATCTTACTAAAACGTTACGACCAATTTAATACCAACAGGTTTCCAAATTAAAAAATAAATAAATAACAATAATAACTTTGTTTTAAATCACGATTTGAATAAATGACAGACCTTAGCGTTTAGTGCGTTTCACCACACAGAATGGTTCACCTGCGTCTAGTTTAAGATTACGTGTAGTTCTAGGAACTAGCTTCGTGCATCAAGCGCCTAATCCTATGATGCTTTATGGCAGGCTGGGCAGGGTAGCAAAACTCATAACCATGCTTGTTGTGAGTATGTGCATTTGGATGACATTGTAGTGGTATGGAATACAGCAGGCTGGCACACTTCAAGTAGGTAATAGACTTCTGGTAAAATTGTGATCATTTATGTTTATTTATGATTACCAATAGTGTATGTTTATAGTGATTTGTACATCTTGATTCGTGAAAAATAAACAAATTGATTTGGCCGAGTTTTTGTGGGTTTTCCAAATCAGATCAAATCAAATTGATGTGACTAAACTGCAATGATTCAGAGTACCCACTTTTCACTTTCTCCAACCCAACTTGAGACCAAGTCTGAGCTAGACACACAGTAGAATGTGGAGTCAATCTCTGCAGATATAGCCTGAGCAAGCCTTGACTTGCCTGTACCAGGAGGGCCATAGAGCAGGATGCGTTTCCATGGTTTCCTTGCACCTTAAATTATTTAAAAAAGGGGAGTTAAGTTAGCAGAGTATAGACCTTGTGCAGTTGATGTCATCACACCACGTACGATTGTTTGTTGAATATGCAAGTCAGATGCCATCTGTTATAATTAGCCAGTTTGCATAAGTTTCCTTGGCAACACCCTGACTCACATGCTTATTAGTATGTGTTTCATGACCAATTTATACAAAAAAAGTGAAAAATATCTCTTGTTTCACCTAAAAAAATATTCAATAAATAAATTTGGAAAGTTAACCCGGTATGGAAAAAGCCATGTTGCAAGCATGCTGGTGAACTGTGACGTAGCTGGTACACAAGGTCTATATAATAATAAGTTCTAGTGTATGCTCTGTTGTAACTATGCATTACACCACACTTAACCTACATTGTAACGGGGTGTCTGTGTGTGTCTACTGTTTCCTACAGATATTGGCCCAAAACTATTGGCTGTATCTTATTAGTTAATCCACTCTGTAATTGAAAGGAAATCCCTCATTGACTAGATCTGATACACTGCCATCAAATGCACATCCTATTCAGGTATAACATAAAGCCATTATTTTCTAGACAGTTTTAAGTTCTCTGGCTTAATTGGGGGGGGGGGGGGGGCGCTATGTGACGGGTAAATTAATTTACCAGTAAACAAATGTGGGTATTGCAGAGGCATGACGATAGCCTCCCGTAGAATCTGCTTGGCTTGTGACAGACCAGCCACTTCATTGAAGGTCACTGACCCCTTCCTGATAATGGTATCCTCAATAGCTAGTGTACGGCTCTTGGAGTGGGCATCGGCACTGTTACTTCTGTTACCTGTTGCTATGAACAAGAAAGTAATGAAGTCAACTTCTCTCTAATTTATGCATCAGGTTGTCAATGGTTTCTGGACTGTGTGACCTGTAGACATAAAATAATGTTAAAGTGTCACACAAATCTTCCTGGGATACATGCAAATCCAAATCCAAAAGATAAATCTCAATGAAGGACATATCATGAAATTATAATTTCCGACTCCAAATTACAATCACTACAGTACAGAATTCAAAAGAATAAAAACTCTCCACAGAGACATCCATATTAAGAAATAATTAATTTCCCTGTACTAAATTAAGAGCACCTCAGGCAGATTTGTTTCCCCTTCAGATTGTATGGATTACAAAAAAGTCTTCGGTTTGTAAAACCTGTGCATCAGCATTTTTAGATTTCTTTTATTTGCTATTGTTGCATTCCCACTATTGTGGGTCAACAAAATAATGAGGGCGGACACAAACTTTGTTGTGACAATATCAATTGGGGTTGATTTATTATCATTCTCTCAACTCAACAATAATAAAAGGCACTATAATAACATGTATAAAAAGAGTGGTAGCGTAGTTCAATAAATTAGACTTAATATTGTCTTGTACTTTACATAATACAAGTTCCGTATGGTGTTTACGAGTACCAACTATAAAGGGATCGGATACAGCCAGTAGGACCATCATTCGTTCTTGCGGCTTGTCACTTGGTATATGGTACGGGCACTGCTACACGGGACGGACGACCACCAGAGCTTGATTACACAGGGTGCCTGGACGGGGCCAGAGTGTGTATCAGACCGCACTAGCTAGGCGAACCAATGGTCATATCGACGCACTGCACCATTGGTTCAACGAACGAGGCACTGGACTGTCATAGTTTGGTATATCACACTGTCCTTGATCGGATCGAATCACACAGATATCATTCAGAACGGCACTTCCCCCAGATGAGGAAATCTCTGGGTTTATATAGAAATCTGGGGCCTAGGAATGAATAAAACATTAGCCTCGTTTAGCGTTTTACCTAATGAGAAGTTTGCCTTCCGCGTCTAAGGGTAGAAATGTGTGCAAAATCAGGTTATACAACAGGTCCTTGTTCCATATAAGGAAAGGTATTTGACGAAAGTAAAGTGAGTGACAACTCAGGAAGGAGGGCGTGTTCAAGGGGATGATGTTTACTGGGGTGCTAAGCTATTGCATGAGTGGAGCAGCGGTTGCGCATGGGAGCACAGCACACGGACCAAGGCCTATGATGGAGCGGGTCAGTCTCAGTGACTGTTTGAACGTGCTACACCCACAAACCGTGTTCGGTGTGTAGGGTGGACTCTGAGGAAAGTATGTGAAAAATAGACTAAGTCCAAAGGATATGCCTCCAAGCCACGTGGTGGGAGGGTGTGGCACGCACACAAAGCTCTCGCTGGTGTTGCATTATACATTGCGTTGGCACTGGATATGCATGAGGAAAAGTAGCGGCCTTGTCTGGATTGCATATTCATAGCAGACAATCGAGGGTCCGGGGAAACAATCGCTGCGAATTAGAGGACTAGAAATTGCATCGTAAACAAAATATTTAATAGTGAAAGGAGTGAAATAGAGTGCGCTAATATTTATCAAAATCAAAGGGTAAGATTCGTAACACTATGAAACAATGTCCAATTGCAGCCAAAATTGCTGGATCGATTGGAATTCTGCCGCACTGTGTTTTAACCAGTTCGCTTCGGATGCCGTGTATACACGCAATTTTTTTTTGTACAGCGGATCGGAGAGCGTCTAAACACGCATTCCGATTTTTGTGTGTGTCACCGAGAGACTTGTCAACATGCCACACGTGGCGTGCTGTCGTGGCGGCTGACGTGTATACACGCAATCATTTCTCAGAGTCCATGGGGTCACGGTTCGGTGGCCCCGGAAAAAATGCACTGCAAATACTGAACGAGTTCACTCTTTTTGTTGATTTTTGCCTAATCCCTTTATCCAAGACCTGTTCCTTTGACGTACCAGCCAAGCATTTGTAAAGACGGATTTATATCCATTGCTTACGAGGCATTCGATCTCTCTCCAGGTATGCCGTCTTTTCGACCGGGCGCTGGTCGCTAATAGGCCGTTGCATCGGAGCTTGCCAACGGTCTAATTGTGCTGAACAAACACAACCGTAATTAAAAAACTAGCCATTTAATTCTCGAAATGTCAATGAGTAAAGGTGTTTATTTGGTTGTCCGAACTTAGTTTCATTGACAAAAAACATTATTAATGGCTAGAAATTTTTTAAAGATTTTTCACTGAAAATAAACCCGCACGGGGGACCAGAAAAAAATTAATATTCCCGACGTCAACTGGTTAAACGACTTTTTCACATAGGAGTATGAACATTTGCCCAGTTTGTGAGACCTCTCTTAGCCACCATACTTTGTGTATGGGAAATTTGGTCTGGTTCCAATAACCGCATTTACATGTATCACATATTTCACTGGTTAGCACAAAAAAAAAAAAAAAAAAAAAAAAAAATGCATCACTGCACTGATTTTGAGGCCGACCTATGACCAGAAACCAGAGACTTTTTCTTTTTTGGCCTTAAAGAATGAAAAAATTTAAAGAAATTTTGATCTTTCCTTAATCTGATGGATGTTTTCAAAGATTCTGAGAAACCAAAATGAGAAAAAAAAGTTTTGATTCAGTTCATAGGCAAATAATGTTTGATTGTAATTACCTGTGTCATCATCCTGTTGTTTCCTCTTGTTGCTGGCATTAACCCCTGAATCCAGCTGAACCTTCTTTGCCTTCAGTATTTCCAGATGGTCACTCAATGTGATGTCTAACTGTTGAAGAGCAGCCTGTACATAATATTCAAAATGAAGATGATGTATGCAGATGATGACACACCATACAAAGTTTTTAAGTTAGTTGGTTAGTGTTGAGCGCAATCTAGGGATTGCAGATTTCCAGTCTCATTTTCGCCGACCTAGATTGCGCGCTGAACTGAGCTGGCCATCCTATCACTATAAAAGACTGTACATGTAGTATGGTGTAAGATTAACATCAAGACAAAAAGCTGTTTTTCTTCACACTGCCTGACATAAAAGGCTGTGTGTACCTTTAAACCAAGCATGGAAACCTTTCTTAGAAATATTTTAAAGATGTATTTGCCCGTGTTGCTATTTTGATGGTAATTTCTGGCAATTTTCTTGTTCATCAGAGCATTGCTGTTTTACTAACTGGATGAAAGTAAAACAAAATAACAAAGGATAATTGTATTTTACAGCAAATATGTGGGCATTTACAGCAAATATGTGGGCATTAAATTGCACTTGTTAGCCTTTCTGATAGGATATTAGCAATATGGTGACACATCATTAAAGCCCTTATACCCTATTTGTTATCTTGAAAAACTAATATATATATATAAATATTTTATTACATTTTAAAACTTACTTGGTGTAAAGTTGATGATGGATTGATGTTATCAAACATCCCTTGAACTATTTTTGTCTCGGGTGCTATTATTTTAAGAAAAAGTTTCCAAAACGAATTTCTGTCATCCGAAGACAGAAATTCCACATTGGAATCAATACAACAAATTTGAATGCATCATGTTCACTATTTTCTTGTTATTGGAAAAAAATGAAACTTTCACAGGTTGGTTCTACATGTATGTTGATTTGTGGATACATTTAGAGGCATTTTGACAAAAGTGTAAACTGGCTCTAATTAAAGGGACATTATCGTCACGATCAGAGCAGACTTTTAACAGGGCATGGAATCGGTGTCCTAGTTTAAGATGACCACACTGGAAATTACTGGTTCATTTATGCAACAGCAACATAACCTTATCATGTGGGGTATTATTTTCAGTCATTGAGGTAATCTAAAACTAGCACTCTAATTCCATGCCCTGTTGATCCTGATGATATTGTCCCTTAAAAAGGTATTGAATTTAATTTAGTTTATAGTACCAACCTTTCTAACTGTGTTGGCATCCTTCTCCATTGCCTGTCCTACAAGAAGCTTACAATTCTGGCAGCTGGTTATAAGATGCACTAGGTCTACATTGTTAGTCTTTTGACATTCCTCTGCAGCAGATGCCAACCTGTTCATCAGGGAGATACGATAAATTACAGATTTTAGTGAGGGCAGGGCTTTTACACATCACTAGCATTACTGACTGGTATTTTCTGTGCTGTGTGTTTTGTGTAGATAACTGAAAGAAATGCAGATGAAACCATATCAAACTTCAGAGTATTGAGGCTAAATACTTGGATCCTTATTTGCCTATACAAGAAAGAAACATTTTTATATGGCAAAAATGACAGACACGATTACCCTAAGTATTTTTAAACCCTCCACAATTTGATTGCCATTTGGTCCAAATTGCCACTGCAGGGTTCTTCCCCAAAATACAAAGAACTAAAATGTTGCTGGGGAAAAGGCTTAATTCCCCTGTTTCCATCCCCATGGCTGCACTTCCTTGTACTCCAAGATATTCCTCTAGACATGACTGTTATTAACCAGTTCGCGTCGGAGGCCGTGTATACACGCAATTGTTTTTGCACCGCGGATCGGAGAGCGTCTAAACACGCCATAGGAAACTCGGGAATATTTGTATGCATGCTCGGTTGACGTGACAACGAGCCATGCGCGTAAAGTGACATGCTCGGAAGACGTGGCCACACGCTGTGGAAGCTTCCGTTGTCCTTTGCGTAAAACCATGCCATTTTGGCAGTGCTCGTGCTTCGGTTGACGTGTTATTGCGCAGCAATTGTTCGGCACAATAGCGGGGGCCGTGTAAACACGCTCGGGGAGTCTTGACATGGGGGGGGGGCACTCGTAAACGTGTTCCACACCTTTGTCTTTGTCTCCATTGAAATCTGTAAAGCTGTGGTATACAAAGATTTCTATAGACCAATTACCTGGCAGACCGCTGGCGAATCAAGATTTCTACAGACCAATTTCCGTGCACCATTGTCCCATTGTTACTCGGTACGCTCGGTACCACTCGTATGACGTGTAAATACGATGAAGAATTCTTTAGAGGGCTCGGTGGACTTCTAAAGACGCAACACAAAAGACGCCCTCCTGGCTATAATTCCCAAGGGAAACTCGCCAAATTATATGCTAATAAGCTAAATGGGGGTGTCCCGTCTTAGTTTCATTGACATAACCAAAAAAAATTCACGCAAACAAAAACGTGTTTGTGTGGGAAAAAGAAACCCGCACAGGGGCCCAGAAAAACTTTTTTATTCCCGACGCGAACTGGTTAAACCCAGGCTGAAATTATGAACACATTCACATTCATTTTATGATTCAAAGAAAGTAAGGATACTTAAGACACAATGAAATACAATGCAAGCTGAAGCTTTCACATGTCATTCACATCTCTTGATTCATTCTTATGCATGGGTTGCATCTAAGACATGTAACCAAGAGTGTATAAACTGGCTTGAAGAATATTGTATAAATAATTGTATCTTACCACGAGGCTGCTTCTAATCATCAGTGATAACATCGAAGAGTCAGACAGCCAGTGTGGATAGCGACAGAAGTACATGTATGGATACAAGAGAACATTTTTTAATGTCAATGCTTCTCATTCCTTCACTTCAGGCATTTACCTTAGCAGGGTCTTGTTCAAGGTTGAAAAATAATAAGGGAATAAACGTTGGATAAAGATTGATGGGGATGTGGCATTCAGCTCAGTCCTTTATCACCTGTGGCCATCATAACCCTGAGGTACATTTATCCTGAGTAAAGACCAAGCATCAAGATTTGAATCCCATTAAAAATTGCCCTCCTGATTTTGTGATCAAAATATAAAAATGCAGTTTTGGCTAATGTTTAATAACCCTAACTCCCTAGGCCCATTTGCTTACACATAACCTGAATCCTCCAAAATCCTTCAGTAGTAAAGCAAGCACATGACATGTATGCACACATGTGTTTCTAATCTGCGATACATGTACATGGCCAGGGACCCTCCCTGCATGCATGGAGCAATAAACAGTGTCCACTGACCCAAGCACTGACCTTGCAATCACTACAACAAACATGGATGTACATGTACCATGGAAAGGCAAGTATGCCTAATAACCTCAATCCTCCAAAATCCTTCACTTTAGCAAAGAGGATTTTGGAGGATTTGGGAAGGTTAGGGTATTTCATAACACCTGAACAAATTTAGATTTCTAATTAATTATTAGCTCACTATTAACCCTCCTATAAAAATTGCAGTTTTGGGCCTAGAAACTGCACCTTTCAAAACCTGTCAGCCGGAGGGTTTTGAAAGGTTATGTAGTTGCTTCACTATGCACTACACTGGCAGGTTTTGAAAGGTGGTGTAGATATACTACCATATGTACTATACATAGTTTGTGTACATAACTGTTTACTGTTAGTCACTGCACATTTCAAATCCCTTTGGCAAGTAATAGACTGATAGATGTGTATATCTTAGGGATTACTGTTTATGTACAGGGTAGCTCAGGCACCTTCTGAAAGGTTTTGACAGTTGGATGAACTTTATTGAGGATTACTTAGCTTTACTTTAACCCTAACTCCCTAGGCCCATTTGCTTACACATAACCTGAATCCTCCAAACCCTTCAGTAGTAAAGCAAGCATATGGCATGTATGCACACATGTGTTTCTAATCTGTGATACATACATGGCCAGGGACCCTCCCTGCATGCATGGAGCAATAAACAGTGTCCACTGACCCAAGCACTGACCTTGCAATCACTACAACAAACATGGATGTACATGTACCATGGAAAAGCAAGTATGTCCAATAACCTCAATCCTCCAAAATCCTTCACTTTAGCAAAGAGCATGTAGCATGTAACCTCAATCCTTCAAAATCCTTCACTTTAGCAAAGAGGATTTTGGAGGATTTGGGAAGGTTAGGGTTAAGACTTAGTGCCAATACCTTTCAAAACCTTCCAACATGTTTTGGCATGTACATGTAGGTGTACTTGCCACAGACTTAGCTTACTTTATGACTTAGTATCAGCACCTTTCAAAACACTCCAAACCCTCCAAAGGGTTTTGGCATGTAGATGTACTTAATACAAGTGTTATGACATGTATTGGAATGTTAATGCTGTGGGCCCTATGCTTATTACACAGTGCAAATTTGGCAGGTTTTGGCATTTAATGTATTATTTATTTACTGCATGAAAACATCTGGGGGAGGGGTGGTTAATCCTATGGACCATATCCCCTCCCCCCCCCCCCCCCCTCCCCCCAGGATTTATGCCCACGGGTCATCATGTAGCTAAGTTTCTTCCACCTGTCATTGCTGAAAATGATTGTGTCAGTGGTGTGGTAGTACATTTGCACCTACCAACAGAAAGAAAATTGCTAACAATAAGGTTGGATACTGTACCCTACTGACTCGAAATAGCCATTTCAACAAACACAACAAAACTGTACAGTTATTCCAGCCATGTACAAATTAGAGGCTCAGAATGAATGTAGGACCAAGTCAAGATTAGGCCAAGCCTGACTCTGACTTATATGATTTAATGGCTGTCATTTGAAAAATAATGAGCATTAAAAGGCTTGCAAAATTTCGATCAAGAGCCATTACAACTACATGTACATGTATGTCACATATACTATAGTGTAGGCCTAAAGATGCACGTAAACACCAACAATAAACTGCCACCCATAACAACAAGTTAAACAACTGATGTCACAGAACACACGGCCATGTTTACTCAAAATGTTAACCCAGGAAAGCCATACAACACCCTCCAAACTAGCAAAGAAATAACCAATTCTTCAACATACATTTGTAATGAGTAATTAAGTTGTCTACTTAGCATGAAGTAATCATTTCCATGATGGCCTTAAAAGTAAAAGATACAGGCCTAACGTTAACCTAACACTAACAGTTAACTAAGAAAGTTAAAGTTAAAGTTTTTTTTACTTATTTGTTAGTAAGAACAAAATTATGATAGAGGTGAAACTAAAGGTGAAGAAATTGTAAGTCAGGTGAGATTTTGAATGATGGATTTGTGTTTTGTGCATATCCTTTTGGGGGTAGAATGTCGTATCCGACTGCCACTTTTTCTCATTCAATATAGCCAATGATGTAATCTTACCTAGCTACCCAGTAAGGTGGAGAACATATGGATGATGATGATGGACATACTTTAAATTATTCCAGGATATTTATTTCATGAAAAATCAGGCATTTTTGGTATGACTTCCTCAGACAGTCATGTCAGTCTGATCTTGTCAACTCCCCCATAAGTGACCAACACGGTCATTGTACATGCGCAGTGGCAACTATAATAGGATCCTTCTATTTTCTGAAGGGGAGGATTTTTTTAGAAGGGAAATAAAGTCCGAAAACCATCATAAAAGTGGATTTTAAAGATAGCTTTCGCTTTCTGTACCCCCAAAAATCGATAGAATCATTTTTTAACTTAGGCATGTTACTGTTAGGTGGTTGCAAAAAAATCCCCAAAAACCCTTTAAAACTAAAGTGGCGGTCGGATACGACATTCTTTCCCATTTTGGCAATATTTTTTGGGACCGTACTCAAGTTCCCTCAGCCTTATGTTCCCTCAGCCCTATGTTCCCTCAGCCCTAAATAGACCCTATGTTCCCTCAGCCCTATGTTCCCTCATCCAGTCTTAACACTCCATGAGGGAACATAGGGCTGAGGGAACATAGGGTTGAGGGAACATAGGGCCTAATTTGGATTTTAAAAAAATGTTAGGCATTGAGGGAACATAGGGCTGAGGGAACATAGGGCTGAGGGAACATAGGCATGACCCCTATTTTTTCATCTGCAAATCTTTGTACACAAATGGTGGCAGTTTTGACACTTGAAATTTTGTTCCCAAGTGGGTTGCGATATAAATGCACAGAATCAGAATACCTTGATATTGCTGTAGCAGGCTCATCTTTGTATATGTACCACGTTCCCATCAAAAGGAATCAAGTTGAATGACGTCTGACGTATGACAAGCACATCACATGCACATAGCACAGTCAGTACACGTATGTCCCTACGAATTTCGGTCCGCACGCTGATGGGTTGGACAAAGCGCCCTCTCCAGCTCGTGATTGAAAGACAATTGGATTTCCCCCAAAAACAATACAAGCAATAACTTTCGCTTGTGCGTCCACCGGACGAGCGAAACAACAACTTCCCCTAATTGCATAGTATTAACTGAAACTGGTCAACAGTACATCATACGCTTTGGTACCAATTGACATTATTTTGCATTTCAGACTCTAGCTTAGTAGTCAATTCAATTCAATTCATTTTATTCGTCATGCGACACACATGAAATTAATTTTTGACATCCTTTGTACAGCTGTAAAAATGCAATTACATAAAAGTTTATAAATTATAAGTTATTATTATATACAACAGCAATGTACACATAAACACCTAATAATAAGTTGCACAATATAAAAACAACCCAAAAACTACATTCGGACCCCCCCCCCCGGTAAACTACATCAATTATCAGATAAATTTACAATTAAATTAAATTAAATTTAATTGTAAATTTTAGTCTCACGAAATCGTGACAGACCAGACAGTTAAAAAAGCAGCAAACACCGGTAGAGTATAATGGAGGCCGGGGTGCCAAAAGCCTGACAGACGGAAAGCACCATGTATTTTTTTTAATATGGCGGACCCAAATTTGAAGATTGAATTATTAGAAATATATAGGCCTATATATATATATATATATATATATATATATATATATATATATATATATATATATATATATATATATATATATATATATATATATATATAGGCCTATATATAATAATAATAATAATAATTTTATAGATTTTTAAGTACAATCTTAATCAAGTACACCAATGTTCAGTGTAGTCAATATATAATATGATTTGATTGGACAATAATTATTTTAATTTGCATAAATACATTATCGCCGCCATTTCGTATTTCATATTGCAGTCCAATGGATAGAATAAGTTTGTGATGCTCTTTGGTAAAAGGAAATTGGCACACTACATGTACTTTAATTCAAAGAATTTGTTTAGTAAAATATAGTACTCTCGAATCATTTGCAATAAACACAAATATTGAATTTTGACTTAAAGTTTTGAATCTCACAAGTATTATTAACTATACGTAACTAATTCGACCTATTTAATAATTATCTAAACCTTTCACATTAGTACTCATTATCATTACGACCTCAGTCGACCGTCATCATCATCAACACAGACATCGTCTTCCTTGCACGGAATAGACTTGTATAGGGATCTCTATGCAGACGCGTAGCCAGCCCTGTCGGTCCGGGGGGGCAAAATTAAGATGATCGTCCCGATTTCATGGTTTAAATTTAATTGCGAAATACTGAATAATATTGAATCAAAACAATCGATATATTGTACAAACATGATCATCTGTGATTTATTGTTCTTTCCTTGGATCTATACTGTCTGAACTGTTGCTATTAATTTCTACACTGTCATGACTGTGATGAACTTAAACATTCATAATTAATCGTATTCGTAATGTATATATATACACACCGTTTACAACACACATTACACTGAAAGTTATTCGTGTACATGTCGTATACAAACCTTTAATAAAATGTTGTAAGACAAGTTGTAAATACGTTCTGCACGTAACCCGAGTACATACTGGTTCATTGTATTGATTCAAATTTCAAGTTTTTAATGTTTTATAACTTTTAATGTTTGTTTCTATATAAATTCGTCTCTAATTAACAAAAAAGTTGAAAGATCCATCTGTAAGGTCCATATTTTATGAGCAATTTATATATCTCTCATTAGTGCATTTTGTTGCCTTTCTTGTAATGTCAAAATATATTTTTGCTGCCAATGGCGAGCGTTTCTATCCCGGGTTCCTATTCAAATGAAACCAAAAAAAATGAATCACCACATCCCCTGTTTATCAGCAACTATTATACTAAATTTGAGTTGCCATTCGCCGAGGAACAGACATCATAGATACTAGCGGGATGCCGCGCTTCGCGCGGCACCCGCTAGGTGTGGGTGATGTGTGAGTATTAAATGTTGCGGGTTTTGTGCCGACTTCGTTGCTGGTTTATGTAATGTAATATGGGGTAACGGGGTCTAATTTGCAGGGGGCACTCAAGGCTGATCATTTTCTAGAATGAGCTTGGTGATTGGTTAATTTTTGAGCGGGCGCATGTAAAAAGTCAAAGTGACATAACACAACAGCGCCCTCGGGTTTTTAACATGGTAGGACAGTGAATATTGAATAAATAAATGTACTGAAAAGAAATACATGTACACAGAAAACGGGTATCCTAGTATTTTCGTACAGTTCAGACACAGATATGTGCACAAAATGTCTCTTTTGAAATTGATTGCATGGCCCTTCAAGTCATGAAAAAAGGGGAAATAAATATGAATAACATTAAATTTGCAGATGAAATCTGCACTGTTTCCTGAGGCCCCACCCCTTAATATAAAATAGGACGCAGTTTGAGTTTAAATTGTTGCCATGGCGCTGTAGGTTTTAAAACCTTTTAAAATATTCAAAATTGGGAGAAAAGATTCCCAAAATTGTTTTGTGTGAGAAATGTCCTGAAACCTAAGTGCATAAGCTGTTGTGATTGTCAGATCTGAAATCGTTTTATATTACCTCAAAGTTGAAAGACTGATGGTATCTACACTGGCAATTGTGAAATCATTTTGGGCTTTTCTAACAGTTCAAGTTCTACTTCTATGTATGTAAAATCAAAGGTCAGAGTCCCTATTTCATCGGTTGAAAATTGTTTTCACAAATCAGCAAGCGGAGGAATACAGAACTGCTATAAAAATATATATTATAACATAGGGCCTATATTATAATATATCTTATAATATATATTATATGAATCTGGGACTGAGAAATAATTTAAATTGTGTTAAACTTTACTGTGAAAATGCAGTGAACTCTCCAAAAAGACATGAATCTGGGACTGAGAAATAATTCACATTGTGTTAAGAAATTATTTGAAAGTGCACTGAACTCTCCATAGACTTTGTACACAATCGAGGACATGGCGTCTGGATACTACAGGCTTTCAAAAGTATTACATGGGTACTGAGGTTAATTGATGTTTGGTATTTATTATCAAATATCAAACAACAAAAAGGGTTTTGTAAATGTTGATCATGTTGATTAAAATTGTTTATTGATGTTTGGAGATAGCTGTGATAATCGTAGCTCTTGGTCACGTCCCTAAGACCTAGGACTAAAAGAGCTACGCGAAATAAATGCATCAACAAAGAGTCGAGTCGACACACCGACGTCATTACCGACCAATCAGGAGGTCCGTCTGAAACAGAGAATCAGACATTTCGCAACGCGGCAGTTCGGTACTGTTCGTGGTATGTGGCACCCGGCCTCCTCGACCAACGCTCACCGAAAGCCGCGGAGTAACCCAAACAATGTTGCTCATGTTGATTAAAAATGTTTACGGATGTTTGGTATTTTATTGTTTTATTATCAAACAACAAAAACAACAAACATTCCAAACGTGTGTTGTAAATGTTGATGAAAATTGTCTGTTGAGCACAAAGGTCACGTGTAGGTACGGAGTTCATTGATGAAAAATAAGACCAATCAGGGGGTCCGTCTGAAACAGCCAACCAGACATCTCGAACCACAGCAGTCAGGGAGTGTTCGCCTCATCTGGCACCCCGCCGACCCTCGATCACCGAGGATAGCCGCGAAGTCACCCGACCAAGCTTAACGATCATTGCGGGTGTCCGGCTGCCGTTGCACGCAATCCACGCAATCGCGGGTAGACGTCGGAACACCAACAACGCAGACCCCAACCCACGGGTACCCCGAAATTGACCCCAGGACGCATCAATTCAGCAGGGTGCGGGCGCCAGTTGACGCGAAACATGGCGGCGCCCCGAAAGAAAGATGGCGGCGCCCTGAAAAAAACATGGCGGCGCCCTGAAACAAAGATGGCGGCGCCCCGTGTTTGCACTAACAAAGATGGCGACTTTCCGATCATTATAGTATGGATGTCCTGCCATCCTTTCTCTTTAGGGGCTTTGCCTGGGTGTTTTGAATCAGTATGGCTCCTCAAACGGTCCCTTCGGAACAGGGGCGGATTAAGAATCCATGGTGCCCTGGGCACGCCAGTGACTGGTGCCTACCTACGCGTCGCCACTAGGTGGCACAAGACTTCACACAGCCCCCCCCCCCTCATGAAGTACTATAGTGTTTAGGCTCTGTGGGCTCCATACAAAATAATTTGAGGGGCAGCAGGTAAAATTCCAAGGCTGGGGGGCACCAGGGGCACCAAGCAAAAAAAAAAAAAAAAAATTGATTTTTTATTTATTTTTTTGCTTGGGGCCCTGGGCAAGTGCCCAATTGCCCATATGGTTAATCCGCCACTGCTTCGGAACTGTTTACTGCAATACCCACACTTTGCCATGTCTTTCTGAGACGACATTGTGGATTGTACGTTAACTGCATCAAAAGTTAACACAGCCAATGTAAATTTAGACTCAGATCTATGACTATGAGTGCAATGTTAAATGCCTTTCTTTGAACGAAACCTGACCGCTGTCATTCATACATGTGGACGTGGTATTGTGGTTACTTACACTGCATACAATGTACATAACGTATGATGAGATCAATTTATGGCCAGTTTGAAGTACATGTACGTTCTTCCTGGAAGTTGTGAGGTAATGCAATGCTATACTGTATATTCAAGTGTCAACAGACAAAACAATTTAATTTCACGGCAACTTAATTTAGCGAATTGGCATTTCTTCACTTTTGGAGGCAATTTAATTTCACTAATTTACATCCTCTTGCTATATAAAACCATAAAAATATTATATTTGGCAGCAATTTAATTTAGCGAATTGGGCCTCCTAGCGAAATTAAATTGCTAGCGAAATTAACTTGTTTTACAGTATTTGATAAAGTGATTTCGGGACAAAACCGGGTATAAAAACTTCAGATCTAACTTCCTTCCTCAATCCTCCTCTCCCGTCTCCCTTTATCAATTATTCACTTCCTTTACCATTCCCTAAATCATCCTTTCCTCCTCCCTAAATCTGCCTGCCTCTGCATCCTTCGTCCCAGGTCCGTCCTTCCCGCCCTTTCCGGTCCCTTACCCTCTCCGGCTCCCTCGGCTCCCTTCCTTCCCTTACCCCTGCCCTACCGCCGTTTCCACCCGCCCTAACCTTGCCTGCCTTAAGTTAGGCTGCCTTGGTACTCGTCTCAACGGTCCTATCCATCCTTTCTTCCATTACCAAGGCCCACATTTCCTTCTCTCCTCCCCCTCCCTCCCTCCTCCGTCCTCCCTCATTTCGTCAATAATCCCTACTCTTCTAATTTCTTTCTTTTACCTCTTTCGTTTTTTCTCCCTCGGAGTCCCTCCCTCAATTTTCCCTCCTTTTCTCTCTTCCTTTCCTTTTCTCTTTTCTTTATTTTTACCGTCCCGATTTTACTTCTATTTTTTTTCCGGGGGGGGCAGTATGCCCCCCCCCCCCTGCCCCCCCGCTGGCTACGCTACTTTGACTCTATGCAGTTCGGTCATTCATGAGTGTCCTTACTTCAGGGATAGTATCAAGACCAGTATCATCCAGAAGGACTTGCAGGTATGTTTTCTGACGTGAACCCAATGAGCCATGCTTTTGGTTCCCAGAGGACTAGTTTGCTTGCAACTTCTTCTTTATGCCAGTGGAAGTAGCCAGCTGCTCGCAGTCTACGATCCTGAATTGTAGTGGACACCTTCGGAAGATCACCATACAGTTGGTGATTTGGTTTCTTCTGTTTCCAATTGATGTTAAGGGCGAATCTAAGGAGACGTGTATAACATCCATCTAATCCCCGTTCCAGCTGTTTGGTTAGTGTCCTCGCCTCGGAACCATATAAAAGCACTGGTTCCACTAATGCTTGAAAGACATTGATCTTTGTTTGCCGTGGGAGTTCCGACTTCCAAATTTGTTGTAGCTTGTTAATAGATTGCCAGGCCAGTCATTTTCTCACTTTAATATTTTGGCCATTGGAGGCTACACAGGGCTCCCACGTACTTAAAGTCCTCAACCTAGCTGTCGGAGTTGTACACTTGTCGAAGGCTTTACGAAAATCAACAAATGTCATTACTGCAGGCAGTTTTCGAGCATGGATTCACTCTAGCAAGCGACGTAGTGCTAAGATCCCCCTTCCTTTACGGAAACCATTTTGATTACATCTCAGTAGAGGATCAATGTGGTCTCTGATGCGATTTAGAAGCATTCTGTTGTAGGTTTTGTTTACTGTTGATGTTAAACTGTTGCCTCTGTAGTTTTCTGGATTACTGAGATCTCCTGATTTAGGAATGGGAATGATGTTTGTCTGGTCTGGTCTGCGATTTTCATCAAAATCAGCATTACATAAGTGAAGGAGGATGTCTTGTATGCCACAGTACTTGATAATCTCAGCAGGTATTCCATCCTCGCCACAGCTCTTTCCATGTTTAAGTTGGTTTATTACTGCTATAAGTTCATCCATATCGAAAGCATCTGTGCGGATGGGAAGCTCAGCATGTATTTGTTGGATGTCTTGCATTACCAAGTAGATTTTTGAAAGCATCATGCCAGTTGTTTAATCTTTCTTGTTGATGAGTACTACCTTTCATGCAGTTGACCCTGTTTAACTTTATTTTTAAAGGTCATTGATGGTTTTCCACGCTGATGTCATATTTACTCCTCTATTTTCAGCTTTGATTTCTTGGATCCTTCTTTCTAAGAAGTCTTGGTTTGCTTTATAGGTTTTATCTAGTTTCTCTTTGGCAGCCTACGGGGATTATCTTGTTGCAGATGTATTTTGGAGAATGTTGTTTTCTGATGCATTCTGAAGCTCTGCTCTTGCAGTAATCACTCTATCATCTTCACTTGCAAGTATTTTCTTGTCTCTCTTTCTTTTTGGTAGAAGCTTTGTGGCAGTTTCTTTAATTGCAACCACAAGACAGTTGTATTCTGCTGAAATATCCTTTTCTGGAGGTTCCTCTACTCTCAGAGAATCAAATCTATTTTTGACTTCTAAGGCACACCTGGCTTAGTTGTAATTTAATGTCTTAGGTAAGCGCTGTCCAGTTGTATCTGGCTTTCCTATTCAGCTTTGTATTGGCACGTAGGCGAGGTTTTACAGTTGCTACAAGTACTCTATAGATCCAAGTGAGGATAGGCTATTATATGCTTCTACATCTTGCAGACAACCTCTCCACTTGCGACGTATAATGATGTAGTCTAGTTGAGATTTAGTGCCTATGCCAGAGTTCAGATGAGTCATCATTTTCCCATGTCTCTTCCTAAAGGAAGTATTTTCTAGCTTCTGCTAGATCATGTAACAGTTGGCCGTCATAATTTGTTTCCTGGTGGTAGCTGTACTTCACAAGATCGGTGCCAATTCTTACATTCAAGTCTCCAAGCTTGATTGCATCTTCCAGATCCTGATAGAATTTACAGACTTCCTGTTGTTGTAACTTTCTGTCTGCAAGATTTCCACTGGGAAGGGTTGGCTATAGGCTACTATAGTAGTCTGTGGGCCGGAGGGGTCTACCGTGCACCCCCTCCCCCGTAACCCACCGCCACCGATTTTTTTTGTTCCTTTGGATGGAGGGGTGGAAGAAGATAAAACATCTCGCCATTACTCCATCATGCCTTCACCTATTACCACTTGGTACAATTAATGTTCAGTCATACGTCGTCATGATGACGTTGTCGGTTCTCATGAAAACGACCGCTAGAGGGGGCTATAATTGCCCGTATTTTATGCATATTTTAATTATTGGGATTTTCAGAAAAATATCTCATTATAAGTCATTTAGTTTTTATAGTTTGATCTTCTTCCACCCCTAGTGCTAAGAATTATCAGCGTAAGCTCATTATAAGGGCAAACAAATAGTGGGCCAGAACAAAATCTCCTATGTTAAACATTTATTTTCGTGTTTAGGACATCCAAACGAACAAGGTTATGGGGGGGGGGGGGGTGCACGGTAGACCCCTCCAGCCCACAGACTATAATGGTAGGTGCTGGGTTTCCATTAAATTTAGCTTTGATAATTCTTGGTGACACCTTCTCGACTGAAGCCAGAACGTCTTTTGCATGTTTGCTAAGAAGAAGTCCTACTCCTTTAACGGTTGCTTTACTTGCATTTCGCTCGGCAGACGCTGTTAACAAAGTGAAGCTATGAGGCTGTTTCTCATACTGAATGTCTGTCTCATTTTCCTTGTGGACAATGCGGTGTTCCTGAATGCCAACAATATCATATTTGTGATAAAAAGGACATTTCGGCAAGGTCTTCTCTCTGATGCACTGGCGTAAATCCGTGATGAAATGTGGGGGGATGATTTTGAAATTTAGGTGCACGGTATAGCTTGATGTTCTGCATGTGTATTTTTATTATATACATTTTTTCAACGCATGGAAAATTCTGGGGGGGGGGGATAATCCTATGGACCATCCCCCCGGTCCAACAAGTAGGGGGATATATCCCCCATCCCCCCGGGATTTATGCCCGTCCTCCGATGTGTTGTACGTAATGTACAAACATTGAAGGTGGCAATGTACCGTGGGACTTTGCTTCTAAGTAGTGGAGTATCTGACTTTTCACAGGGTCCCTCAACTGGTAGTCCCCTGCGCGGACCTTATTTATGGCAGGCGGCGTCCGAGCTGCATTTTCTCTGGAGCTTGTGTCTGTCATCATGTTGATTAGGTTTACTTAGCTATTACCTCAAAGGGTGCCACTCTTTCGTGAGGTTTGCTGGATGGCCGTTGGCTCAAAGTGAGCTCATCCGCCCTTACAGATAGATCTTGTTTTTATTTCTATCCGGGTGTCCAGCTACCCTCCTCACCAAATCCCAGAAGGAACTGATGGGGTTGACTGTTTAGTCGCCATCGACTCGACCCTGGAACAGGTTGTACTGGTTTACAGGTTACCAGTAGCAGGCCAGTAGCATACCTCCAGGCCTCCTGACACTGATACTGACACTGATACCAGTACTCGGGAAACCTCAAACAACAAACATACTACCAAAGAAACATTTATATATTTTTAAATTTTACACTTCTCAACCCCCTTTTAGGGCAGACATTTTGGACAGGAAAACCTAATGGCTTGGGGGTTGTGACAAAAATAACCTTTGCTTCCAAACATTTGTTAAAATTAATTTATTTCTGCAGAAGTTCAACTTGACATTCTTGGTATAATATTCCACCTTTGTATTAAGTGAAGAGTCAAACCTGTTAAGTATAATAATTGTCACACCCCTTCAGCCACGCTCAGTGTTCACCTTATTTATTCGGGGGTCTGTTTTCCCATCTGGAGCAACTTATGATCATGCCGCCATTCTGTAGCCTTTCAGTCTCTGTCTAACATTTTAATGAGACAATATTTATTAGCAGTCAATCATTGTATAGCCAACTTAAATACTCAGTTTCATATTTTGCTGACAAATAAGATATTGGCTTGACTGGAATTGTTATAACTGCCAGTACATGCAGTGCAAGCATTTGAAATCGTGTTTTTAATCTATTCTCACGATTGGTTACTAAATGTGATCTCAAAAACATTGAATAAATTTTCTCTTGTAGCCTGTTTTTATGCATGAGAATTATCAATCATAGCTTCAACTTCAATTATTCATATTGCTTCCAAAACATATATTGTACCTGGAAGATTTCTGATATTTACAAAATGTATGTATTTATGATCAAATAAAAGTTCTTTTAAAGCACCATATTCTTGATCAATTTCAGAGTTCAATTAAAACTCACTGATAAGAAATTTTCCATCAAAATCCAACATTGATTTTTTTGGTGATGAATATGTTTTTATTTTCGCTTTAGATTCAATGGACTGATTATTGAAATACAATCAATATACACTTAGTGATGAACACTCGGGGTCACTGACAGTTTTAGTAGCCTGGCGATAGACGGTATAATAGAACCACACCTACCATGTCAGTTCAAAAGAGGCCATTAAGAATCAAAAGGAGAAATGGCTTTTGGTCATGCATCTTTTTTCCCTTTTTATTTTCAAAAGGGTACAATACAGTACCGTCCTCTAGTTCTTTTCAGAACTAATTACTGCTAAATTGAGAATTTTCACATGGTGTCATCGCACCATATATTATATTGTACTAGGGTACAATAATTATAATAAATCACTTTTAAATCTCCCAGCATTTAAGAGTTTACTTAGTATAAATCACAAAGACTAATACTTAATTTTGACTTTTAATAATTAAATTACAATGGTATTAAGTAAACTTTCAAATGACAAAATACGTAGTTTCTGTAATTAAGAACTGTGCGCATTTGCCCAGTGCCGTCAAAGTGACGAATTTGCTAAAATTACCGTCACAAGAGGACGCTATACGACTTTCATTTGGAGAATTAATTCACAATTTATCAAACTGGTCAATATCGAGTTAGTTTCGGAGGTTTGCTGGGACAAAGAAGAAAACTGCTTTAGAATCAAGGCTTGATCGGTCAAATACGGATCGTCTTGTTGAGATAACGAAATAGATTATCTCAGAATGACGACATCTTTAAAGCAGGTGTCACCTTCCCGAGTTCGGGATGAAGACATTCTAAAAGTATGATGTAGTTCCCGGAGATTATTTATTTCGTTACGACAACATTCTAAAAAACTGTGCGTTGTTGTTTAGATCAGATAATTTTTGAGGGGGCAAGGAATACGACCAAGCGCACATTAATATCCAACAAAAATATACATAGGCCCTGTAATTATGATCGGATTCCTATAGGTAATCCCTGAAAATTGTCCATGTTGTGGAGGTGTACACACTATCATGCAAGGCGGAGGGGGGGGGGAGGGTAACATATATACACATATATAAAGAATTCCACCAGGAAAATTCATTCCCAATTCGACATAGACTCGAGTTGTAAGTCCATGAGTTGTTCAAGATTAGTAGCGATGGTCGAAACATTCACGTAAGAGCTGTTGTTCAGGATTTGTATTTGCACTGTAATTTTACGACGACGCGCAGTGGGCCAGGGCGAAACCAAAGTGCGCCAAAAGGGGTCATTTGCGTATGTTCCAGATTTTATTTCTTTTACATTTTTTAGGTTGCTAAGACCTCATACGACTATTTTATAAACAATTTAAAGTCAAATTAATATTTAATGACTGTAGAACTGCCTTACAGTCTAAAAAAAAACTGGATTTTTTTATTTTATAAAAGCCGGTTGCTGGTAATAATTTTAAAATTGTCATTGTGGGCTTTTGACAGAAGCTATCGTCATGTAACTTGAAGTAAACCCAGTGCATGATCTATATTCTTTAAAAATGAAGTCGATTGTAAATTAGCTTTTTGATTTCATCAGCAAAAAACTAAAGAATTTGGTTTAAAAAATTCTAAAATATAGCTTTTTTGTTCAGCTATGGTGGAACTAGAAATTCTCATATTTCCCTGAAGCTGAACCTTTCAGCAACATTTTGATACCAAAATTAGCTGCGACCACCTGCGACCTGCGATTTTGTAGCTATTTTTGTAAACCCCCATCCAACATTTTTGAACCTTTTATCATAACTCGACTGTGAGCAGCGCGCGCCACACAGTGAACTGACAGTCCTTAATTATTCCCTTGCGGTTTCCGCTTTGTAAACAAAGGCAAGTCTTGCGAAATGATAGCCATGATAAACAATTGTGCAGTTAAAATTGTTATCAGTGTCTTGATAGTGGAAAGCAAGATGTATCTAAAAAGTAATATTCAGTCAGTAAGTCCCTACTGGTAAATTCGCAAAACAAAAATGATCACAGGTCTACATGAAACTTATTGTGTTAAATTGATCATGGTATCAAACAGGGATGATATATTTTGGTCTCATGTGCTATCAAATTAATAAAATAGTGAAACAATGTCCAAATATAATTACTGTCCCTCCGGAAACAAAAACAAATCAACGTAAGAATGAATACGAAACATCTGAATGCATTTTCGTTATTTTCTCAGATAATGACACATAATAAAGTGAATCTTTTACAATTGGTTGTTTAATGTATAGGCCCCCTATATTAGGATACTTTTAGAAACATTATTTTTACATACATTATCAATAGTGTATAATGGATCTAAATCACAAACTTCCTCAAATTGTTAAACAATAATTTTATCCTTAAAATAATTTACAGCCGTAACACATACACTCGATTAGTGTAATTTAAAACGAACAAAAACTCAATTGCTAAGGTTATCCCCCAAAGTGGGGATGCCGATTGTATTAGTAATTCTTGGCCAATTTCTATTTTATCGTGTTTTTCTAAGATTTTTGAAAAATTGCGTCTATACACGTACTATGAAATTACTTAATAAATGTAATATTTTAATGAATTCACAATTTGGATTTCGTGCCCAACATTCGACGATCCATGCAATTCTTAATTTCATTGATAATCTTTCTACTGCTATTGATAATTTTGAACACACTCTAGGGATATTCCTTGATCTCTCCAAAGCCTTTGACACGATCAACCATTATACAAACTTTTTCTTTATGGCATTCGAGGAGTATCCCTAGAGTGGTTCAGAAGTTATCTGTTTGACAGAAGTCAGTATGTATCTGTCGGTAGCTCAAATTCAACTTTAAAAAAATTACTATGTGGTGTTCCCCAGGGTTCCATATTGGGACCGTTATTTTTTATTATTTATATTAATGACTTTATCAAATCATCCAATGCTTTTCCTATCATTTTGTTTGCTGACGATTCTAACTTATTTTTGTCTCATAACATTTCAAACACTCTCGTTGATGTAGCTAACATGGAACTCAAACTAGTTTCTAGGTGGTTTAGAGTCAATAAATTATCTTTAAACATCAGGAAAACCAATTGTATGCTTTTTAGTAACCGTGCAAGTGCACTTCCTCGTGATGTTATGATCGATGACACAGTCATAAAAAAAAATGAATGTGTCAAGTTTCTTGGCTTATTTATTGACTCTAAAATCTCTTGGAAAAATCATGTTGATTTCCTGTGTAAAACAAATGCTCGAAATATTGGTGTGATTAACAGAATTAAAACCTTTTACCCCCATCTGTATTAGTTTGTCTATATAATACGTTAATTCTGTCTTATATAAATTATGGTATACTTGCCTGGGGCAACTGCTCCCCTAGCCTTCTCAACAGACTTTTTCTACTTAAAAAAAAAGGGCTTTACGAATAATTAATTTTGTGGACTTCTATGCTCTTCTACTGACCCTCTTTTTGTTAAATGTAGGACTTCATGACAATTATTTCCATCAGCTTGGGTCCCTTATGTATCAATCCCTTTCTAATACTCTACCCCTATTCATTAATAGCTCAATATTTACTCGAAATGCATACTCACTTTACTCGGCAAACCCTGCAATACCATCTCCCTTCCATTAAAACTTCATTTGTGGAATTCTTTAAGTGATTCATTGAAGAGTTCCAAAAACATTAAAATCTTTAAACGCTCTTACAAATCTGTTCTACTAAGTATGTATTCAGATTCCACCTAGAGTACAAGTGTGTCCAGTATACACCTTTAAGTAAATGTGTTATTTTGTCCTTTGTGAGTGTTATTTTGTCTGTGTCGTCATTTGTGTCTTAAGTAACTTTTTTGTTATGCAGCATGTACTTGGTAATTTTGTTGTAAATATTTTCATTGTTATTCTCTGCCCATGACTGCATAGGGACTCAAATACATAAGCTTTGCTTCTAATGGGCCCCTTCTGCAGATTCACTTAGTTTCATTTTATATTACTGTGTTAAAATGTACTTTGATATTTAATTGTGAATCTGTGGAGAAAAATAAACCTGAACATGAAACCTGAAACCTGACTTCCAACTGTGAGTCATTCGATACCGTACACTAGGCACTGGACCAATGGCCCTAGATTACTTCCAAGCGTAGGTCTTTTTTTCCCCAAAAGAGATGCTTCGTTTGTTATGAGAATTTATTGGTGACCTGAATTGCATTAAACAAGAATGAATATTTGTAAAATTTCAGTTTCTTTGCTTGGGATTCGATCCTAGGACGTCTGGCTCTTCAATCACGCGTTCTACTAACTGAACTAACTGATTCTGACATGTATATCTATTGTAAATTAAAGATTTATTTGAAATTAAAGTCCATTTTAAAATGTTTTCAACAGTAATATACTTTTACCACATTAATACTTCTCTGCTGGGGATTCGATCCTACGACCTCTGTCTCAGTCACACGCTCTACAACTGAGCTAACTGATTCTGATATATATTATAGGTTAACGATTTACTTGAATCTAAAAGACCATTTTAAACGTTTTATTAAACAATAATGCATATTTGCAAATTTCAATTTCTCTGCTTGGAATTTGATCCTAGGACTTCTGGCTCGGCAGTCACGCGCACTACCAACTGATCTAACTGATACTTATGCATACACAAGGTTAAATATATATTTGAAGTTAAAAGACCATATTAAATGTTTTCAACACTAACATACATTTACCAAATTAATAATTCTCTGCTAGGGATTCGAATCTACGACCTCTGTTTAATCAGTCACACGCTTTACCAACTGAGCTAACTGACCATTTTAAATGTTTTAAACAAGAATGTATATTTTCAAAATTTCAGTTTCTCTTTTGTAAATTAAAGAGTTATTTAAAAGTCCATTTTAAATGTTTTCAACAGGAATATACTTTTACAAAATTAATAATTCTCTTCCCGGTATTCGATCCTAGGACTTCTGGCTCCGCAGTCAAGCGCACTATTTAATTAAACAAGAATATATATTTAGCAAAATTTCAATTTCTCTGCGTGGGATTCGATCCTAGGACCTCTGGCTCTTCAATCACGCGTTCGATCTACTAACTGAACTAACTGATTCTGTCATACATCTTTTTGAATTTCAAAAGGAATATACTTTTACAAAATTAATAATTCTATGCTGGGCATTCGATCGTTAGTCACGCGCTCTACCAACTTTCGTAGCTATTTGTCAGGTTTAAGATATATTTGAATGTAAAAGTCCATATTAAATATTTTCAACAAGAATAATAATTCTCTGCTGGGTATTCGATCCTACACCCTCTGTCTAGTCAGTCACATGCTCTACCAACTGATGTAACTGATTCTGATATATGTTGTAGGTTAAGGATTTACTTGAATTTAAAGTCCATTTATAATGTTTTAAACACGAATGTAGCCTATATTTACAAAATTTCAATTTCTTTGCTTGGGATTCGATCCTAGGACGTCTGGCTCTTCAATCACGCGTTCTACTAAGTGAACTAACTGATTCTGACATATATCTATAGTAAATTAACGATTTATTTGAATTTAAAAGTCCATTTTTATATGTTTTCAACAGTAATATACTTTTACAAAAGTTATAATTCCTCTGCTCGGGATTCGATTCTAGGACTTCTGGCTTGGCAGTCGTGACGCGCACTTCCAACTGATCGAACTGATTCTCGTGCATACACAGTCATGGTTAAAGATATATTTGAAGTTAAAAGACCTTATTAAATGTTTCAATAGGAATATACGTTTACAAAATTAGTAATTCTGTGCTGGGGATTCGATGCTAGGAGCTCTGGATCTTCAATAACACGCTCTACCAACTGAGCTAACTGATTCTGATTTACATATATTCTAAATATTTATTTCAATTTAAAAGTCCATTTTAAATGTTTTCAACAGGAATATACTTTTACGAAATTAATAATTGACGGTGTGTTTGCCACCCTGGCAGGCGGACAACGCTTCATGGTGCCCTCACACCATAGCGTATGCTGAAACCTATGAGTTGCGTGTAAAAAATATTTTTATACGCACCAAACGCAACCCAAATCAACAATTTTGTCAATTTCTAACCTATTCAACCTATGGGTTGCGTGTGAGTTGCGTGTGGGTTGCGTGTGGGTTGCGTGTGGGTTGCGAACTGAACTTATGATCCCCCAATATCTGCGATCACCTGCGTACGAGTTGCGTGCGAGTTGCGTGTGAGTTGCGTGCAGAACTTACGAGTTGCGTTTGAGTTGCGTTCAAAACTTACAAGTTGCGTTGGACCTGCGTGCTAGTTGCGTGCTAGTTGCGAATATCGGTCACGTGATAAAAACCTATAAAAGCGGAGCCGATTCAGTATTTTCTTCAGTACTGATTTGGTCATCGAAGAGTCAACATGGGGAAAGCTACCAAGAAATTAGATAAAAGTGACCCCAAAAGTGATGTCAAAACTATTTATACCATTTCTTATCACGCATGTAGTACGCAACTAACACGCAACTCACACGCAACTAATAGGTTGGATACGCAGGGCATAGGTTGGGGATACGCTGGGAATACGCACAATAGGTAGGGGGTACGCTACACACGCAACAGGATTGCAACAGGCACGCAACACGATCGCAACATGATCGCAACAGGTACGCAACACATTCGCAACATGTACGCTACCAAAACCTGGCCAGATACCTCAAATTTGGACCTGCGATCACCTGCGTTCATAACTTATGAGTTGCGTACCTGTTGCGATCGTGTTGCGATCGTGTTTCGTGCGTAGCGTCCCTGTTGCGTATAAATTGATCGCAGGCATTCGCAGAGAATTATTGAACATGTTCAACATTTCTGAACTTACTCTGCGTGTGTCTGCGATCACCTGCGTGCTTGTTGCGTACTTCAAACCTATAAAACCTATTAGTTGCGTGTGAGTTGCGTTCGGAACTTATGACCACTATTTTTTATTCGCAACCATACGCAACTGGTGATCGCTATGGTGTGAGGGCACCATTAGTAAACTTGATCTCAAACAAGCATATTTACATATGGTGATGGATGAGGAGTCGAGCAAGCTGCTCACGGCTCAATACTCACAAGGGACTCTTCCGAATGAATCGACTTGCCTTCGGAGTAGCATCAGCACCTGCAATATGGCAACGGACAATGGAACAAATCATCCAGGGCATTCCAGGTGTGCAGTGCATTCTGGATGATATGCTCATTACCGGTCATAATGACACAGAACATCTTCGCAATCTGGAGAAAATTCTGCTTGTATTGCGCGATCGAGGATTGCGGCTAAACAAATCCAAGTGTGAGTTTTTCAAAAGCAAAGTGGTCTTCTGTGGTCATGAAATTGATGCACAGGGACTGCACAAGACACAGCACAAAATCAACGCGGTCAAAAATGCACCCCGACCTAATAATGTTGGACAGGTACGTTCCTTCCTTGGCCTCATCAACTGTACTGAACAGCAAAAGAAACGCAAGTGGTCCAGTGAAGAGGTTCTACCTTGTTTCTGGACTAGGCGAAGGTCTGCCAGTTTTTCCCCTTTTCCTTTTCCTCTCCTTCTTGTCTTTCTTTCTGTCTCTTCTCAGTAGTCTAGACCCTACCGATCCTTGATACTTGCCCAGGGCCCTCCCTGGATCATCTGAACCCCGACTCTCCGAAGGGTACCGGAAATAAACATGTTGCAGGTCATGGCCGCCTGGTAGTACAGGATCCCGAACTCAGTGGTAATGCTCTGAGAGGCTGATCTATCAACAGGTGTAAAATGTCGAGGTGGTTGTACTGCCATGGACATGCATGGATTGGTGGTCCGTGCAGCCACTTTCGGTTGCATTCCTGAGGCCATCGGGTTGACATTGTTACGACAATGTGTTCGTATGGGTTCCTTTGGTTCCTCTGATTATTTTGGGCCAGTTTCAAACTCTAGACTAACTGAGACTCTTTGCTTATATTAATGCAAACATGACTACACAAGCAAATAATAAAGAAACCTTACCTGCTCGCGCAAACCCACCTCCCTGTGCGCAGCGTTCAAAGCCGCTTGGTATTGCTTTTTCCAATATCAGGGGTTTTCGTTCCAACTTCACTTCTGTTCAGTCTTTTGTTCTTAACAACTCACCTGATTTGCTTGCTCTATCTGAGAGCAGACTGAATTGTGACATTTCCTCTGATTCTTTTAAGTTACCGGGATATATCTTTCATCGCCTTGACCACCCTCCATCACATGGTCTGGGTGTCTATGTTAAAGAAACTCTTCCCTTAGCCCGTGAAAGCACTTTGGAATGTAACAATCATGAATACATGTGCTTTCGCCTCTCGCTTCTCCATTCTTGACTACTACCTACCTGTTTTTTCTGTATCGTTCACCTTCGTCATCATCCTGCGCAGTGCTAGATGCCATCTCTGATAGCATTGATTCTGCTATTTCTCAGCACCCTTCTGCTCAAGTCATGGTATTTGGTGACTTCAAGGAGTGGCTGATTCATTCTCGTAATATTGACATTCCTGGTATTGCAACACATAATTTTTCCATCTCCCAAGATCTTACTCAGATCGTTTCATCCCCTACTCATATTCCGGATCGTGCTTCCGATGGTAGGTACCTGCTGGATCTCTTCTTGTGTTCTAACCCAGAAGACTGTGTTGCCAAGGTCTTGCCTCCAATTGGTAACTCGGATCACTCAATTGTCTCTGTTTCCGTTTCATATTCTTCTCCTTCAACTACATCTCAGCCTTTTCATCGTACTGTTTTTCAGTTTGGAAAGGCTGACTGGGATGGTTTTCGATGTTTTCTTTCAGATGTGCCCTGGTCATCGGTTTTAAGCCTTGGTCCTGATTTGGCAGCAGACGAGTTATCCCAATGGATTAACCTTGGTATGGAGATTTACATCCCCTCACGTACCTACCAGATCAGGGCCCATTCTCAACCTTGGTACACTCCAGCCTGTGCTGCAGCAATTGCCCATCGTAACCATTTTTAAAAAGAAGTATCATCTTTTAGGAACTTTGGATAGTAAGTGTCTTTTCCATGAAGCTCGAAATCGATGTAAGAGAGTTTTAGAGGATGCTAAGCAGCAATATGCAAACTCTGTTGCTGGTTCCATTTCAACGCAGCGGCTTGGTTCCAGGGACTTTTGGCGGATTGCCAATAGTGTACTTAACCGCAACAAGTCCTCCATTCCTCCTCTCTTTCATGGACCCGAAGTTCTTACTTCTCCTCAAGATAAGGCAAACCTTTTTGCTGACAACTGTGCATTCAACTCCACACTTAATGATGAGGGGCATCCACTTCCTGCCTTTCCATCCCGTACAGCCACTGTAGTATCAAAACCTCTTATCACACCAAAGAAGATTGCCCGGACTATTCATTCCTTGGATGCCTCCAAGGCTACTGGCCCTGACGGAATCCCTGTAATTGTTCTGAAAATGTGTTCCCCAGAACTTTCACCTATTCTTGTCAAGCTATTCAATATGTGCTTGGCAGTCTCTGTGTTTCCTTCATCTTGGAAAGTGGCATCTGTTGTCCCTGTCTTTAAGGGTGCTGGTGAGCGTTCTGAATTTACTAATTATCGTCCTATTAGTCTGCTCCCCATAATAAGTAAGATCATTGAATGCTTTGTCAACCAACAGCTCCTTGGATACCTGGAGGACAATGACCTTCTAACTGACTGCCAGTACGGGTTTCGCCATTCCCGCTCAACCGGTGATCTGCTTTCCCTAATTACCGATCATTTTAATGGGGCATTAGATCGCAGGGGTGAGGCTCGTGTTGTAGCATTGGACATCTCAAAGGCCTTCGACAAGGTATGGCATTCTGGCCTGCTCCACAAGCTTCAGTCATATGGTGTGTCAGGCAGAATGTTATCCATAATCTCTGCTTTCCTTTCCAACCGCAAGTTGAAGGTTGTCCTTGAGGGTCAATCTTCTCCTACCCGTTATATCAATTCTGGTGTTCCACAGGGCTCGTACTTGGTCCTACTCTCTTTCTTATGTACATTAACGATTTGCCCGATAAAGTTTTGTCTCAGCTTGCCATGTATGCTGATGATTCAACCCTCTACGGTGTTTCCCCTAACTCTTCTAACACTTCTCGCTGTGAGGTGGGTGTCTCACTGAATAATGATTTAGAGAGCGTGTTGAAGTGGGGGAACGATTGGCTAGTAACCTTTAACGCAAAGAAAACTAAACTACTGTCTCTTTCTCGCTCTAGAGATGATACATTTCCATCCATTCATATGGGTCCATCAACTTTGCCTGAGGTATCAGATTTTCGCCTTCTCGGACTTGACATCTCCACTAAAGCCAGTTGGGAGAGGTATATCTCAGGCATTGCAAAGAGTGCTTCCATGCGAGTTGGTTGTCTTTATCGAGCTCGGAAGTTCTTACCTCCCGATGCTACTCTCTACCTGTATAAGACAACTATACGTCCCCTAATGGAGTACTGTTGTCACATTTGGGCCGGAGCTTCTGCCTGTCATTTATCTTTATTAGATAGAGTGCAGAAGCGTATTGTTAATCTTGTTGGTGAAGAGTTGGGATCATCGTTACAACCTCTTTCTCACCGTAGGTTTGTAGCCAGCCTCTGTCTTTTCTACAGATATTTTCATGGCAAATGTGCCACCAGTGTGTCCAATCTGGTTCCTCCTATCACTCAGGGTGTTTAAGCGTGAGACCAGGCTTTCTGCTTGTTCTCACCCGTACACTCTAGCTTTGCCGAGATGTAGAACAAAGAGCTATTCCAGCAGCTTTTTTCTACGTACTGCATCTCTTTGGAACTCCTTGCCTGGTGCATGTTTCCCTACATCCTATAATCTAGACAGTTTTAAGAGGAATATCAATTCCTACCTTCAGTCCTCCTGAGTTATTTTCATCTTCTATGTTTTCTTCTTGTAGCCCCTTACCAAGAGTGGCTTTTAGCCTTGTTTGGGGCGAACTTGCATAATTTTTTTTTTTTAAAGTCCGAGGACAGCAAAAGAAACGCAAGTCCGAGGACAGCAAAAGAAACGCAAGTCCGAGGTCTTGTCAAGTTTTCAAACAGAAGACAAACCATTTTGTTTCTAATCACTCATTTAATGAAAAATGCTTTCAATTTGTGAGCTGAAAGTGACTGTTGAAATTGCATTGCAAGATTTTCACATTCAACAGTCACTTTCAGCTCACAAATTGAAAGCATTTTTCATTAAATGAGTGATTAGAATCAAAATGGTTTGTCTTCTGTTTGAAAACTTGACAAGACCTCGGACTTGCGTTTCTTTTGCTGTCCTCGGACTTGCAATTCTTTTGCTGTCCTCGGACTTGCGTTTCTTTTGCTGTTCAGTATATTATCACAAATTCTTGCCCAACCTCTCCACTGTACTACACCCACTGAACCAGCATTGCAAATGGGTATGGTCTACAGAATGCGAGACGGCATTTTAACAGGCCAATGCTCTGATCACATCCGAGGAAGTCTTGACCGACTACGACCCACAGTTGCCAGTGAAATTGGCTTGTGACGCATCGCCATATGGCTTGGGCGCCGTCATGTCCCATGTAATGCCCGACAACACAGAGCGACCAATCGCATTATGCTTCGCGAACATTGTCATCCGCTGAGCGAAACTACTCACAAATCGACAAGGAAGCCACAGCACTCGTGTGGGGTGTTAAGAAATTTAACAATTATCTGTGTGGGCGAAAGTTCACATTGGTGACTGATCACCAGCCGCTCACTTCGATATTTCACCCTGCCAAGAGCATACCTGCAACGACAGCTTCTCGCATGGTTCGCTACGCCGTATTCCTTGCCAGCTACGACTATGACATTGAGTATAAGAATACCACCAAACATTGTAACACGGATGGACTGTCGCGAATGCCAGTTCGGGGTAGAGCATGCTGACCCAGATGATCTCATGCACTTGTCGCAATTGGACACACTGCCAGTCACCAGTGCCCAGATACGCAAGGAAACTATTCGCGATGTCGTACTCGCAGAAGCTTACGAGTAGGCCTACACTACGAAGGGCTGGCCTCATCACTCCCACGACTCAGAACTGAATCCATTCCACACACGCAGGCATGAACTCTCCGTACGTAATGGATGCCTCGTGTGGGGATTACGCGTCATAGTGCCAGCCAAGCTACGGGACAAGGTCCTGAGCGAGCTGCATGAAGGTCACCTGGGGGTTGTGAAAATGAAAACCCTCGCTCGTGGTTATACTCGGTGGCCTGGCATCGACAGTGACATTGAAAAACTTGCCAAAGGTTGTCCTGGATGCCAGCTAGTCCAGCACAACCCAAAGTCAGCACCACTTCACACATGGGAATGGCCAATGTCTCCATGGCAAGGTATCCACATTGACTATGCTGGACCATTCCTCGGTCAAATGTTTATGATCGTAGTGGATGCACACTCCAAATGGCCAGAAGTGGTAAGCACCAAATCATCCGACTCTTCTCACACCACTGATATTCTCAGAGCCATCTTCTCGAGAAATGGAGTTCCAGAGCAACTCGTGAGTGATAATGCACCACAGTTTACATCTGATGAGTTTCAGATGTTCCTCAAGCGCAATGGTGTGAAACACATAACATCTGCCCCTTATCATCCAGCAACAAATGGCATCGCTGAACGGTTCGTGCAGACTTTCAAGCAGGCCATGAACTCATCGACTCCGACACTGGAAAAACACCGGATCTGAACACACCACATGATACAGTTCCACAGATAGTTCCACCAGACCCAGTTGTTCCTGCATCATTACCTGCTAAGTCAGAACAAACAGTGCCAAGTAGCGAAACACCAACTCCAGCGAAATCACCCTCGCAAGCAAGCCCCAAAGTGGTGGAACGCCGCTACCCATCTCGCAATCGCAAACCCCCAGATAAACTCAATCTGTGACTGTCTTAAAAAAAAACACATTCAAAGAAACACACTTACAAACCATTATGTTTTTAAGATTTTATTCATAAAGTTTTATTTGCACTTCTCTATAAGTCTAGAGACCAGAAAACAGTGTTAAGTCAAGTATTAAAAAAAGAAAAAAGAAAGGAAATTGCCATTTCATCCAGGATTATGCGAAAATAGACATTATATTAATGTTTATTATCTCACATGTTAAGAAACATTTATTTGCAAAAAATACTTTTGAATTGCATCAACATTAATTATCCGCCATCAGCTTGTAAACAACATGATATGGACTTTCATTAACATTTATATAATCATCTGAATGGTGAGGAGGAAGTGTAATGTATTTTACATGACCGGAACTATTATGGAACTAAACAACTTGTACGCGCATTGATAATTAAGTATAAATGATGACGTCATACAATGTGAGCATAATAAATTACTTTTCCAATATGGCAGCTCCTAGTGTTATTGTTGACATTATTTTCCCCCAACAATAACCCACGCAAATATACAACATGAACAATTCTCTGTTCGGGATTCGATCCAAGGACCTCTGGCTCGTCAGTCACGCGCACTACCAACGGAGCTGTCTGATTCTTGTGCATTCGATAGGTTAAAGATATATTTGAAGTTAAAACATCGATTAAATGTTTTTAACAGGAGTACACTTTTTCAAAATTAACAATTCTCTGGTCGGGATTCGACCCAAGGACGTTTGGCTCGTCAGGCACGGGCACTGCCAACTGAGCTGACTGATTCATGTGTCCATTCGCTTGGTTAAAGATATATTTGAAGTTAAAAGATCATTTAAATGTTTTCAAAAGGAATACACTTTTGCAAAGTAAACAATTCTCTGTTCGGGATTCGATTCAAAGATCTCTGGCTCGTCAGTCACGTGCACTATACCAACTAAACCAACTGATTAATGTGCATTCGGTAGGTTAAATATATATTTGAAGTTAAATATAAGGCCATTTAAATGTTTTCAACAGGAATAACTTTTACAAAATTAACAATTCTCTGTTCGGGAATCGATCCAAGGACTCTGGTTCGTCAGTCACGCGCACTACCAATTGAGCCAACTGATTATTGTGCATTCGGTGGGTTAAATATATATTTGAAGTTAAAAAGACAATTTAAATGTTTTCAACAGGAATACAATTTTACAAAATAAACAATTATCTGTTCGTGATTCGATCCAAAGACCTCTGGATCGTCAGTCACGCGCACTACCAACTAAGCTAACTGATTCTTGTGATTTCTCTAGGTTAAACATATATTTGAAGTTAAAAGATAATTTAAATATTTTCAACAGGAATACAATTTTACAAAATTACCAATTCTCTGGTCGGGATTCGATCCAAGGACGTCTGGCTCGTCAGTCACGCCCACTACCAACTGAGCTAACTGATTATTGTGCATTCGATCGGTTAAATATATATTTTATTTGAAGTTAAAAGACAATTTAAATTTTTTCAACAGGAATAACCTTTACAAAATTAACAATTCTCTGGTCGGCATTCGATCCAATGACGTCTGGTTCGTCAGTCACGCGCACTACCAACTGAGCTAACCGATTCTTGTGTATTCTTTACGTTAATGTTATATTTGAAGTTAAAAGATCATTTAAATGTTTTCAACAGGAATCCACTTTTACAAAACTAACAATTCTCTGGTCGGCATTCGATCCAAGGACGTCTGGCTCGTCAGTCACGCGCAGTACCAACTGAGCTAACCGATTCTTGTGCATTCGATCGGGTAAATATATATTTCAAGTTAAAAACCCACATATATGTTTATAACAGGAACACACTTTTACAAAGTAAACATTTCTCTGTTCGGGATTCGAACCGAAGACCTCTGGCTCGTCAGTCACGCGCATAACCAACTGAGGTAGCTGATTCTTGTGCATTCGGTAGGTTAAAGATATATTTGAAGTTATATAAGGCCATTTAAATGTTTTCAACAGGAATAACCTTTACAAAATTAACAACTCTCTGATCGTGATTCGATCCAATAACCTCTGGCCCGTCAGTCACGCCCACTACCAACTGAGCTAACTGATTCTTGTGCATTCACTATGTTAAAGATATATTTGAAGTTAAAAGATCGATTAAATGTTTTCAATAGGAATATACTTTTAAAAAACAAACATTTCTCTGTTAGGGATTCGATCCAAGGAAGTCTGGCTCGTCAGTCACGCGCAATACCAACTGAGCTAACTGATTCATGTGCATTCGCTATGTTAAAGATATATTTGAAGTTAAAATATTGTTACGAATCTTACCCTTTGATTTTGATAAATATTAGCACCCTCTATTTCACTTCTTCCACTTCTAATATTTTGCTTACGATGCAATTTCAAGCAGTCTAATTCCCAGGGATTGTTTCCCCGGACCCTCGATTGCCCGCTATGAATATGCAATCCATACAAGGCCGCTACTTTTGCTCATGCATATCCAGCGCCAACGCAATGCATAATGCAACACCAGCGAGAGCCTTGTGTGCGTGCCACACCATCCCGCCACGTGGCTTGGAGCCGTCCTTTGGACTTAGGCCCGTATTCTAAAACCCTCCTTTAAATAGGCCTAAAGTAGACCTTTATAGAGGCTTCCTTTACTGAGGAGTTCCTTTGCTAAAGGCTCCTTTAACAAATGGTATTCAAGAACCACACTTTAACTTCCCTCATGTTAAGGTCGTCCTTTACCACAATTTTTTTAAAGGCTCCCTTTAAAGAAGGGACACTTTCTCTAAGGCTCCCTTTATGCTCCTAAATGATCTGTTGTAACAGGACGATGTCAGTTTTCTAGTCCCGTGTAATACCTCTGGTGATTACGCTGCCATTGTTATTGTATGCAGTAGGGTTGATGTTCACGTGAAGTCTTCAGTTAGGCCCTGATACAGGAGAGTTCAGTGGGTAGTGTATCTGCGGTAGTGTGCATTGCCCCCCAATTTTGTGGACAACCAACATGCCGAAAACTGGAAAAACTAACGGTTCTGATGACGGTAAAACCCCAAAACCTCGTAGACGGTTCAGTGACATTGAAAAGCAGCTACTAATGCAACTGGTCAATAAGGAAAAGCATATAATCGATATGCGGGGAAATACCACCAAGGTTCTGACTGTAAAAAATGAAGCCTGGGACAGAATCACGAAAAAGTTCAATGCGCAGCCCGGTATCAAACCTTCCGATGCTCCGCAGCTCAAGAAAGTTGTCGATAATTTGAAAGTGAAAGCAAAGAAAGAAGTTGCACAGGAAAAAAATTGCCGCCAACTGACAGGAGGTGGATCAATGGAGAAAGAATCTGTCGCTGATGACTTATCCCAATTGGTAGCATCGTGCTGTACCGAAGCACTCCACCCACTGGATAACGACTTCGACGATGATGCGGGTATCATCTACCGCAAGGTATTCTTGAAGCCGATGGCTGGGACACTCCTTGCAAATCTCCTTGAACAATCTGAAACGAACCCGTCGCATAGTAACGGAGTGCAACCAGCAGTTGGGTCCTTGGTGACAGGGGGCGTCCACGATTGTTCTCAGGTTCTGGTATGTCGTCGCCGATGAAGTTCATCAGGTGGTTAAATGCATCCTTGGTGAACCGAAAGCGTTTAAAAAAGGCGTCATCACTGAAATCATCCTCTTGAAACTGAGGAAGACGTGTCCTGATACGTGGCATACCCCTAATGACGTCATAGAAACGCGCTAGTCGGTTGACGTAATCACCCATCGCTGAGGTATCAAAAGAGATCCTTGCACGCTGGCTGCTAAAGGAAGACTAAAAGATACTCCAGACCAACCTTACGTTTAAAGGCCTCCTTAAGGCAAAATAAAGCATTTCCTGTAATAAAGGAAGGTTCTTGAAACGACCCAACCTTTGCTAAAGGAATGTACCTAAAGGCGTCCTTTGACCCGAGATAAAGGTTGGTTCTTGAAATAAAATTTAGCTAAAGGTTGACTTAAAGTCTCCCTTAACGCTAAAGGAACGTTCTAGAATACGGGCCTTAGTCTATTTTCCGAATACTTTCCTCGGAGTCCACCCCTTCACACCGAACACGGTTCGTGGGTGTAGCACGGCCAAACAGTCACCGTGATTGACCCGCTCAGTCATTAGCCGTGGCCCGCGTGTAGTGCTCCCTACCCAAGCACAGCCGCTGTTCCCCTCATGCAGTAATAGATTATCATCCAAGCAAATAGCTTAACATGTCCGGTAAGCATTTTCCCCTTGAACACGCCCTCCTTTCTAAGTTGTCGATCACTTCACTTTCGTCAAATACCTTACCTTATATGGAACAAGGACCTGTTGTATACCCTGATTTTGCACACGTTTCTACCCTTAGACGCGGAAGGCAAGCTTCTCAATGGGGTGTCGTGGCCGAGCGGTCTAGCTTACCGGATTCAAGTTCTGGTGTTAGCAACATAATGTGGGTTCGAATCACGGCCATGACACTTGTGTCCTTGAGCAAGACACTTAATCATAATTGCTTCTCTCCACCCAGGGGTTAAATGGGTACCTGTGAAGGCAGAGTTGGTTTGCTCTATATGCGCTAGAAATGGCAGCAATTGAGTTGTATACTCCCCAGGGAGCTGAGATGGTTTCAGGAATGATTTATGAGCCTTATGACCAGGGATAATAATATAATGCGCCTTGAGCACCACTTAGTTGGTGGATACGTGCGCTATATAAATCCACACATTATTATTATTATTCTCATTGGCTAAGACGCTAAACTAGGCTAATGGTTTATTCATTCCTAGGCCCCAGATTCCTATATAACCCCGAGATTTCCTGATCTCGGCGAAGTGCGATTCCGAATGAAATCTATGCGACTCGATCCGATCCATGATAGTCTAGTGCGATATACCGAACTATTACGGTCCAGAGCCTCGTTCGTTGAACCAATGGTGCGGTGCGTCGATATGGCCATTGGTTCGCCTACATGTAGTTATTGCGGTTTGATACACACTCTGGCCCCGTCCGTCCAGACACCCCGTGTAGTCAAGCCCCGGTGGTCCCCGTCGTAGAGACCGACCAGCCGACCGTCTCTCGGTATAGCAGTGCCCGCACCGTATACCGAGTGACAAGCCGCATGAACGAACGATGGTCCCCACTGACTGTACCCAATAGTTGGTATTCGTACACCCTATTTGGAACTTAGCACAAGTATATAAGTTTAACTATTGACATGTACCTATACGCTACCACTCCTGTCATACATGTTATTTAGTGCCTGTTATTATTGTTAAATAGTGATGTTAATAATAAACCAATCCCATTGATTGAGATTGTCACAACAAAGTTTGTGTCCGACTGTTATTTGTTGACGCACGATAATGGGGAATGCAACAATATCATTTAAATGTTTTCAAAAGGAACACACTTTTACAAATTAAACAATTCTCTGTTCGGGATTCGATCCGATGACCTCTGGCTCGTCAGTCACGCGCACTACCAACTGAACCAACTGATTCTTGTTCGTTCTGTACGTTAAACATATATTTGAAGTTAAAAGATCATGTAAATGTTTTCAACAGGAATCCACTTTTACAAAACTTACAATTCTCTGGTCGGCATTCGATCCAAGGACGTCTGGCTCGTCAGTCACGCCCACTTAAAGATATATTTGAAGTTAAAAGATCATTTAAATGTTTTCAAGATGAGAACACTTTTTCAAAAATTAACAATTCTCTGTTCGGGATTCGATCAAAGGACTTCTTGCTCGTCAGTCACGCGCACTACCAACTGAGCTAACTGATTCTTGTGCATTCACTATGTTAAAGACATTATTTGAAGTTAAAAGATCGATTAAATGTTTTCAATAGGAATATACTTTTAAAAAACAAACATTTCTCTGTTAGGGATTCGATCCAAGGAAGTCTGGCTCGTCAGTCACGCGCAATACCAACTGAGCTAACTGATTCTTTTGTATTTTCTACGTTAAAGATATATTTGAAGTTAAAAGATCATTTAAATGTTTTCAAAAGGAATCCACTTTTACAAAACTAACAATTCTCTGGTCGGCATTCGATCCAATGACGTCTGGCTCGTCAGTCACGCCCACTACCAACTGAGCTAACCGATTCTTGTGCATTCGATAGGTTAAAGATATATTTGAAGTTAAAAGATAATTTAAATGTTTTCAGGTAAAACTTGTAGCTTTGCATGGTGAGGATGATAAGTAAGACTAATTGCGGTGACACCATGTGGAATCTCAATTGAGTAGTAATTAGTTCTGATAAGAACTGGGGGTACAACTCGACGTTTCGATCAGTATGCTCTGATCGTCCTCAGGAGAATGCCGGACTCTGGAAAATGCTGCTGCTTAAGTAGGCTGCTGGAGGATCATCCCATGAATGGATGCTTAAATGTTTTCAAGAGGACAACACTTTTACAAAATTTACAATTCTCTGGTTGGGATTCGATCCAAGAACCTCTGGCCCGTCAGTCACGTGCACTACCAACTGAGCTAACTGATTCTTGTGCATTCGCTATGTTAAAGATATATTTGAAGTTAAAATATCGATTAAATGTTTTCAATAGGAATATACTTTTAAAAAACAAACATTTCTCTCTTAGGGATTCAATCCAAGGACTTCTGGCTCGTCAGTCACGCGCACTACCAACTGATCTAAATGATTCTTTTGAAGTCGTTGGATTAAAAATATATTTGAAGTTAAAAGATCATTTAAATGTTTTCTTTTTTTTCTCTCTGAGATGGAGTCATTGTAACCCCATTTATTACATATCTACAAAACACAACAATGCACAATAATTGTTACATAAAATCTTGCACGCAAAACAAATACTTTTTTTAGGATACTTAAAATATTACAAAGGTGAAAACATGAATAAATGTAAAATTAAAATATTTTCAACCCATTTGATTTAAGCAGAGATTTTTGTTTTTTTTAAATTGAATCTAATGATTTTGTTTTTAACTGAGCATAATGCACTATTTCTAGTGTACAGTTTTTTAAAATCTTCTTCATTCAGCCGTTTGTTTTCGAAGGTGATATGGCGTTTCAAATTCCTTTTATACTCTGGTAGAATATATCGTCTATTTGATGTCTTATTTAGAGCTAATTCACATCGAATATTCCAAATTATTTTATGTAACCTGCACACCAGTAGTAGAGCTATATCTTCCATACCCTCTCCATTGCCCATGATTCTGTCGCAATCATTTAAATAGAAGGTTTTCTTCCCTGTATACTTTTTCAATAAATGTTCAACAAAAATCCATGCTTCTAGATGTTTTTCGTAATACAAAAATAAGTGTTCAATAGTTTCGATTTCTTTGTTACATAATAGGCATTTGTTATCTACAGTAATTTTCATTTTATACAATTTATCTTTTGTTGGCAAAATTCTATGTTTTAATCTGAACCAAAGGTCTCTGTCAGTTTGGTCGATTAATTTATTATAACCCTTCTTCCAAATTAGTTCCCAGTCGAATTTAGTAACCCTATTAAACAAACATTCCCATTTTTTTTTCTGCAGTAGGCTCTACGAATGTCTTTGCTACAAGGTTTTGGTACAATTGCTTTGTGGTCAATTTGGAAATCGGTACAAAATCGTTGTCCCTCTGATAGTCTTTAATTTCTAGAACTTTGCTGACATGAACTGGCGGGCCTTCCCTGTTTTCTTTCAGTAGCGATGGATTAATGTTTTTCTTAAGTCTCGCTATAATTTTTCCAGCATTTGAAACCCTTAAATTACATTGTTCTGCAATTTTCTTGTCATTTTGACCATCTGATAATATTTGACCAAGTTGGTAAAAGCCGTTAGCTTTCAAAAACCTTACTATTCAATTTCTTATGTTCATTACCTGTTATCATATTGTTATTCCAAAGAGGAATGGCATGGGCCTCCAGTATACTTGTTACACACATGTTAATTCTTCCTTCCATACACTTGAATGCTTTAATAATTTCTCTGTAAAATTTTGTGGTTTGATTATTTGTTACCTTTAGATTTTTCCAGTGTATACCATCCTAAATCACAATTGCTCGCTCTGTTTAATAGTAATCGAAATATTTTTTCCATTTTCCCGTTTCTGTATTATACCTTTTTAACCATTTTATTTTCAGGCTCTTCAATTTATGTTCAGTGTTCATTAGACCTGTACCTCCTTTGTCTATTTGACCTCTGACAGTATCCCTCTTAATTTTATCTGGTTTCCCAGACCAATAAAAATCAAATATTATGTTATCAATTGTTTTTATGGTTTCTTTGTCACAGGGTAGAATACTCCCCAAGTATGAAATCCCAGCTCCAATATAGCTGTTAACAATAACCGCTTTACCTCTTAGAGTAAGATCTCTCTCTTTGAATCTGTTCAGGGTTCTTTTAAATTTGTTTATCTGAGGATCCCAGTTATCATGTTCAGTAACTTGATTCCCAAAGTTAATACCTAAGATCTTAATTTTGTCATTGACCCACTTGTAACCCCCAGGTTTGTCAGTTCTAGTTTTCCAAGTTCCTAGCCACAACCCTGTGGTCTTTTGTTGGTTAATCTTTGACCCGGTTCCCTCACTGAAAATCTTCAGTATATTTGTCAACATAGGAAATTCCTCATTATTTGTGAGAAAAACAGTGGTGTCATCGGCATGTTGGACAACCTTAACAGTGTCTTTGGTTCTGGGAATTATAATTCCTTTCAAATTATTTTCAATTCTAATAAGGCTTGCGAGTCCTTCGGCGCATATAGCGTGCAACAAAGGGGACAAGGGACAACCTTGCCTTATACCTCTTGTAACACTAAAGGGTTCCCCTATAAAATTATTGACTATGACACAGCTCTTGGGATTATTATACAGCATCTTAATCCAGTCAATTAGTCCATCCGGCACGCCCAATTTTCCCATGATTTCATACATATACTTCCATTCAATTTTGTCAAAAGCTTTTTCTTGATCAATACTCAAAACTGCTGCTTTTTTGCCATTATAATTAATGTCATCTACTACATCTCTCAGAATCATTAGGTTGTTATGAATATTTCTACCATGAACTCCACAGATTTGTTCCTCTCCTATGAGGGTAGGCATGACTTTACGTAACCTGTTGGTCAGTACTTTCGAGATAATCTTATAATCTACTGTAAGAAGGCTAATGGGGTGCCAATTTTTCAAATCGTCTCGTTCTCCCTTGTTTTTATAAATCAGTCTTATTAATGCAGTGTTCATGGTACATGACAAGAACCCCCTTTCTTTACATGCTTTGATCATTTCTAACAAATCATCTTTTAAAATGGAAGAGTCAGACCATCAATACCCGGTGATGTGTTTTTGTTCATTTGCCTGATCGCATAACTCAGTTCAGTTTCGTTGATGTCTTCTTCCAGATCCTTGGGATTGTCTATGTTCTTAGTTTGAACAGCATTGATAATTGTTTCCATCTCTTCAGTATTTATCATATCTGAGGTATACAGATTCCTATAGAATTCATTTACACACTTAACCATTGGCACAGGTTGATCAAGTGTATTGCCTTGATTGTCTTTAATTGCTTTTATCGTGTTATATTGGTTCTGTTGTTTTTCGATGGAAAGGAAAAATTTGCTAGGTTTATCCCACTCGGTTTTCTTTCTAATGCGGGTTCTGACTTGTGCTTTTTCCCATTCCTCAATTTCATAAGCCTTTAGGTTACTTTTGATTTCATTTAACAATTCGTGACTGTTGTTTAGTTTTTCAATAAGACGGAAGTATTGTTTTTGCAGTTTGTCTCTTTGTGTTTTTTTGGAATTTGCCTTTTCAACACCATATTCTCTCAAAATCTCTTTAATGTTATATTTTCCCATTTCCCACCAATCGATGATGTTGTCAAGTTTGCATTTTTTTCTTTTCCAAAATCTCCAAAAATTATCAACTCTGTTAATACAATCTTGATCTTAAGACTCTCGTTATTACAAATCCACCTTCCAGGCCCTCCGACTGTCATACTTTCTGTTAACCTGATGGTGATTACATTGTGATCTGAAAATCCTATGGCACTGACACAAACATTGTGGGTTTGGCTTTGAAGCTCATCTGACATTAGAATGTAATCTATTCTACTAGGTTTTCTTTTTCCTTTGTGGTAATAAGTAAAACCTTCTTTGTTGGGGTAAACCGTTCGCCAGATATCAATTAATTTGTTTTGTTGAAGTAAATCAATCAATGATGTACAACTCCTATCTTTACTCACCCCTTTATCAATTTGACAATTCAAATCTCCCCCTATGATACACTTATTACAATTGGTAATATGGTGGTTCACTTCTTGGAAAAAATATTTTCTAGGATACATATCATTTGGTGCGTAAGCTGACATTAACGTTATCGTTTGTCCATGCCACTGAATATCTCCCATTACCCATCTACCCTCTTTGTCAGTTTTGGTATTGATAATTTTGTGACTAATTTTATTGGAAATTAAAATCGCAACCCCCCGTGAATTTCTGAGACCGTGACTAAATATAATGTCCCCACCCCATTGCTTCTTCCATAAGCTTTTCATCCTTGTCCTCACTGTGGGTCTCTTGCAGAAGGCAACAGTGACCTTTTTCATTCCAAATATTCAAAACAACATTCCGTTTTATGTTATCTCTCAATCCATTGCAATTAATTGATGTAATAACCAGTGTCATTAAGAGCCCCAGAGTGAGAAACAAATTTGATTTTTTTTTAATATAATTTCAAATATAAAGATACATTTAGACATGCTGTTTTAATTATCTCTTTTTCCTCTTACTCTTCATCTTCCTCTGATTTTCGGGAGCTCGTATGGTGAAGTACTATTCTGTTGAGTTGTGGTTCCGCTTCCCGTTTCTTTCTAGCTTTCTTTCCAACTTTCGTAACCCAATGTGTTTCTCCTTCCTCGCCTTCTTCCTCTCCATCGTGTACCATAACATCTTCTGAAACATTATCTTCTTGAGGTTCACTTTGATGATTATTCTTGTCTGTTTCTGCCCCCGTTGTATTAGATGGTTGAACGTTGTCATCTTCTTGACCTGTCTGCGTATCGCTTTCGCTCTGTGTGGTTTTGGCTGGTTGACTTGTCATTGTCGTACTCGTAGTAGGGGGAGTTGTAGTCTGGCCGTTTCTAGTTTTGTTTGATGTCATGTCCTCCGGTGTTGTAGTACTCTGTACTGTTGTCTCGTGTGCTTTTTGTTTTTCATCTTCGGATTTCTCACTTTCGTTGTTTCTTTTTCCCTCATTATCGTGTATATCTTCTTCTTCCTCTTCGTCAATGGTTTCTGCTTGTGTCTTTTCTTTGCTTTGTGTGTTCTCTTCCTCTTCATCCGTATTAGTGTCATATGGGTCGTCATATTTTCCTCTTTCTTCTTGTATAGAGACGGACGATGGAGCGTCACTTTCTTCCTTTTCTCGTTGTCTTTCGTGCCAACCGGCTCTATGCTCATAGCTTCCACATACAAAGCACCTTCCTCTTAACTCACAGTTTCTTGCTAATGACCGGGTTGGTTGCATATCTTACATGTTCTCTGTTGCCCTTTATATCGTATTGGAAGAGTGAAACCGCCCACTTTCACATAGCTTGGGATTGCTTTTTTCATGTTCTTTATGCTAACGCTCTTACCCCGGTTTCGATTTCATTGTCGAAATCATGCATTTGTCTTCTGATGTTAACAACAGTTCCGTACGGTAAAAGTGCTGTCGTAACCACCTCGTCACTCATTTCGTATGGGACTTTAATGTACACCACTGCGAAGTTCCTGACATTAGCACTTTCACATTGGATTAACATACCTTGAAGTTTTATCCCTTGCATTGCAATTTTTCCACTGTGTATGTCGTTGTCGAAGGTGATATTAAACCATCCGTTTTCTAATGGCGATATACATTTCGTTGTGCTAACGGTGTTCAGTTCTCTATGAATTGCCACGTACACTTCCTCTGACGTAATATTTAGATTTCTTGCTTGGAAACGTATTGTGTTTGGCCTCTTGAGCGTAGGCCGTTCTCCACCTCTATGGGCATACATTGTAATACAAAAATGGCGTCGGTGGATTGAACCACCGAGCCTTGGAATTTCTGCCTCTAAATCACAGTTAGCCTGAAGGGTTCACGAATATAATTAAAGAAAACGTAGAAAATACCGTAGAAATGAAAACGATTTGCAATAGTATGCTAACTGCAGGAGTGCTAGATTTTCCGGAGTTCCGTCAAAAACACGTCTGTCCCGGACGAGAACCAGTGTATTCAACGTAGTGTGGCCGTAAACGAATATTATGGGCATTGTTTTATGTTTAAACTTTTGATACCTGCTCTTCAACCAAAATAAAAGTCTACGGCAGCCGGTATTCCCAGGCGCTCTCCCATCCAAGTACTGACCGGGCCCGACGTTGCTTAACTTCGGTGATCAGACGAGAACCGGTGTATTCAACGTGGTCTGGCCGTAGACGAATATCATGGCAATTGTTTTATGTTTAAACTATTGATACCTGCTCTTCAACCAACATAAAAGTCTACGGCACCCGGTATTCCCAGGCGGTCTCCCATCCAAGTACTGACCGGGCCCAACGTTGCTTTAACTTCGGTGATCGGACCAGAACCGGTGTATTCAACGTAGTGTGGCCGTAGACGAATATCATAATAATTGTTTTAAGTTTAAACTATTGATACCTGCTCTTCAACCAAAATAAAAGTCTACGGCACCCGGTATTCCCAGGCGGTCTCCCATCCAAGTACTGACCGGGCCCGACATTGCTTAACTTCGGTGATCAAACGAGAACCGGTGTATTCAACGTAGTGTGGCCGTAGACGAATATCATGGCAATTGTTTTATGTTTAAACTATTGACACCTGCTCTTTAACCAAAATAAAAGTCTACGGCACCCGGTATTCCCAGGCGGTCTCCCATCCAAGTACTGACCGGGCCCGACATTGCTTAACTTCGGTGATCAGACGAGAACCGGTGTATTCAACGTAGTGTGGCCGTAGACGAATATCATGGCAATTGTTTTATGTTTAAACTATTGATACCTGCTCTTCAACCAAAATAAAAGTCTACGGCACCAGGTATTCCCAGGAGGTCTCCCATCCAAATACTGACCTGGCCCGACGTTGCTTAACTTCGGTGATCGGACGAGAACCGGTGTATTCAACGTGGTGTGGCCGCAGACGAATATCATACCAATTGTTTTAAGTTTAAACTCATGATACCTGCTCTTTAACCAAAATAAAAGTCTACGGCACCCTGTATTCCCAGGTCTTGATTAAAAATTGACCGCACTGACTGGCCCGACGTTTAACTTTAACGGTGATCAGTTGACGAAACCCGGTGTATTCAACGTAGGGGCGGCCGTAGACAGGCGAATATCGCTGACAATTTGTTTTATGTTTAAACTATTGATATAACGCTCTTCAACCAAAATAAAAGTCTACGGCGCTGGTGTTCCCAGGCGGGTCTCCCATCCAAGTACTGACCGGTCCCG